>OX155973.1:666560-1037075 GCA_944548615.1 Micropterix aruncella | reverse complement strand
ATATATATATATATATATATATATATATATATATATATATATATATATATACATATATATATATATATATATATATATATATATATATATATATATATATATATATATATATATATATATATATATATATATATATATATATATATATATATATATATATATATATATATATATATATATATATATATATATATATATATATATATATATATATATATATATATATATATATATATATATATATATATATATATATATATATATATATATATATATATATATATATATATATATATATATATATATATATATATATATATATATAGATATATATATATACATATATGTATATATATATATATATATATATATATATATATATATATATATATATATATATATATATATATATATATATATACATATATATATATATATATATATATATATATATATATATACACTTTAGGGTTTTTGGTTAGTAAAAGGGATAGAGTTGAGTACCTTAGCCGAACGTTTCGGAGCCCGTGGCTCCTTCCTCAGCGGCGAGAAGAATACTCTTCTCGCCGCTGAGGAAGGAGCCACGGGCTCCGAAACGTTCGGCTAAGGTACTCAACTCTATCCCTTTTACTAACCAAAAACCCTAAAGTGTATAAAAATACAAAATTTTCAATAAAAAAGTCTATATATATATATAGGTATATATATATATATATATATATATATATATATATATATATATATATATATATATATATATATATATATATATATATATATATATATATATATATATATATATATATATATATATATATATATATATATATATATATATATATTATATATATATATATATATATATATATATATATATATATATATATATATATATATATATATATATATATATATATATATATATATATATATATATATTATATATATATATATATATATATATATATATATATATATATATATATAATATATATATATATATATATATATATTTGATAAGTTTTGTAAAGAAATCCTTTTAAAGGATGATGTTTTTAAAAAACATCTCCTTTAAACGGATAAGCGAGAAAATAAAAAAATAAACTATTGATCACTTCGGCAAAGCCGTTTTCCAAATGAAAGTGACATTACGAAATAATTCAAATTTCGAATGCTACCAACATTTAAAATATGATACAATTGGCTGAGTTTGTTATCAACGAGCCATGAAATCGAAATAAAAATAAAAAAACCTCCATATGCTCAATGAAATGAAAGAAGAAACTTCAATCTTAATTTCTGGCAGAGGAGTTTATAATAAAGATTGTATAATGTTATCAAAATAGGGTAAACCTATATAAAATTGTATAATATTAAAAAATTGTAAAGAAATATTGTAGAAAACAGTATAATATTGTTATATTTGATAAGTTTTGTAAAGAAATCCGTTTAAAGGATGATGTTTTTAAAAAACATCATCCTTTAAACGGATAAACGAAAAAATAAAAAAATAAACTATTGATCACTTCGGCAAAGCCGTTTTCCAAATGAAAGTGACATTACGAAATAATTCAAATTTCGAATGCTACCAACATTTAAAATATGATACAATTGGCTGAGTTTGTTATCAACGAGCCATGAAATCGAAATAAAAAAAAAACATCCATATGCTGAATGAAATGAAAGAAGAAACTTCAATCTTAATTTCTGGCAGAGGAGTTTATAATAAAGATTGTATAATGTTATCAAAATAGGGTAAACCTATATAAAATTGTATAATATAAAAAATTGTAAAGAAATATTGTAGAAAACAGTATAATATTGTTATATTTGATAAGTTTTGTAAAGAAATCCGTTTAAAGGATGATGTTTTTAAAAAACATCATCCTTTAAACGGATTTATTTACAAAACTTATCAAATATAAAAATATTTTACTGTTTTCTACAATGTTTCTTTACATATTTTTTAATATTATACAATTTTATACTGGTTTACCGTATTTTGATAACATTATACAGCCTTTTTTATATACTTCTCTGCCAGAAATTAAGATTGAAGTTTCTTCTTTCATTTCATTAAGCATAAGGAGTTTTTTATTTTTATTTCGATTTAATAGCTCGTTGATAACAAACTCAGCCAAATGTATCATATTTTAAATGTTGATAGCATTCGAAATTTGAATTATTTCGATATGTCACCTCATTTATGTCACGGCTTTGCCGAAGTGATCAATTTGTTTAATTTTTGATTTTTTCGCTTTAATTCGTCTCAATTGGAGGCATTTTGTGTTGCAAAAGGATTAGCTTGATTTTTGAGATATATGGATGAATAGTGATCGTTAGTCGACTGCAAAAGGGCCTTTAAACTTACATTGCACCGTCGAAAGTCGTGCACATCCGTAAGTATATCTCATTCAAATATTAGCATTTCCCGATCCAAGCTGGGATTTCCTTCGCTGCTTTTTAAGTAGCTTTTACTAATTATATACATATATATATATATATATATATATATATATATATATATATATATATATATATATATATATATATATATATATATATATATATATATATATATATATATATATATATATATATATATATATATATATAAAATAAAATTAGTAAAAGCTACTTAACAAGTAGCGAAGGAAATCCCAGCTTGTATTGGGAAATGCTTATGTTTGAATGAGATATACTTACGGATGTGCACATCCGTAAGTATATCTCATTCAATCATAAGCATTTCCCAATACAAGCTGGGATTTCCTTCGCTACTTTTTAAGTAGCTTTTACTAATTTTATTTTAAATAAAAACATCATCCTATAAACGGATTTCTTTACAAACCTTATCAAATATAACAATATTATACTGTTTTCTACAATGTTTCTCTATAATTTTTCAATATTATACAATTTTATATAGGTTTACCCTATTTTGATAACATTATACAATCTTTTTTATAATCTTCTCTACCAGAAAGATTGAAGTTTCTTCTTTCATTTCATTGAGCATATGGAGGTTTTTTTATTTTTATTTCGATTTAATGGCTCGTTGATAACAAACTCAGCCAATTGTATCATATTTTAAATGTTGGTAGCATTCGAAATTTGAATTATTTCGTAATGTCACTTTCATTTATAAAACGGCTTTGCCGAAGACATCAATAGTTTAATTTTTTATTTTTCCATATATCTCATAAATAGGAAGACTGCCGCACATTTCTCTCCTTTATCTAAAGATTCTTTGACATGTTCAGTGAGTTCAATTAACGCATCTCCTGTGCCTAGCCCCTTCCGAAAGCCAAACTGGTTATGTGCCATAATATTGTATTTGTCTAAAAAACTGTTAAGACGCCGTTTGACCACATGTTCTAGAATTTTACTCACCGTACTCAAGAGTTATATGGGTCTATAATTCTCTGCAGCCAAAGAATCACCTCCTTTAAAGATAGGTGTTATGATACTTGTTTTCAAACATTTAGGAAATACTCCCATTTTTAGGCTCAGGTTAATTATATGGACTAAGGGTGAAACTATGTATGATTTTATTTGCTTTAATACAAAAGAGGAAATACCGTCCCGGCCTGCCGATATACTACATTTTAATTGGTTTATTATTTGAAGTATTTCTGAATCATTAGTTTGTTGCAGACATGGCATAATGATAAGAGCATCCGCTTGTGGGCTATTTGTCAAGTTTACTAGTTGACTCTCGCTCATTTTTAGGTTCTGCAGATATATATATATATATATATATATATATATATATATATATATATATATATATATATATATATATATATATATATATATATATATATATATATATATATATATATATATATATATATATATATATATATATATATATATATATATATATATATATATATATATATATATATATATATATATATATATATATATATATATATATATATATTTATTTAAAATAAAATTAGTAAAAGCTACTACTAAGTAGCTTTTACTAATTTTATTTTAAATAAAAATATCATCCTATAAACGGATTTCTTTACAAAACTTATCAAATCTAAATATATATATATATATATATATATATATATATATATATATATATATATATATATATATATATATATATATATATATATATATATATATATATATATATATATATATATATATATATATATATATATATATATATATATATATATATATATATATATATATATATATATATATATACCTATGGGGTGAGTTTCAATTAACCGGCAACCTTGAAGTTGCCGGTTAATAAGTACGAACAAACAAGCAACTTTTGATTTAAAAAAAATGGATTTTTAAAAATATAAAACAGGTTTTTAAAATTTAAATGTGAAAATAAGTATAAAAAACGTAAAGTGCGCTGCCCTATCTGTCGGTAGGTAAAATGTCGCGAATATTGTTTATTCGCGATATTTTATAACCGCTAGATTTACCTACCGCGCTCAACGCCTCTCAAACTTTTTTTAAACTTAAGTTTTTTGAATTTCAGGGGAAGCATAAAAATTACCGGGTCAGGGCAAACATAGTTTAAGAAACGCTGCTCTATAAATGAGGAGGGGATCGACAGTACCTTGTCTGATGATGGCGCATCGCCGTCGCTGGCCCTCTGGGTTCTTGCGGCGGCCGCCTCGTCGCCTTCGTCGCCTCCTCCGCCGCCTCCGCCGCCGCCGCCGCCTCGCCATACCACGCCGTTCGTGTTCGCCGCCACTCCGTTCGCGCCTCGGCACCATCCGTTGCTCCCTGCAACAACAAACAAACACACGCACTAAGAACAGGTGTTGCTACTTTTTTTTTTCGTTGATATTTTTTTTAATTTATTTATAAAATAAACCAGTTGGTAGGAGTCCCTACTCTTGGTATAGTCAAATTTATTTTACTTGATTGTGTGGTATACCTTAGTGGTATAACAATTTTTTTTACAAATTAGCAAAATTTATAATAAAAATATAAAATCTTTTAAAAATAACTCGAGCTGATAAAATACTTAAGTAGGGATAAAAGCAAGTAAATATATTAAAAAGAATAAAAAACAAGACTACACTTACAGACAGTGAGCTATTGGTATTTATAATTATATTTATTACAGTTTTTTTATAAAATATTGGTGGTTTTGTGTATTTATTCATATAGATAAAAGTATATTTTCAGAATATACTCAATCAGACCTTTCATTTGACACTAAACATGATATATTTATGTTAATTTACTGACATTTGGACATTTAGATAACTACTTAGTTCAAAAGAGCTAACGACCGTAAGACTGCCCGTGAGGCCTTATCGCTAAATGGGAACAATCTACGCATACTGGTAAGGGCGCTTACGAGGCATTGTTTGTTTGTTTGAAAAGCTTTATTGCACACACATAAGAGTACAATGTGGTGGGCCTATTGCCAAGTGGCAATATCTTCCGGCCATACCGCCAGGGTTATTGCGACTTAAGGTTTATTTGGGCAAATTGATTTACAAGTAATAAATGAATACACTTACATAATAGTCATCATAGTATAAATTATAAAACAATGATTAGTGACGTATGCCAACTCGATATTGTAGGAAGGAGTGGAACAGACACATGTACAATTGTGATCTGAACAGACACATGTACAACCTTAAGCTCTGGGAGACGAAAATGTGCAGGTTCTGCCAATAGGCAGAGGAAACTCCCATGCACCATAAGTGCACTTGGGTGGTCACTACCTCTAACATGAGGAGGTAAAACAATCTGGCGCGGTCAAAAACTAACAAAAATAACAAGTATAATATTTAAATATATACCTATTAAGGTATAAGGTATGAACGTCGGTATTGCAAGGTATTAACATTGAACATCCAAGCGCAGATTTCTCTAGGATAGAAGAAACAACATTTTCCAATATTTTCAATCAAAATTCTTACAAAATTTCGTAGAATTTTCATGTGTATAAAGTACTAAATAATCAAACAAATATTGGATAATTTCACAAATTATCATAAGGCAAGATATTTTAAAGGAGAAACACGAATACAAACAAATCAGTAGTAATAATAATAGTTAATAGCCAAAAGTTAAAAGGAAAAAAATCGCAATTGTAAAATAGTCAATAATAGAAAGAATAAGGAATAATAATAGTCAAGTAGGTCAATAGAGCTGCGAAAAATTGATATTGTCGAAATCCTCAATGCTATAATTGGGGTTTTTAGTCAAAACATCCTGTACCTTTTTCTTAAAGTGAACCTCCCCAAGGTTACTGATGTGTAATGGAAGTTTATTGTAGAATAAGTAAGATTGGCAGAGTAAGCTATTCCGAACCTTACTCAGTCGCACCTTAAAATGACGCAAGTCCTTTTTATTTCGCGTATTATGCGAATGAATATTTGAGTTAGTTGAAGTAGCCTCGGTATTTTTTGTCGTATACATGATGTTTTGGTATATATACGCGGCGTACAAAGTCGTACAAAGGCGTACAAAGATTGAAACAGATGTTCCCTGAAAAAGTCATCTCAATGAGAGGAGACATTGAGTGGCCTACACAAAGCCCAGATCTCACTCAAAACAATTATTTTCTGTGAGGTACCTTACATCAAGGGTTTACGAAAATAATCCAACAACAATATACAAGCAAAAATAAAACATTATACGGGAAATCAACGCTATTCCGAGAGCAACTCGCCAAAGTGTTTTTGAGAATTTGTGAGTCCGACTCGAAGAATGTAAACAAGCTAGTGGACGTCACTTAGACAACATATTTAAAACTTACATGTCACTAAAAAATCTATTTTTTCTAGTTTTTAAAAATATAAGTTTAAAAATTCCTATGCTCAGTAATTATTTTTTAATATAATTTTAAAATGGCACCTACAGTTAACGCTCAACCTGTATAGTCAATAGTATTATGTTGCCTGTTCCCGAATAAGCCGGTCATCTGATCTTTACATATTATCTCCTGAGGGGGAGTCCCAGCGGACTCAGGAAACCCTCCCCAAAATGTAACTTTTCTGCAACTCTGGTCTTTCTTTCTCGCTCTAGTTTCTCTCTATCTCTCTCTCTCTCTCTCTCTCTCTCTCCTCTCACACTTTAGAGTGTGAAAGGAGAGGCAAATAGAGTGGCTACCCATTAGACGATGTCGGGAATTTCACATACTCGCCCTACTCTTCCGCGTACTACAGTCAAACTGTCCTACTTATTTGTATAATCTCTTCTCTCCGCTTTCATCCCATGGCCTTCCATTGCGCTCTCAGGAAAATCTATTACTGGCTATACCTCAGCATTCATCAACTTCCATGTCTAGGTCTTTCGCAGTGCAAGCGGCCCGACTCTAGAATTCAGTGCCTTTACCGACAACTTGAAAACCTTAGCGGGTTTAAAAATTCTTTAAAGAGACATTTACTCAACTTATGAATACCCCCTCCCCTCCCGTCTCCTTTGCTTGTCCTTATATTCCACTCCTCCCTTCAATATCGAGTTGGCATACGTTACTAATCACTGACTTATATTTCATACTATGATGACTTTTTTGTAAGTGTATTCATTTATTACTTGTAAATAATTTGCCCACATAAACCTTCAGTCACAATAACCCTGGCGGTATGGTCGGTAGATATTGCCACTTGGCAATAGGCCCACCACATTGTATCCTTTTGTGTGTGCAATAAAGCTTTTCAAACAAACAAACTTTTAAATCGGATCGTGCGTTTAGAAGTTATGGTGGAATAACGAACCGGAAAACATACATAGATGAACCCTGAACACTCCTTTTTGCTAGGCAGTTTTGCATACTTTTTTTAAATAAAGAAACATTGAACTTTGAATATGAAATAATTAAATAAAGATAATATGCGCTCGCAGCTACATACTATTAAAAATCTTCAAAAGAGATTTAGGATTCAGAGACGCTTTTCGCGCGCTTTCATCGTCAATCACTGTTTGAAAATGACACTAGACGTGATATTTCCGGGCTCTCAGATTATTTTCAATGCGTCAACATTGAGACGTCTAACCACGTCACTGAGAGACAAACAGAAACGCTTCCAAAAACCTGAATATTCAACGGTATTTTTAGAAGCCTACTTATTTCGAATAAGTTAAGTATATATGTTTGTTTCAAAGAAATCCCAAAAAAAAAACAATAAAATCATTATTTAACAACTACATAATTATCATCATCACCATCGCTTATTTATTGCTTAAACAGTACTTTTGAAACACAAGGAAAAAGTCATAACAGATAATCATTGCAGATCAGAGACTCATTGCGGAGAAGCCTGGAATGGAATTAACATTGTCTTTGAGAAAAGGACACATACTAAGAGAATAATAACAATGAGTCAAATATTTAAAACACAGTCATAATATAATAAATTGTTAGTTTAAAAAAAACACTAAAAGCAAGCTTTTATAAATTCACGTAAAAACCGAAAAATCCGGCTTCATCATCAGACCTTGAAACTTAATCGTGGTCAAAGTTCATTACAAGACCTTTCCAACAAGTCCAAACACGGCTATGATACGATATTCCATCATGGAATGCCAGTGCCTATCTTCCGGCTTCATCATCAGACCTTGAAACCTAATCCTGGCCAAAGTTCATTCCAAGACTTTTCTAACAAGTCCAAACACAGCTATGATACGATGTTCCATCATGAAGTTCCAGTTCATATCTTTCGACATCGTCAGATCAGTTCGACAGTACCATATTATTGTATTGTCATCAGAACTACATACAGCTGCCAATTTTCATGACACTACGATCCATGGAAGATGGTTAAATTAGTTACCTTAGATTCCATTACATAGTTACATACAGGTCGACCTAATAAAAGCGTGTTAATAATATAACGATACTGACATATTACAATGATCACTACTCTGGAAAGCGGTATATTATTACACATAAGAAGAAAAAAAACAAACGCAAGTAATTATCAAGAAAAACAATACAAAAATAGTACTCAAAAACAATAACAACAATAAAAATAGTCAATAATCAAATAGTCAAAAGGTTATGACGATCAAAGACACGAGATTAATTAAACAGATTTAATTTCTGTCGATCCAACGCAAGACAAACATTTACACTTAATGTTGCATGTACACATACATACGAATATAAAAACTTTATAGGATGGTTGGTTGTAAGAGATTGTCGTATGATAATAAACCCGCTAATTGTGAAATTTCACAACTTGAGTTGTCGACTACAACAGGCGAACCCGTCACCACAGGAAGTTTTAACGATTAGTCGTTCTATCCACCTGCAGTGAGCGTAGAAGACTTTGGACAAAACAATCCAGCGTCTAGCTACGCCACAACCCGTAAGAGACCAACGCCTTACCGCGAGATAGCCAGGAATGCTACCTGGAGGGCGACACTCGCGCCCTTACTACCAATTGTGTCCAGATTTCTCCGGACTCTCGATTGGTTCCGAGTTCGAGGTCGCTTGCGCGGTCCTCTCGCTTACGAAGCGGTGAAACGGTGAATACCGAATCTATCGCGGACCATGGCGTCCTTTGCCCGACTCTGAACAGGGATCAGATGGCCAATGGTCATTTCACCCCCGCTCTATAGGAAACAATACAGCTTCCAGACTCCCCCGACTGTTAGTCGGAGTGCACAATCGATTGGCTTGCGCCGCACGGTGCGAGGACCGTCCAGGAGCGCCACAGGTTTGATTCCCAGGGGAAACTGACCAGGGCCAGAGTCCTACCCAGGTTCGCACCCCGTGCGTGGAGGCCGTCGGATGGGTGTTGATCCGTGAGTATGACCGACCCTGAACACATGGGTCTTCGTGGCCAACCCATCATGGGCCCGTTAGCTCCCTGTGAAATTTCACAATAAATAGTAGAAACAAACAAGAAAACAAACGCGAAAAAGCAGCAAGCATCATTTTGACGTCATGCCTGCGTAAAAGTGTATTTTGACAGGGCATGACGTGAATATCAGTCAAAAAGAGACGCAGTCTCGGAAATAGAGCCAAATGTGTGGGTCAAAAAAGATATAGTCAAATAGTAGCCTCGGAAATAGGGCCGAATGTGTAGTTCTAATGGTGAAATTGTGACTCCTGTGCGTGCGTTTAGTGCGCTTTTCGACTCTGCGTGGTTTTAAGGTTCTTCATGCAACGAATATTCGAATACAAATATTTCAAACTAGCTGACCCGTGCCCACTTTGGTGGGCGGCAAAACTTTCTACCTGTGATGAAATTATGAGTGTGGTTCGGTTAGTACTGAGTGCTTTGATTTATTTCCTGACTGCCAAAAGAAGGGTTATATTTTTACTGCATATGTATGTATGTATTTGCATGCCAATTTGACTATAATACCGTTATTTGTGAGTGTCCTCTTGTGAGTGTCTTATTTGTGAGCGTATTATCTCTTTAACTATTTATGCAGTAAAAGGGAAATTATATACAGTAATAGGGAAAAGTCTTTTATTTTAAACACTTGAGACGATAAATTTACTTATTTTGATAATAATTCATAATTGTTGAAAATATGACCAATAAACATGACCTAACGATTTAAATTATTTTTTTAATATAAAATACTACTCTTTGTTACTTAAATATAAAAGTTAGACATATGCTGTCGCTGATTTTTTTGTAGGCATTATCAAGCTCTACAACTTTTCTCTAGAAGTTAATCATATATCTCTCATCGTTAAGGCAGCGTTCGTTAGAAACGTTTTCGTTCGACCGTTTTTTCCGACTTACTTTGGAAATCCGACTACCACGAAAAAATCTTTTCATTATTCGAATTAATATATAGCCTATGGCACTCACAAATAAAGTGGCTTTCTATTGGTAAAAGAATTTTCAAAATCGGTTCAGTAGATCCAGAGATTACTTCCTACAACGTCACAAACTTTACCTCTTTATAATATTAGTATAGATTATTATAGATATAAGATATGTATAGCGCTGGTAGTTTGTTCCTGCCCTTGCCAAATTATTGGACACACCGTACATTTCAGTACTGATTTACCTACACTTTTCAATACTCGTAAAATAAAAAAGTTTTCTTTTTAACCGACTTCAAAAAAGGAGGAGGTTATCAAATCGGTTGTATTTTTAAAAAATGTTTGTTACCTCAGAACTCCGTCATTTATGAACCGATTTGAAAATTTTTTTTTTTTGAAAGGATATATTTCCAGAGTGGTCCCACTTTTATCAAAATCCTGTGCTGATGATGGGATTCATAAGGAATTGGGGAAACTAATCAAATGTTATTATGTGAAGTTGAAAATTTACATTTCGGTTTATTTCCGATGACAATGAATTTTTTATGGTAAGCATTACCTGATTCTACACCCAGGGCTGGCTACCGGCGAAGGGACTCAACAACGGTCAACAGCACAGACACGAAATTTTGTATTCGCATTCAGTTATGATAGCCAGTTCTAAGTTTCCCCATGACATGGGTGCTGCACCCAGGGTTAGCTCCCGACGAGGGTACCCTCAACGGTCAACGGCACAGAGACAAAATTTTGTATATGCATTCAATTACGACAGCCCGTTTTAAGTTTCGTCAAGATAGGACTGCAGCACCCAGGGTTGGCTTCCAACGAGGGAACTCCTCAACGGTTAACAGCACAGACACGAAATTTTGTATACGTATTCAATTATTATAGCCGGTTCTAAGTTTTATCATGACATGGCTGCTGCTCTTAAAAAAATTGGATTCGGGATTTTTTTCTTAAAATTTTTGATTGTCGTCTTGTAATGTAATGTTTTGTAATGTAAAAAGAAGATTTAGGCACTATACGAACGGATTTTACCACATGAAATAACAAAATTGTGTACTACACGAAAAACTCTTAGAGAAATGCTACAACGTCGGAATCCGAGGCAAAGCCTATGATTGGTTAAAATCTTACCTTACTGAACGGGAGCAGTGCGTTGAAATTACATACTTTAATAGCAATAAAAAGATGGTAGAACCTGTACGATCAAAATGGCTTCGATCACAGCATGGCATTCCGCAGGGAAGCGTCCTCGGTTGCCTGCTGTTTATAATATATGTAAACGAACTTCCTTTAGCGACACAACAGAAAATAATCCTATTCGCCGACGATACTTCTATCTTAATTGGGGGCCATACTAAAGCTGATGTGGAAAGCAGCGCAAACACAAGCTTTATAGAAGTAACTGAATGGTTAGGGTCAAATAATTTAAGTGTAAATGCGGAAAAAACAAAATGTATGCAATTTCATTCCTATCAAGCACAAAAATACAAATTTGAAATTAAACATAACGCTCAGATTATTGATATGGTGCAAAAATTCAAATTACTAGGGATAACAATCGACTGTAATTTGAACTGGAAAGCCCATGTCGAAGATGTAAAAATAAAAATTTCGAAATTTTGCTACGCTCTAAGGATTTTAAAACGAACTACAGATAAAAAAACAGCCTTTATGGCATATTATGCATATATTTACGCCTGCATAAAATATGGAATTACGCTTTGGGGCAATTCGGTAAACGCAGAGGAAATATTCATAGTACAAAAACGATGCTTACGAATAATATGTGGAATTCCAAAGACTGACAGCTGCAAACCACTATTTAAAAAGGAGTTTGTGCTAACGTTTATATCGATATACATCTTGGAAACCTGCAAATTTATAAGGGACCACGATCAGTATTTCAAAACAAACAATGTTGAACACGGCTATAACACACGAAATAAACATGAGCTACAAGCACCCAAGCCAAATTTAACTCTATTTAAAAAAGGAATGTTATACAATGCAATAAAAATCTATAACCACCTACCTGCAAATATCAAAGAAATAAAAGGAAAAGGGTTTACCGCAGCGTTGAAAAAATGGCTTATCGATAAAAGCTTTTACACATTAAACGAATATTTCTCATAATATTATATTGTAGGCATGCATTTTCATTTTGTTTTTAAATTAATTCAATTAGAAAGATTACAAATTTTCAATTATATACATTTCGTATTTATAGGCGGATTTTTGATTATTCCTTGATTTTGATTTTTTTCATTATTTTTTATATTATTGATGAATTATTTTTTATTAATTGTTTTCTACTGTTACATTTTAAATTATATACATTTCGTATTTATAGGCGGAATTTTGATTATTCCTTGATTTTTGATTTTTTCTTTATTTTTTATATTATTGGTGAATTATTTTTTCTAATTGTCTTCTATTGTTAGCTCTACTTATCCGGTCTGTTTAAATTTTTTTTCATGTTAAACCAGTGAAATAATTGCATTTTTAATAAGATATTATAATTAGCAGATAAGTCAATTTAGCAGATAAGTAAATTTGTCAATCTGTTTTAATAACAGGTAATTGTGAGATACATAGTTTTACGCATTATCACCATAAATGTACCACCACAATTTCGGACAATAAAAATATTTCTATTTCTATTTCAAATCAGTCGGAATTACGGGAAGAGGTATGATAGTTTCTTCTTATTATTATTATTATATCAAACAACGATAATTATTATGTAGTTAATATTCATTTTGTATATGTATACACTTTTCTGTCTATTGAATCGCTATTTTCAGTCTATTGAATCGATAAATTATGTAGTTCATATTAATTTTGCATATATATACAATTCTAGAATTGCTAAATTTGACATTCAGAAATATTTTTGCAGATATAGCGGAAATGAAAGACCGATAGAAAGACAAGTCAAAAAAAATGAAAGACCAGGAGCCAAAGTATTGTGCATTTGTTTCGTGATGAAAATGGAAATATCCATTGTCAGCCCCCCTGAGACGATTAAGATCAATCCAGGTTGAAGTGTGTCTGTGTGTATGTGTGTATGTATTCCTCCACGATAGCGCCAAAACGCTTAATCCGATTGGGCTGAAATTTGGTATGCAGGCATCATTTGGTCATGGCAAGAGTTGAAAAGATTGTGGTTGAAATTGTTTCACTAGGGGGCGAACAGTCATACATCGTCCTCGAAATATTGGACTTAGAGAATTTAAATATGGTACACAGATGCCAAAATCACATTGTGAAATTTGGTTGAAATATCTTATATCGCTGCACTAATAATATTTACAATCCGCCATACATCAAATATTAAGGCCGAGCCGCCCGAAGCTAGCTGAGAAACGAACGTGCCGCCAGAGGCGGATGCGTAACGGAACCCAAACGGGTTCATCCGCGGGCCTAGATAGGGTGAGAGGGGAGAGAGAGGGCGCTCATCGACTTTAATTATGAATTGAATATTCAGATGAAATCAGTCCTTGGCTACTTGGCGGGGACTTTGGGGTGATACAACCGATTTTAAAAAATATATTAATGTAATTTTGCGTCTTGTTTTTTTCCAGTGACTGGACCGTGCTTAGGCAAATTGGACCAAAATAGGGTTAAAAGGATACAAAATGCATGCGCCTGGATTTGCTTCCACAGATGTTCCTACCTAGAAGCTACGTTTCTCCTTTTTTATACATCCGCCATTCTAAACATTACCCATCGTAGGAAACTTCAACCCCCCCCCCCCCCTTATTTTGTAATGAAAATTGTATGAAGTAAAACCTCTAACTACCCTCATGTTCTCTCTCTAACTAAAATGTTCTCACCGCCATGCTTCCTTGATTTTGGGACCTTCAAAAATTTACGCCTTGCGCTCTTGTGATGAGATGTCAACATTTTCTATTTTTTAAGGTAAACATACAATATGAAAAAAATATGCAGTAATTGGCAATATCGCATTGTATGCGATAATTGGCAATACGAGTAATATTTAGGTTTTTTTACCTTTTATTTCGGAATGTAGGACTAAGTAAATGGGCCTCAAACTTAGTTCGTTTTCTTTGAATACGCTTGGAGTTGATTTTCTGCACTTAGATATGGACAACTACTTAGATATCGAAAAAATATTCAGCGCAAAATTGAATTGATATGTTCGTCTTTAGTATGCGCTGGTCAGATTTTTCAAAATTTCTATGAATTTCTTAATCTAAACGTCACAATAATTTCTTTTTTCTTGTTTTTTAACGTTGAATAAACCATTATTTCTTTCTTTAAAAGTCACTCAAAATAAATTATATTTAAATATTATAAAATAGAAGCGTTGATTGATAGAATAAAAATAAAAATAATATTTTTTTTTTTTTCATAACATTCTCAATTTCTGAAAGTACGCCCAAATCCCGGCTTTATAAACGAAAACGCTGATAGAAATTTACTAGTACAAGCCGAGCGCTCGTAGTGTTCGGACGTTTGGATCTACGCAATTTTTCGTGATATCTCTCGCTCTAACAGTTATTCTCCCTCACACACAGATTCATTAGGTTATATCGACACAGTTAACGCGTAGTCACAGCTTACTCTACTTATAAATATTATACCCAACCTGAGGAGGTAAAACAATCTGGCGCCAAAAGCCTGTTGAGGTTCTTAAATGACACGAGGCTTAGCGCAGAACTATAACAGGTGGCAAACAAAATAAATAATAATAATAATAATAATAATAATAATAATAAACCCTTTATTTTAAAATAAAAAAGGCGAGCTTATTGCCTTGCGGCAATGTCTATCAGCTAACCTATAGCTTAAGTTTATAATATAATTTGTTACGTTGGCTACACAAAAGAATACTAAAAATTTAAGTCATTAGAAAAAAAAAGAAACAGACAGAAAACGAAATATAAAAAGATATAAAAAAAAGGAAAACAAATTACTAAAATTAAATAAAGACGCAGAGAAAAGGAAGGAGAGGAGGGAAGGAAAAGGAAGCGAATAGGAGGGGGGAAGAGGAGGGTTTGCTGGTTTATGGTTTTAGGATTATATGCTCCTTGAGCCTGGCCTTGAACGAGGAAATGCTGGGGGCTGCTCTAATATTATTCGGTAAAGCATTCCAGAGTCGTGCAGCTTCCACGGAGAAGGAGTACGAAAAAAAGTCGCTGCTATGACCAGGGATGGATAACAGGTTATTGCCCTCTGATCTCAGGGGACGGCCGTGCGCCGATAGCGCGGTGAACCTATCGGCAAGATAAAGCGGCACGCCATTCGCGAGGATTCTATATAAGAGGCAGAGAGTTCAGCAAGGCAGATAGATCAGCAATGGTCGCGACTCGCGGTTGTTACAATAAAGACCTTAGAACAGCCCCAAATAACAAAAAGAAAAAAATATCAGCCTGACACTGGACATTAACGCTAAAAGGTGGTTTCGATACTTTACCTCCATCGCACATGACCTCAACGGAGTTGTTGTCCCCATCGCTGCCCGAAGACTCGTCGGAGAGTTTGCCCCCGAACACATTGCTGCCTGCGTCGACGGCACTGGCCGGAGTGAACACTGCGCGCGATAATAACCGCCTCAGTTTATCACGCATCTCATGGGCACCGGCAATGAATCCTAAGTCCTTCAAACAACACTATGCACCTCACAATATCTTAATCACTCGAACTATAAATCACACTCTCATAAAAGATCCAATGATGTCACTTCATAATAAATATATCATGTTTTAATTATATCGTGTCCAAGAATCCAAATTTTAAATGAGACTTTTCCGGCGTTCCAAATCTAAATATACAATCTAGCATTCTGGATGTTCGAAATTTAAATTAATGTTACCGAGAATCAAAATTTGAAATGACGCCGCTGTTCCAAATTCAAATTTAATAGTATCATGGGATGTTCGAAATATAAATCAACGTTACTGTGTCCGAGAATCAAAATTTTAAATGAGACTTTTCCGGCGTTCCAAATTTAAATTTAAAATCTGGCATTCTGGATGTTTGGGAGAATCAAAAATCTATATGATTTGCCGGCGTTCCTAATTCAAACGTGTCATTGGGATGTTTGAAATGTAAATAAATTTTATTGTGTTCGTGAATCAAAATTTTAAATGAGACTTTCTGGCCATGGCGCGGTGGGTTCAGAATTAAAATACAAAATCCGTCATTCCGGTAAATTCGATACAAACATGTTCGAGAATCCAAATCTTAAATGAGACTTTTCCACATTCCAAATCCAAATTTAAAATCTGGCATTCTGGATGTTGGAAATTTAAATACATTTTACAGAGAATCGAAATATGAAATGACTTTCGGGCGTTCCAAATTCAAATTTAAATTTGTCATTCGGAATGTTCAAAATTTTAAACAATTTCACTGTGTTTGAGAATATAAATTTTAAATGAGACTTTACCGCTTTCCAAATCTAATTTTAAAATCTGGCATTGTGGATGTTTGAAATTTAAATCAATTTTACCGAGAATCAAAACTTGTATTGATATTCGGCGTTCCAAATTTAAATTGGTCATTTAGGATGTTCGCAATATAAGTCGATTTAACTGTGTTCGAAAATGAAACTTAAAAATAAGTTTTTTTCCGGCGTTCCACATCCAAATTAAAATCTGGCATTCTAGATGATCAAAATTTAAATCAAATTTACCCAGAAACAAAATTTCAAATCCGTTCCAAACTCAAATGTAAATTTGTCGTTCGCGATGTTCGAAATATAAATCAATTTTACTGTGTTCGAGAATCAAAATTTTCAATTTTCCGAATTCAAATACAGAATCCATCATCCAGGCGTTCAAAATTTAAATTCAATTCAAATGGGAAACGGGGAAAAAAGATCAATGTTTTTTTTTGAGAACATGAGATACTGATGCCATATTTTGCCTTGTCCCCAAACGAATCGAAGCATGAATCAATTTTCGAAAGAAAGATCATATTCTGCCCTTAATTGAAGGGAGAAGAAAACGTGTGATGGGAAAGAATGATCAAGGTTCACATTGATCATTCTTTCCTGTCATAGTGTGCGTCCGCATTGGAAGTAGCAGGCAATGTTGGTCATATTCCAGCTTTTTAAAATGAGATAATCTCTCCGTTGAATCACGCTAACGAGTGACTGCTAATTTGGATGGCGGTCAAAAACGCAACACGTAAAATGCGAGGATTTGGAGTAGAGCCATAATAAACAAAACGTTCTAACTATAACATATTATATATTTCATACTTTTTCTCATAATTTATATATATTTGGATTTATTATATAATAATTTTCCGCTACTTTTATTATTTAATGCTTATTTTGATTTTTGACTGATTATTTTGTGAATGGTATTTTATTTTAGTTTTCATATTTTTCTTTGTAAATTTACTATAACTATTTCTTAACATCTTTTTCATAAAACTATTTTTAATTTAATATTTTTATATATTTTATTATCCTAGCCTATTGCGGCTTTACCTTATTTTGAAATGAATAACTTTTGTTCAAACAAAGTTCTGCTGTTGTTGTTGTAGCTGTTTCATTCATATCCTCACCAAAAACTATAGATATCGATTCAACGTCATTATGCCTTCTGTCATTATACGTCATTATGCGTCAGCGTCACTATGCCAACGTCATTAACGTCAGATACTAGGTGACATTTCAAAAATGTTGATGTAACATTATCATAACGATACAAAACCATCGTATAACTCTAGTTCTAAGCGCTATAGTTCTATAGTTCTAAACGCTATAGTTCCTTTCAGGCAAGAAGACATAATAATCTACTAAAATGGCGCTCACGAGTAGGAAGAAGAAATATTGAGAGATACACATCATGTTGAAGCAATGATCAAAATCGAATTTACGGTTCTGATCAATAGACAAGAATTTTAAGAATCACGGCGACTTTGAGGGCGAATTCTTCTACCAGCTTCTTTCCCCCACTTTTTTGCACGTGCAAAAAGTTGCACGCGACCTTGGGTTTTTTAAACATCAGATAAACCCTATGTGTAGTTTAAGTGGACTATAACTATTATAGTATTAATAATAGAACATCAGTGAGGTTTATTTCGATATGAATGATATGATACAATATCTAAAGCTTTTTTACAGGCTCTGTCGTGAACAGAAAAACATTCTATGTGTGCTTTTTTTGTCAAATTTTTAAAAAGTTTCCAAATTTCAAGTATTATTAAATTTACTATGTATATTTACTATCTTCATATGTTGAAATATGAATTAAAATATGCATTGATATTATAGGTTATTTGATTGCTCAATACCGTACTACGTTTTGGCAGCTAGAATTGTACTATGAAACAAAACGTCGTACGCAGGCGCGGTACGTCAAAACGCAGTCCCATATATGAAAGTCCAATATTACTAGGTATTTTTTTACAACCTGATCTACAAATTCTACAACTACGACATTGCTGTAATATTTTGTGAATCCGTTGACGTCCTAGCATTCTGTATTGGAGTTGAGCCAAATAAGACATAACATTTATTTAATTTCATGGACTTTCGTGTGTTGGGTTATCCACCTGAGATCTGTGAAATTTATTTAAAGCGTATTTATATTATATAAGGATATACTACATGTGTAACAATATTAATTATTAAGCAAAAAGAGAATTAATAAAAAACGATACTGTTAGTATTTTCATAAAAAATCAACCACAAAAAGGTACATCGGTTAAACGACGAATTTCGGTAATGAATTAATTAAACATTGCCAATTCCTATTTTTGAATGAGATTAAATTACTTTTTTAATTGTTTTATTTTTAACACCTATGTTGAACTATGTACAACGAACGATGTTTTTTAAAGGAAATATCGACGTTTAGATGATCTAATATCGATGATTTGAAAACGATATTTTTCGATGTTCCCGTTACGATGTTTGTATCGATGGTAACATCGATGTTCATTCCTATGCGTTTAGCTAACCGCGCAGTACGTTAAAATTCCGTGCGTGTCATTGCGTTTCACGAAAGACAGAATGGCAAGATGTCGTTATAACTCTCTGGGGTGGTGGGTCCGCCCGTAGTAGTTGACGTTGTAGTTGACCTCAATGTAAAGTGATTTGTAGCTTGTTCTCCAATCAAGCACTACGTTGCTAATTTAGAATTTCTTAGGATTGCTTCTTGTCCGGATTATAGATATGTCCTTGCAGATTATGGTTCTCGTGGAAAATTGATGACAGTTTAGTATTTGAAATGTTTCTATGAGATCATTCCTCTCCCGCTTCTCCTCTAGCTTCGGCAGATCTAGACGTGTAAGCCTTTCTTTACATCTGTTTTGGTGGAAGCCTGTTATCATTTTTGTTGCCATTCTCTGAACCCATTGATCAGTTTTATATCTCTCACAAAATATAAATGCCAATTGACACCCCTTAACCCGGCAAGGATGTGGTACAAAAAGGGTACATTAAGAATGTGGAGGGTCATGATGACCCTGTATTTCACCTAATTTTTAAAAGTATTTATTGGTATGTAATAAAAACGACATGAATGAAACTTACGAATAAATGTTTTTTATTTTTAAAAAATCATTATGCAGAGACGAGTTTTATTATTATGACCATACAAAAAGTCTATAAAATATTCAACTTAAGCAGGACTCTCCGTTACATATTTAAAAAATCAATAAAGACAAACTATTTCATAAAACTACTATTTTTTAGGGCAATTTATAAGAGATCAATCATTTCTCATCGCAAAATTACTATTTTACTTTTAAGATATTAATCGTCTCTGGCTGTAGCACACAGTTGATAGAACAGAACAATGTGTTCTTGACAAATGTAGAACACCTTTCGCAAACATTCAGATATATTCATCATAAACAAACATACAAAGTACAGAAAAGCTACTTGTACCTTAGTATTAAATTCTATAATCTACTCCCTGCAAAATTTAAACAGCTGGAGGACATAAAATTAAAAAAAAACATCAAGGAGATGCTGATAGGCCACCCTTTCTATAATCTGGCCGAATTTGAGGGCCATGATTTTTCAAATATTGTGCCCATTTAAATTACTTAAAAAGTAGAGCTTTATTGTCTGATTATTTTATATGGTCTTATATCTGTACTTTTAGTTTAAAATGCATAACGTAGATTTAATTTGATTATTTAACATTTTACTGGCAATTTGAATATTACGATGATTAATTATTGAAATTACTAACTACTTCAAATATTAGGCTTCTATTTTGATTCCTATTTATATTTATAGTTTGACAATCTAGTAGTTAATTCTTGACTACCTATGTATGTTCAGTAAAGAGTAGTAACGAGACTTACTACCTAACCCAATTATTGTGACATGTCCAAGAGCGGTCTTTAGCCGTCAATTGGACACGACGAAAATGTAATGTAATGGAATTCAGCATGGCATAGTTCACTGTCACAGACATTTTTTTGAAATAATGCCTTGAAAAATGGCACATAATTACTACGTCTTGGTTTTGGAAGGGTCATTCATACCCTTTTTGCGTTCGCGCCTTTCTATATCTATCCGCATGCGGCGGCCGACTGAGTGGTAGCTCGCAGAGGGAAGGAAAATGTAATAGCTCCAGCTTCTGAGAGGTTCGCCAGCGTACGACCGTTGGACAAAATACTATACAAAAAACAAAATGGGCAGCGTCAAATTGACCCTTCCACATCCTCGCCGGGTTAATGCTACAGTGAAATTCAGTAAAAAAACATTCGTCTGATTTTTTATTCCCGATTTGATAAGATGCGCCGTGCGCCTCGGCGGCCAATATCATCTTTCGCGTGTTCATAAAAGAAGCGAAGCGTCGCGACCAAGTTATACGAGGAATTTAAATCGGCGGCGTCGCCGGCGTCGCGGCGCCCGCGTCGCCGCTATTTAGCGGGCGCCTGCGAAAACAATATATTATTTTGTTCCCCGACGCGCGGCCATCAACTGTATTGGTGCGCGCTCAGTAGAGGCCCACCGAATCCCTTCTAACGGAAAACGTCTCTTACTTCTATATTAATATTTAACATTCTGACTTAAAGTTTCTTATATAAATTGTTAGCAAGGCAATTCTGTACGGGAAAGCATGAACGCATATATTATATTTCCATAGTGAAAAGACTAAGGAAATTGATTTATATATTTATTCAATTGCGAGATATTCTGGGCCTGCCCTATTTAAAAACAATATATTACGCTATATGCCAATCAGTAATGACATACGGTATACTTGGATGGGGAGCTTGCGGAAAAACCCTCCTCCAGAAATAGAACGTCGTCCAAAAGGCAATAATTAGAATCATGTTAAGGAAGCCTAGGCGTTACCCTTCTGACGACTTGTATGTTGAGGCACAATTGCTTGATTTGAGGCAGTTGTATTGCCTCAAATCAATACTTCATCTTAAAAACAACAATGAAGACGAATATTGTCTTTCTCCGGAAAACAGGGAGAGATCAGGTCGTTATAAGGAAAACTTTGAAGTGCCGAAACGTCTAACGTCTTTTGGACAACGTCATTACAGCTTTCTTGCTCCAAGAATGGTTAATATCATGAGTAAAGAGAACATATTGGAAATTAGCAGCAACCAACAAAAATATCATCTTACATTATGGTTAATAAACCTTGGTAGGAGAGAGACGGAGAAAACATTTCACAATTTTAAAATAAATAAATATATTTATTTTCTATATATGTTATATACGTATTTTTACTAATTGTTATATATTATTAGTTATTATTATAAATGATTATTTATTATTTCTATTATATATTGTTATTATTATTATACATTATTATTTAGTATTACTTGTTTATAGTTCTAACATTATTTTGGTGTAGTGAGAATTTCATTTTAACTTGATTATTGCTTTTGTTTGATCATTTCTGATATTGATTATTTTAATTGTTGATGGTTTTAGTTTTACTGCTTGTTGATTGCGCCTTATATAGCTTCTATTTTATGAAGTTTCTCCTAAAACGAAATGTTGTACATATGCTCTCTGTTACTTAAACAATGTATGTTTTTTTAATAATTCACACAATAATTTACGCAATAAAGAACTTGATCAGAAATCTACATGATATTCATGTAGCTCTGAGCAATAGTTTTAGTTGTAGAATTGCCAACTTGTACAAATAATGCAAGGTTAAAAAGCACATTGATTTAGAGTTAAAATTTCTTCGTTTTTGAAAATATCATGAAAAATGTTAGTAAATTAATATTTGATTAAAAGTACCTAAAAGATTAAATTTGATTTTCAAATTCTTTGAGTTTGTTTCGTACTTAGCCTAAACCGTTCTAGCGTGGCAACTTTACATCGAGCGATGCCGCTGAACGCAACCAACGACTGAAGGGAAGACGGGTCGAACGCCGCCACTGAGACGTCAGATTACCATACCATCGGAGCGGACGGTCGATATCGTCGCAGCCGCAATTCCTGCTTGTTATACATATATTTCGCTCGCGTGTACTTTGTATTGTACCAAATCGACAATAAATCTGTGCCACCACGAACAAGGCGTTTACCTGGAATCCTGCAATCCTTCACCAGCGACAAATTAGAGGTTGTCCAAGCAGACCGCACCTCATTACAGAGTTTTTATTTTAAACCTTGAAATCCCTGGTCAATAAAATGTTGGGAGCCACTGTTCTAAAGTGAATCATTTATTGTGTATAGAGTAAGCATTTTTTGATGCTTGCAAGCTTATGTAAGATAAAATTCGCCCTGCCTCTACGTTGTATACGACCGTCTGTAGAAGAGCCGTGTGACACGAGTTATTGGTTTATTTCGGCCGCGTTGCGCTCTTTGACAGACGCACGGGGTTTTCAGATTACCTACCTATGAAAAAAACAATATGGCGTATTCCCGAGGCAGCGGGACATACGCGAAAACGCAGCACAACTGAAAAGTGACGTCATTGAAAGACTAAAGTACAGGAGGGGGGAAAGCAGTGGCTTAACTAAACCGGTGCTGCCGGTGCGGCGCACCGGGGCTCACGTTAGTTCGGGGGGCTGAAATGCAACTGCTGTCTACGATCCACGTTCCATCCAACTCTTCTAGGAAGCTAAAAAAGCCGAAAAAATAGATGTCGGAAATCAAGACGAAAACCGTTCTAGAAATGTAAGTATATATTCATATTTTTTATAATACATTGAGTATTTAATTTAAATACGTAGATAAAAATGGTACATTTTTGGTTATTCTTTAGTTTTATCAGCTTATTGGTAGGTAGTTCTACTCAAGATAAAGTAAAAAAAAACTGCTTGTTTTCATTAACATTCAAAGGGGGAGAAATATAATTCAATAATTAAATGAACAACTAGAGCTGTCGACTACAACGGGCGAACCCGTCACCTCAAGAAGTTTTAACGATACTGATCGTTCTGTCTCCCGTAAGATGAGCGCAGAAGACTTGGACGAAACAGTCTACCGTCTAGTTACGCCACAAGCCCGTAAGAGACCAACGCCTTGCCGCGAAGTAACCATGTTAATCACCCAGCGAGCCGACACTCGCGCCCTTACTCTGTTCTTCCGACTGGTTACGGGTTCGAGGTCGCTTGTGCGGTCCTCTACCTTACGTAGCGGTGAAACAGTGTTTACCGAATATATCGCGGACCACGGCGTCCTTTATCCGGCTTTCACCCGGAATCGGGTAGCCGATTGGTCGTTTCAAGGGCAGTCTCCGACAACTAGGGTTGTCGATTACAGCGGGCGAGCCCGTCACCTCAGGAAGTTCTAACGATTAGTCGTTCTATCTCCCTGGAGTGAGCGCAGAAGACTTGGACACTACAACGTCCTTTGCCCGGCTGTTCACCCAGGATCGGATAGCCGATGGTCGATTAAAGAGCAGTCGCCCCAAGGTCCGCAACCACCCCCGCTCTATAGGAAACAGTACTGCTTCCAGACTCCCCCGACTGTTAGTCAGAGTGCACAGTCGATTGGCTTACGCCGCACGTTGCGCAGATCGTCCAGGAGCGCCAGAAGGTTGATTCTCATGGGAAACTAACCATAGGGCCAGAGTCCTACCCAGGCTCGCACTTCATGCGTGGAGGCAGTTGGATAGGTGTTGACCCGTGAGTGTGACCAACCCTGAACAGAATGGGTCTTCGTGGCCAACTCAGCAAGGGCTGATTAACTCCCGACAGGTGAACAACTACCCCCGCTCTATAGGAGACTGGAGTACTGTTTCCAGACTCCCCCGACTGTCAGACAGAATGCACAATCGATTGGCTGACGCCGCACGGTGCGCAAACCGCCCAGGAGCGCCAGAAGATTGACTCCTGGGGGAAACTGGTCCTAAGGCCAGAGTCCTACCCGGGCTCGCACTTCACACCTGGAGGCCGCCGGATGGGTGTTGACCCGTGAGTTTGACCAACCCTGAACATATGGGTCTTAGTGGACAACTTCAACAGGGCCCATTAGCTTCCATTTAATTAAATTAACAGTAAAGTGACGTATTAACATAGGAACAAATGTTTCAAACATTTGCCCAACACTATGTTTCTATATGATTCCGCTGGTCCGTCCCGCTGACGTTCTTGGGAACTTGTTCCGCAATATGTTCGAAGCAATGCCCCCAAATGAATACGCTGATTTATATGTAGCCTCAATATAAACATGTAATGTAGCTAGATATACAGTAATTACTTAAAAATATGCCATAATGAATGCAAGTAAGTAGGGGGGGGGGGGACTCTTGTTAATTTTTTCACTACAGCCCATTTTTTTTTGTTACCCCACTCAGGGAAATGTAATTTCGGTGCCTGGAATTCAAATAACAAACCGGTTGTGTCACCCCAAGAATATCCGGGAAAGTAACCAAGGACTGATTTCATCTGGATATTAATTTCATAAATCAATGAGCGCCAGACCTCTCAGCCGCCCCCAGGCGAACCCGGTTGGGTTCCGTTGCAATGTTCCGTTCCGTTTCTTGGCTAAGAGGGGAGGAGGGGGGACAAGCGCCAACAGTGACGGTTATAATTGATTAAAATTATGGCGGAATTTAGGTATTATTAGTGTAGTATTCAAAAATAAAATAAAGGAATGGTTCTCGAGTCATGACAGACTAACCATACATCAAATGTTAGAGATTATAGTTTAATAAAACTTAGGTGCACAAATTATTAATATATTTGTAAATATATTAATAATTTACAAATAATAGATAGATAAATTAATTGCTCGAGAATAAATTAATGATTGCCTTGGAGACCGAACATGTGCCACCAAAACTCATAAAACTTCTCACAAACATCGTACGATTTTTCAAACAGCAGCGTTCGAATCCGTAACGATTTGTCTGAGGAAATTCCCGATTCAAACTGGCGTTTGACAAGGAGATGTCGCATCGCCGCTACTTTTTAACGTGGTGATCGACGCGATCATGCGGAGAGCATTCGACGGTCGACGCGAAGTTAGATACGACCATTGATTTTATAGTGTAATAAAATCAATGATACGACGAATCAAACATCATAACCGATTTGATGTTCGTCGATGATAGCGCCGTTTCCGCCGACACTGATGCCGGCGTTTTATACGACATATCCGGAATTTCTCAATCATATGGATTAAAAATCAATGCGGAAGACCAAAGTGCTCACTACGGACGGTTCGAAGGCCAGCGTTTACCTGGATGGAACCCAAATCGAACAGGTCCCACAATTCAAGTATTTAGGATCGTTGGTTACGGAAAAGAAAGTGGCATCGACGGCCGATGTCCATAGCCGGATCGGTCAGGCAACAGCAACATTCGCCTCGCTCAAAAGGTGCATATGGAAGCGAACGAATATTACCATCAAAACCAAAGTACGACTATACCGAACGTTGGTTCTACCCATTCTTCTTTATACTTTATATTTTTTAAAATACCGATAAAAATAAGTTTTTTAGTATACAATTAATAAATGTAATTTCAAAAATAACAAAAAAAAATGTGACGATTGTCAAAAAGTACCTAAAATAAATGTCTTAGTGATTATATTGCAAATAAAAATAGTCAAGATATCTATACTAATATTATAAAGAGGTAAAGTTTGTGACGTTGTAGGAAGTAATCTCTGGATCTACTAAACCGATTTTGAAAATTCTTTTACCAATAGAAAGCCACGTTATTTGTGAGTGTCATAGGCTATATAATAATCCGAAAAATGGAAAGACTTTTTCGTGGTAGTCGGATTTCCAAAGTAAGTCGGAAAAAACGGTCGAACGAAAACGTTTCTAGCTAACGCTGCCTTAACGATGAGAGATATATGATTAAGTTCTAGAGAAAAGTTGTAGAGCTTGATAATGCCTACAAAAAAGTCAAGAACAGCATATGTTCAACTTTTATATTAAAGTCACAAAAAGTAGTTTTTCAAATTAAAAAAATAATTTAAATCGTTAGGTCATATTTATTGGTCATATTATCAACAATTATGAATTATTATCAAAATAAGTAAATTCATCGACTCAAGTATTTAAAACAAAAGACTTTTCCCTTTTACTGCATATTTTATTTATTTATTTTATTTATTAATTTACAATAACTTTATAATTATGTCATATACACACCATTAACATACTATGGTTGATTTGGGAGAGATTGAATATATATATTTGGGAAAGATTGAATATAATTTACTTTTTCTGCATAAATGGTTAAAGAGATAAGACACTCACAAATAAGACACTCACAAGAAGACACTCACAAATAACGGTAATATATCAAATTGGCATGCAAATACATACATACATATGCAGTAAAAATATAACCCTTCTTTTGGCAGTCAGGAAATAAATCATAGCACTCAGTACTAACCAAACCATACACATAATTTCATCACAAGTTAAAAGTTTTCTCGCCCAACGAAGTGGGCACGGGTCAGCTAGTAATAAATAAATTGCTATTAGTTTCGCCGTCAATGCTATCAGAAGGGTTACCAAATCCTACTATGAAGTTAAGCTATCTAATACCATATATAATCAAAGCTGATATTGACCGAAGAAAAATCGCCATAAACAATCAACTAAAGCAAACACACAGGTGGCAATGAAAAGTGACTATTGACCATTGACACAATTCCAACTGAACGACGGATTGGACCCCACAAGGTGAAGCGACCGATTGCGCCTACTAAAAATAAATTGCGGTCTATTAGCAACATCGTCGTTACAAAATTTAAGGCCCATGCGGCTTTTTTTATATTTTGTTTGTCCGGATTTTTATTTATTATTTTTTCCAAAACATAATTTAATGAAATGAAATGTAAAATACCTTTATTGTACTAACAAAAATAATTACATTGGTAAAGAAAACTTAAATTCTATTTTAACTTAAGTACAAACGGCGGGCTTATCGCTTCGCGATTTCTTACAGCCAAACGTGTAATATTAAATAAAAGTAACAATACAGCTCACATACATAAACATATACACATAAATATACATATATATACATACATCCATACATACATATACATACATACATAAACAATATAATTTATAATATAATATATGTATATTATAATAATAAATACATAGAAACTACAGATAAATAATAATAAAAATACCTGCTTATATAAAATGATAGATATTTTTATTTATTTATTTATTGGAATTATTAAATTAACCATTTTACAATAAATATAATATTAAAACAAATGGCAAAAACTTTCCTCTTTCATTCACTGGCTAGTGCTGCCCAACTGGGATATACCCGTTCCAGGGCAAGCAATTTGTATTTTTACATTTGAAAACGAGGGTCGTTGGACCAACCAAATACAATAATAATAATAATAATAATTTTAAAATATATATAATAATAATAAATAAATATAATAATAAAATTTACAATATTATATAGGAAATAGAAATACTAAATACATTAGAATACACATATACACACATACATACATATATACACAATATATGTTAAGTCAACTTCAATTTATTCTACTACATCGATCATGGCATGGATAGATAAACGCTCTTCTTGCACCAGCCATTTATTTATTTTGCTTTTAAACACATGACAATTGGGGCTGGCTTTAATGTCACTGCTTAATTTATTATAGAGTCTTGTAGCTATGAAAGAGTAGTGTCGCTGTCCGAAAGTCGTCTTCATCCTAGGTACATTCAAATTATCACTCAGGAGTTGTCTAGTGGGTTTCGTGTGCGTAATAATGAAAGATTTATTTTGTTTGGCCACGAAAACCCAACGTAGTGCAGTTTTAATGAATAATAACCTAGCATCCAAAACCTGAGCCTCTTTAAAGAGTTCCTTAGAAGAATATTGATATGGTTTGCGATGCATGATTTTTAAAATACATTTTTGCGCTGTTAGAAGTGGCGTCAGGAGGGTTTTGCAGCACCCACCCCACCCAATTATACCATAGTTAATAAGGGTTTCACATAATGCAAAATACACTATGGTTAGCGTCCTGCGATCCAGAACACTCCTCAACTCTTTGAAAGTATAACCAAGGGTTCTCACTTTCTTTGACACTGCATTGACTTGCTCTTCCCATCGCAATTTATTGTCAACTACAATGCCTAGATATTTGACTGTGGGGGATCTCTTTAGTGGTGCACAATTACACGAGGTTTCAGAGTGACATTTGTGAATAGTTACGTGGTGATTTACTGTTGGCTGACCCCTATTAGTAGGGCTAAAAGTCATATAACTGGTTTTACTCACATTTAGTGTTAGTTTTGCAGTTTCTAGCCAATCACGAATCTCATTCATGCCCAAATTTGCTTTTGTGAGAGTACTGTCCCAATTTGATCCCTTAAAGATAACTACAGTATCGTCAGCATATGAAATTATTTTTGCTGTCGGTAACTGGCAAAGATCATTTATATAAATGAGGAAAAGTATGGGTCCCAGGACGCTTCCTTGCGGAACCCCATAGGTTAGTGGTTCAGCGTCACTAAAGTGGTTAAGAATCGACACAAACTGGACTCTGTTAGTTAAATAGCTCTGAAACCATTGGAGACTGGATGACGCTACGCCTATTTTTTTAAATTGTTGTAGTAACCTATTATGAGGCACCGAATCAAAGGCTTTCGCCAAATCTAAAAATACTGCCAGGCACTTTTCTCCCTTGTCTATGCCTTGTACAAGAAAATCTGTTAAAGCTGAGATGGCGTTTGATGTCCCTAAGCCTTCTCTAAAGCCAAATTGATTGTCTGACAGAATAGCGTTTTCTCCTAAGAATTTCATTAATCTTAATTTAGCCACCTTTTCAATAATTTTCGACATTGTATTCAGTATTGAAATAGGTCGATAATTATTCACCTGCAGTTTGTCACCCCCCTTAAAAATTGGTATTACTCTAGCAGTTTTCAAATCGCTCGGAAATACACCACTTCTAAAGCTAACGTTGATTATATGACTGATGGGTACGCTTATATATGACTTAGTAATTTTAAATATATGGGACCCTAATTCATCATTTCCTGCTGCTGACTTATTCTTTAGGCTTTCAATTATCTTCGTGACTTCAGCAGCATTAGTCGGTCTGAGATATAGTGAGGCCTGGTAGATACCAGTATCATTACATGAATCAATTTCTTCATCCGTGACAAATTTTTTGGCTAACATAGGACCCACGCCACAAAAGTGTTTATTAATGTGATTTAGCACTTTATTTTGCAGGGTTACAACTTCATCCAACACAAGTTCAACTACAAAGTTCTTATGCTTCTATCCAGTCAACAACCCAACGAAAGGGGGAAGGGGGAGGGGATAGGGGGAGGGTTGGTTCTTAGTTGATATTTGAGGGAGAAAATGTTTTTTCAGTAACGCCTTGAAACAGGGCAACGATGTTGCATGACGAATAGCATGCGGAAGCTGGTTCCTAAGTCGAGCAGAGTGGACGCTAAATGAGTTGGTGAAAAAAGAAGACTGATGTAGTGGAATTGCTATGGTGTTGTCCTGACTTGACCTGAGTGGAACACCATGACTTCCTAACGGGAGAAAGAGGTCTTTAAGGTAAGGAGGTGCTATGGTACTATTCAGGACTTTATAAAGGAGTGAGATGGCATGCAGATTTCTGCGCTCACGAATTCGAAGCCAGTGAAGTCCATCGCGATATTCGCTTATGTGATCAAATTTACGCAAGTCGAATATATTATATCGTATGCAGATATTTTAATCAACCTTACAGACAATTGTTAATCATTAATTATTACTCTAGGCTATATTATAACATATATCCAATTATTATCTAACCTGTCTTGTTAATTGTTTGTGAATTGCTTTAAAAAATAAATAAACAAACACATCGGAAAAATGTAAATAACATTTTTTGTGATAGTGTAACAATTTTTGTGAACATATTTTTGAATGACACGAAATATAATATTTCGTGGTTAAAAATTAAAAAAAAAACTGTAAATTTTGCAAAGCACTATGAACTTACACAGCTGAGTACGGTCTGTTTCCGCCAGAAGCGACATGAAAATATGTGTAAAATTATCGATAAATACATTAAAATACAGGTTTATCTTTATTTATTTATTTATTTATCCTATTTTTTATAGTTACATAAAAAAGATTGCGTTCATTTTTTAACACATTTTAAAAGAATACATAGGATGAAAATCGCGAAAGGGCATTAACTTGTCAGGATTACATCACCCCACTAGGTATACGCCTGTGTTGGGGTGATGGATACAAAGTTCTGTGGTATTATTTGCTGAGCCTGTACGCCTTGCCTGCTGTCCTTTTTCCGTCTCATAAAAAACAATACGTAATATAATTTAGCATAATATGATATAAATAATATAATATAACATATTACAATATAATATAATATCATATAACATTTAAAATAATGTATCATATTTATATATAATATAGTATAGCATAATAAAATATAACATATTATAACCTGTATATCTGTATATCCATAATTTACATCTATATATCCTATAATTTGTGGTTAGAAATAAAATATTTTAATATATCATACTTTCGCATTCATCTCTAGTATAATTTGAGAGCCAATGAGACACCCGTCTCTTGAACTGGTTGTCGGTTATGTTTAAAATCTGTCCTGTGTACGAGTTAAATATATTATAGAGTTTAGGTCCGAGATATGCGTAGTGTCGTTGTCCGTATACAGTCCTCATTTTTGGTTGAATCTGTTTGTCTTTGTGTCTAGTGTTGTGTTTGTGCTCTGGTTTGTCTTTATCCGTGTTCCTCATGAGGTCCCTCCGATATCTCTCTCCGATATCCGATATCTATCTCCTATTATCTCTTTTAGTTATTCAGAAACAATGACAGAAAGGTTCAAATAATTTTCTCGGGTATTGTAGAAAATACTGACAGTGCCGAATCAATCCATGTAGATGACATGCCTAAGGGCTTAGGCCGTCGAAATTTAGGCCCCCCTTTGCACTTTTCGGGCCCCCTTTGAGTTATCTAACATTCTGATGTTATAGTGTAAAATGGACGTGTAAATAAAAAACACACGAACACACCGGCAAAGTGGGCCGTTAAATAGTCTAAATTGTAAATACGTACAAATTGAGCATATGCCTTTTGTAAAGTACCTAGGTGTTTATATCGATAAACATCTCCGGTGGCAAATACATACCTTTTGAAAAGGTCGTCGAAAAATCCGTAAACTAATATATGTTTTCAGGAGTATCAGAAATGTTCTTGATATGAAAACTCTGAGATCCATATATTGTGCTTTGGCACAGTCACTGATGATGTATGGCAATATCGGTTGGGGCGGTGCGGCTAAACTGAACTTAGACCCAGTAATAAAAGCTTAAAGATCGGTAGTGAGAGCTATAAACAGAAAACCGTATCGCTACCCATCCGATTTCCTCTTCAATGACTTCGAGGTACTTTATATTAGGCAGATTTATATAAAATTGATTGTCACTTATTTTCACCACGGTATTCATATTCATTTTATTAGTATACTGGTATACAAGTCAGATACAGATTGTTTGTTTGCTAATATGTATGTTGTGTAAACATTCATACATATTAACAAACAAACATTTTTTTTATCGTAAAGAAAAGATAAAATAAACAAAACAAAACGAAGGAAAAAAAACACAAGAATAATGTAAAAAGAAGAAATACAAGACAAAATGCAAAGAGATCATTAAATACTTTAGCCACCAAAGCATTTTAGACTTCTACTCGAGTAATACTCCTCCAGTGAGTAAAACGCCTTATCTGTAAGGTATCTCTTAAGGCGTCTCTTAAACACGTCAAGAGATTGCGCCTGCCTAATGTGCTCGCTGAGTTTGTTGTAAACCGCTGGGCCGGCAATATAGGCTACCACCGATATAGGAGATCACAAACACGACACCAGAAAAAAGCAGACCCAGAAGCAAATTCGGACAAACACAAGGTTTGCCCAGAGACGTTATTTGTTTCTGGCCCCTCGGATGTACGATGCATTCCTTGCAACACTTACCGATGAGCAGAAGCTGAAAATCTGTACCGCTTTCAAAGCTGAGGTCACAAAATCTATGCGTGCAAAAAGTAGAGGCGAATGCGAAAGGCAGCTCAATAAACAGAGCTTCCGTAAATTAAATTTTGTTTCAACGAATATTGTTACAAGAACTTTATTTTCTTTGACATTTCGTAACATTACATTACATTTTCTTCGTGTCCAATTGACGGCTAAAGACCGCTGTTGGACGTGTCAAAATAATTGGGTTATGTAGTAAGTTTCGTTACTACTCTTTACTGAACATACATAGGTAGTCAAGAATTTAACTACTAGATTGTCAAATTATAAATATAAATAATCAAAATAGAAGCTTAATATTTGAAGTAGTTAGTAATCCGAAAAGATACGTAGTAAAATTATTTATCGTAATATTCAAATTGTCAGTACAATGTTAAATAATCAAATTAAATCCACGTTATGCATTTTAAACTAAAAGTACAGATATAAGACCATATAAAACAATCAGACAATAAGGCTCTACTTTTTTAAGTAATTTAAATGGGCACAATATTTGAAAAATCATGGCCCTCAAATTCGGCCAAATTATAGAAAGGGTGGCCTATCAGCATCTCCTTGATGTTTTTTTTTAATTTTATGTCCTCCAGCTGTTTAAATTTTGTAGGGAGTAGATTATAGAATTTAATGCTAAGGTACAAGTAGCTTTTTTGTACTTTTGCCAGTCGTATTCGGGGTACGCATAAAAGGGAGCTACCGCGGGTATGATGCGAGTGAATGTCTGCATTAATTGGTGTTTCTGTTAGGTGCTGTCTAGCATACATTAAACACTGGTATATGAACGCCGAATACATAGTCATTACCCTTGCCTTGATGAAATATTCTTTGCATGAGGTCCGACAGTCGTAACGACAGTCGTGTTTTATATATATTTTAAATTATTGTTTATTATTGCATGTCATTCGATAGAGCAATATCATGGTTTCAAAATGAAAAAATAATACAGAAAAGCTTAATGCCTTTTAAATATTTAAAAAACGTACGGTAGGTACGATTTAGTTTGAAAAATAAATTTAAAAAAATAAGAGCTCATTTAAAAAAAAAAAAGAGATCGAACGTCCACCTTACTACCCCTTCGCAGCCATGGAAGAGAGACCAAAATCTTTAAAGAGGTAAATCAGAGATTTGGGTGGTGGGCCACAAGCACCAATTTTATACCGCCTAAAGTTGAACAGTTGAAAGGTGAACGTCCGGGTGACGGTATTTGTGAGATCGTGGCATTTATTTAATTTGTACTCATGGTGTTTTGGGATATTTGATTCTCATGGAACAGTAAATACTACAATTAGCGGCGGTGCATTCGAGACTTTAAGGGAATTAATACTGTTTAGAGGTCGAATCGACCTCCAAAATCCAATCAGAAACTTTCTCGATTATTTAGAAAGGTTTTGTAGTGAAATGTGTTTTTGCCATAAGAGCCATCCCGCACAAACTGTATTGAGGGTTTGGTGGGTACTGTCAAACCCTTGTTGGTACGAGCCACTGAGAGGGTAATTACCTAACTAATAACAGCTAGGACTTTGTCGTGGCGATAAGTGTACCGTCCTTGATCTAAGGCCGGTACACAGCCAGCTAGAATATGTCCACGTATGCAAGGGGTATTGTTGAAAAGGGGATAGAACTATCTTCAAAATAGTTCCAAGGAGCGGAGTTATTATGGCCTGGTAGTGATTGTATCTTAGAGGAAAGTACGTATATACTGACCCAAATCGATTTCTTTGTGATCGATAACTATACTCGCGCTAGATCACACGTTTTGTCGGCGGAGTCATTCTACAGCACGAATGTTGTGCGGATGGCACTGGTATATATATCGCGTGAGTTTTTAGTTACCGGCATTCGTGAAGGGGGTAAATCAGTACGAGCAAGTAAGCAATTTTTGATTTAAAAACATGGGAAAAACTGGAAATAAGCGTAAAGCAAATTAAAAAAAAAAAATGTTTTTTTTTCAATTTTATAAATTGTATCTATTGAAAAAAGGTTTGCGAAGCGTTGAGCGCGCTGCGCCATATAGCAGTAGGTGAAATATAGTTATAAACAATATTATCGATATTTTACTTACCGCTAGATGGCGCATCGTGCAAGAAATTTCTAAATAAAAAAAATATTGCGTTTCTCCCACATTTTTTATCAAAATTTGCCTATTTGCTTGTACTGATTCACCCCTTTCAAGGATGCCGGTAACTAAAAACATAAGGCGTATATACGAGTTTAGATACATATTCTAATGTAGACGTAAAAAAAATGGAGACCCAAACGTTTACGCGTCCCTAGGGTAAAATTTCGCCTGCGAGCCACGGACAACTATTAAACTACATTTTTTTTTCGTATCACCTTGGCTGCGAATCGGAAACAGTCGAAGACAGTTTCTTTCCTACAGGAATTTGAGCATCGCAGTCATGGTAGTATAAAAAATAAATAAATGTAAAATATAAGATGATGAAACCGCTCCGTTTCCCATCCGACCAATTATTCATAGACTTCAACGTAATGGACATTCGACAGTTATACATAAGAGCGGTCTTGATGTACTTCCAGAGGAATGACAGGACTGCGACTATTAAACTTCGGGACCACGGACATGACACTAGAAATCGATACAGACAACCGGAGTTAAAAATGAACACGACGTACGGACAAAGACATTATACATTTCTAGCTCCAAAGCTTTACAATATACTGATAATGGACGTTCAAACGACCGACGTACCTTACGCTACGTTTAGAAGAGTGGTGGCAACTTGGCTTTTAAATAAATCTAGGGAAGACTGAAAAATTATTGAGGTCTCGGGTATGATCGTGTTATATATTTATTTATATTTTATATATTATAACACTATTTTATATACCTACTATCATATTATATGTATGAATTTATATATAATATTAGTATATACATATATGTTATATAATATATATTTATCCTATATGGTATATATCATATGTATATGTGTTTATATCTAATACATAAAAAATAATTATTATTCCATATAACTTAGTAGATTGTCATAAATTTTAATTTAGTTATATAATTTTATTGATGTTTTTAAATTTAACTTTAAATTTTAAATTGTACTCAAGTATTAGATAAGACTTGCCCTCTCGTCTCAAAATAATTTACCAATGTTAGTACCACCTCAACACAGGTTCATACCTAGTGAGGTGGTAAACCGTTATGTCAAAAGATGAATTTCCTTTCTAAGTTAGGTATAATATATACACTTATAAATAGGATAGAAAACGAATTTATCGCGTGAAATTTGTAGGACCCGACGTTTCGGTGACGTTGCAGCCGCCGTTGTCTAGGGTAGACTGAAGAGCTGTCAGTCCGTTGTTTTGCGGGTAGGCCGCAAACCGCTGCCGCCACTGCGTAGGTTATAACGGTGGTGGGAGGCCGGGCTCGGAGCGCGGGAATTTTTAAAATCCGTCTTGCACACAACACTCACTGTATCCTGTTTTACGTCTTTGCGTTCGGCGTTCGGCGGCGGGAACATTTTAAGAAGAGGGTTCCACGTAGAAGAGAGTTTGTAGCCGTCATCTCTATTGAAGTTCGGAGTTCTTCTTATTTCAATGGCTTCCCGGATCATGCGAGGAAAGTAGACTAGTTCTACTCGATTTTTGAGGCCTGTAAAGGATGTAATACCATTGCAAACCCCGGATGTGTATAAAGTCGAATGCAGCTGCGGTCTAGCCTACGTTGGACAAACGAAACGGCCCATAGCCACGCGACTGACAGGACACATCAAAGCTGTTAAAAACGTTCAGCGAGAAAAATCGGCGATCTGCGAACATATATTGGATAGCGGAAGTAACCACTGGATGCAGTTTCAAAATCCCATTGTTCTATCCAAGGAACAATTCTACTTTCCTCGCATGATCCGGGAAGCCATTGAAATAAGAAGAACTCCGAACTTCAATAGAGATGACGGCTACAAACTCTCTTCTACGTGGAACCCTCTTCTTAAAATGTTCCCGCCGCCGAACGCCGAACGCAAAGACGTAAAACAGGATACAGTGAGTGTTGTGTGCAAGACGGAATTTAAAAATTCCCGCGCTCCGAGCCCGGCCTCCCACCACCGTTATAACCTACGCAGTGGCGGCAGCGGTTTGCGGCCTACCCGCAAAACAACGGACTGACAGCTCTTCAGTCTACCCTAGACAACGGCGGCTGCAATGTCACCGAAACGTCGGGTCCTACAAATTTCACGCGGTAAATTCGTTTTCTATCCTATTTATAATGTCAAACAACCGCGATAGTCTTCGATTTTATATATATACACTTATTATAAAATGTTTTTTTTGTTAGAATAAGGATTTTCTTTGTAATTTGTAACTTGAATTATGGAAATAAATAAATGAAAATGAAATAAATGAAACAGTAAAAAATATTTCATACGATCACTTCATTCACTGATCGACCACTATTTTTAGACCAAAACCTTATTTTTTTATTAGCACTGCCACTTTTTTATTTCCCGTTATATTTAGATTAGATTTTGCGTAAGATATGTACAACGCGAAGTCGCGCAGAGTACGTTCTCCGACCGGGCGGCGCGACCTACTGCTGCTACAGCGCGCGATGCTCAGCGTGGATTTGCTATTTTGGAAACTGATAAATCTGGACATAGCGAGGGGTGGCTACCTACATCCCAGGAATTAAATGGATGTTATCACTACCACACAAAAATAATAAGCCTACAGATAATCTGATATCTATACTAATATTATAAAGAGGTAAAGTTTGTGACGTTGTAGGAAGTAATCTCTGGATCTACTAAACCGATTTTGAAAATTCTTTTACCAATAGAAAGCCACGTTATTTGTGAGTGTTATAGGCTATATATTAATCCGGAAAATGAAAAGACTTTTTCGTGGTAGTCGGATTTGCAAAGTAAGTCGGAGAATAAGCGGTTGAACGAAAACGTTTCTAACTAACGCTGCCTTAACGATGAGAGATATATGATTAAGTTCTAAAGAAAAGTTGTAGAGCTTGGTAATGCCTACAAAAAAGTCAACGACAGCATATGTTTAAATTTTATATTTAAGTCACAATAAGTAGTATTTTATATTAAAAAAATAATTTTAATCGTTAGGTCATGTTTATAGGTCATATTATCAACAATTATGAAATCATATCAAAATAAGTAAATTTATCGTCTCAAGTGTTTAAAACAAAAGACTTTTTAGACTTTCAGAGATACTCACAAATAAGACACTCACAAGAAGACACTCACAAATAACGATAATATAGTCAAATTGGCATGCAAATACATACATACATATGCAGTTAAAAATATAACCCTTTTTTGGCAGTCAGGAAAAAATAATAGCACTCAGTACTAACCGAACCGCACTCATAATTTCATCACAAGTAAAAAGTTGGAGTTGTTGGAGTCGGTCACGAAAACCCATTTGTTCAGGGTCGGTCATACTCACGGGTCAACACCCATCCGGCAGCCCCCACGCATCAATTGCGAGCCCGAGAACTCTGGCCTGAGGGCAGTTTCCCCCAGGAGCCAATCTTCTGGCGCTCCTGGACGATTACGCACCGTGCGGCGTCAGCCAATCGATTGTGCTTTCTGACTAACAGTCGTGGGAGTCTGGAAACAGTACAGTCTCCTATAGAGCGGGGGTAGTTGTTCACCTTACGGTGACTGCTCTTGAAACGACCATCGGCTACCCGATTCCGGGTAAACAGCCGGGCAAAGGATGCCGTGGTCCACGATATATACGCTTTAAAGCACGATATGTACACGATTAAAAGCAAAATAAATAAACGGCTGTTGCAAGAAGAGCGTTTATCTATCCATGCCATGATCGATGTAGTAGAATAAGTTGAAGTTGACTTAACATATATTGTGTTTATATGTATGTATGTATTTGGTATTTCTATTTCCTAAATAATATCGTATTTTTTATTACATTTTTATTATTATGTATATTTATTATTATTATATATATTTTTTAATTATTATTATTATTATTGTGTTTGGTTGGTTCATCGACCCTCGTTTTAAATGTAAAAATATAAATTGCTTGCCCTGGAACGGGTAAATCTCAGTTGGGCAGCACTAGCCAGTGAATGAAAGAGGAAAGTTTTTGCCATTTGTTTTAATATTATACTTATTGTAAATGGTTAATTTGATAATTGCAATAAAAATAAATAAAAAAAATAGATTCGGTAGACACCGTTTCACCGCCACGTAAGGGAGAGGACCGCGCAAGCGATCTCGAACTCATAACCAGTCGGGAGACCGGAGTAATCTGGTTGCAACTGGTATAAGTAAGGGCGTGAGTGTCGCCCCGCTGGGTAACATACCTGGCTATCTAGCGGTTAAGGCCTTTTACGGGCATGTGGCGGAGCTTGACGGTGGACTGTTTTGTCCTAACTCACCTCACGACAGAACGATCAAATTTCGTTAAAACTTCCCGAGGTGACGAGTTCGCTCACTGTAGTCGATAGCTCTAGTTATAAAGAAGTAATGTTTGTAAGTTTGTATGTAGAGGGTAATCTCCGAAACTACTCATCCGATTTCAAAACTACTCATTCTTTCAATAATGGAAATCTCCATTATCGATGATTACTATAGGCTATATTTTATTGTGTTAAATATTGGTTTCCAATACGAAATCATAATATTTGTAAATCAAGTCGGAGAAAATGAGCTGGTGAGTTGCTTTATCGGCGTGCGCTGAAGAAACAGTTTGATAGATGTAAAAACAGTAATGACAAAAACATCGGCCTCAGAGAGATCTATAAAAAAGTCAGCGACAGCATATATCTAACTTTTATATTTAGGCTACAATAACTGCTTTTATGTCTCATAAAAATGAGAAAATAAAGTAGGCAGCATTTGTTGAAGGCAGCTATATTAATATTATAAAGAAGTAAATGTAAAATGTAGTAAATGTCTAATGTTTGAAAATTTGTAAGTTTGTAAGTTTGTATATAGGGGGTAATCTCCGAAACTATTCATTTGATTTCAAAAAATCTTTTATAATGGAAAGCTCAATTATCGATGATGCTATAAGAAAGGTGAAATTTCTGGCTGGCGAACATGCAGCGATCAGTGTGTATCACTCCTGCTTCCATTCAAAGATGTCTTATGCGATACTGCTATGGGGTAATGCAACCGATAACCATCGCGTTTTTGTGCTACAAAAGCAAGCCGTTAGGACAATTTTTGGTGTAAGCAGAGAAACACATTGCGCCCCTTTTTTTATTAAAGCTGGTATCCTTACCATGTCGTCCATGTACATATATCAGTGCCTTTTATACGCCAAAGAGAATCTTTTAAATTGCGAGCTTCACTCCACTCGACATAGCCATAATACGCGACATAAAAACAATGTATTATCGCCTAAAGTACGCTTGACTAAATATCAAAAAACATTTTTATATATTAGTTTTAAATTGTTCAATGCTTTGCCGTCATCGACGAGGAGACTTGAGATGGCAGCATATAAAATCTGCTTGAAAAAATCAGTTAGTCAAACATGCCCTTTACAAACTGGACGCCTTTAATGGTATTGCGTTCACAATTGCTTGATTATAAATAATTATATTATGACTATACATTCGCAATAACTTTTAGATTTTATTGATTTTGTTTTTAATTGCGCATGTTTCAGAATTTTTATTTTTCATTGTATTGATTATTATTTATTGTTTGATTATTGATTATTTTGTAAATTTGACTATTTTTAAGTAATCACATCTGATTACTTACATTTATTTTATTTTTTCCTTTTAATTAATCAAAGCGGTTTTATCATCCGGTAAATTATGATTGTAAAATTTGACATGTTCCTCAGTATTGTGAAATGCTTTTATGGAATGAATAAATGTTGATGACGATGATGATGATGATGAGTGCTATAGGTTATATTTTATTGTGATAAATTTTGTTTTTCAATCATAATATTTGTAAATCAAGTCAGAGAAGAACGGGCTGGTGAGTTGCTTTATCGGCTTGCGCTGACGGTTGGATACGGTTTACAATATATGACAGAAACATCGCCTCAGAGAGACCCTAATCGACAATGAAGAATTAAAAGTGATCGTGATCATTTGAGCGCACTGCGCCATCTGGTGGTAGGTAATATATCGCTAAGAATCAAATATTAGCGCCCTTTTACCTACCGCTAGTTTTGAAAAACATTTTTTTTTTGTTTTTCCGCATTTTTTCTTGAAAGTTGGTTATTTCCTCCTACTGATTTACCCCCTTCAAGGATGCCGGCTAATTAAAACTCACCCTGTATACATTTTGACCCTTCCCTCCTCCACCCCGCCTTCCTGAGATGATTAAGACAAATTTACCGCGTGAAATTTGTAGGACCCGACGTTTCGGTGACGTTTTATTTATTTATTTATTTAAGAATTAATTACTATAAAACATTGATTAGCTTACAAAAATAACAGGAACCGAATGGCAAAACCTTAACCTTTTGCTTATTTGTTTCTGTCACCCAACTGGGACTAGCCCGTTCTAGGGTGGACAGGACTCCAATAGTTGCAGCCGCCGTTGTCTAGGGTAGACTGAAGAGCTGTCAGTCCGTTGTTTTGCGGGTAGGCCGCAAACCGCTGCCGCCACTGCGTAGCTTATAACGGTAGTGGGGGGCCGGGCTCGGAGTGATCCTATTGCTACTCCGTCGATTTGTTTGTAATAATCGCCACTCCATAGAAAGTAGCAGGATGTCAGGCAATGTTGAAGCATGTCGGCGTAGCTAATAAGGAGGTCCTCAGACCTTAGTTTATCTCTCACCACCGTAAGACACGCCGAAATGGGCAAATTCGTAAATAGAGATTCGACGTCAAAGCTCACCATTATTTCGTCTTCGGCCAGAAATTCGTTTTCTATCCTATTTATAATGTCAAACAACCGCGATAGTCTTCGATTTTATGATTAAGACAATTTCCAGAATAAAGTCTTTCTGGGTGTCTGTCTGTGAGTGTGTGTGTGTATTCCTTCGCGATAGCGCCCAAACGCTTCATCCGATTGGGCTGAAATTTGGCATGCAGGCATCATTTGGCCATGGCAAAAGTTGAAAATGTTGTGGTTGAATTCGATCCATCAGAGGGCGCGCTAGTCATACTTCAATCGCGAAATTTATTTATTTATTTATTTAATACTTGTACAAGAAAAAATGTTACATTGTTACCGAAGAGTTACATAGTTACATTGTTAAAGAATGTATACATTGTAATACACAGCTTGCGTAACAAATTGCGCTATGCACGTCTAACGAGGCTTCTCAAGCCTGTATCTAGATGCACATAATGCAGATGCTGTAAAACACATAAATAATAATATAAAACTAATATAAATATTGGACTTAGAGATTTAAAATTCGATACACGGCTGGCCTTGTTAAGTCGAAATACCATTGTGAAATTTCGGTTGGAATATCTCATATACAAGCGACAAAGATAATATTTCAAGTTTATATTAATTAAATATTAAGGCCCTTAAAAGCGCCGATGCTTGCGATGCATGGATCTTTTGATATTCGAATTCGAAGGCTCACGGCGACCTGCGTTTGCAATTTGTTTTTTTATATTGAATAACGCGCGTTCGAAATTTAAATTTTCATTGCGTTGCATCGCGTAGCGGCATAATTTCATGGCAGACCGCGGCAATTTATTGGAATTTCTTGCAATATCGCCGCGCTCGACAAAAAGTACTATAACGTTAAAACTACTATAGCAATCATAAAAAGAATAACTGTGCAATGATCGCATTGAAATTTCGTATCTAGAATATTGAAATCTCATTTTGTAAAACAATTAGATAATTATGAATAAATATGAGAGGGTCGAAAAAGTGAAAAAAACTCGGCATTTCTAACTTGTACTTGTCTTACGGAAAAATACGGAACCCTATTTAGAAAATGTAAATACTATTGTGATCTTTATTAGATTCTTTATCAAAGGTTATATTTCGTTTTGCTTATTTACATACAAAAATATTTAGAGCTCATAAAAACCAATAATAAGAGCTCATTTAAAAAAAAAAAAGAGATCGAACGTCCACCTTACTACCCCTTCGCAGCCATGGAAGAGAGACCAAAATCTTTAAAGAGGTAAATCAGAGATTTGGGTGGTGGGCCACAAGCACCAATTTTATACCGCCTAAAGTTGAACAGTTGAAAGGTGAACGTCCGGGTGACGGTATTTGTGAGATCGTGGCATTTATTTAATTTGTACTCATGGTGTTTTGGGATATTTGATTCTCATGGAACAGTAAATACTACAATTAGCGGCGGTGCATTCGAGACTTTAAGGGAATTAATACTGTTTAGAGGTCGAATCGACCTCCAAAATCCAATCAGAAACTTTCTCGATTATTTAGAAAGGTTTTGTAGTGAAATGTGTTTTTGCCATAAGAGCCATCCCGCACAAACTGTATTGAGGGTTTGGTGGGTACTGTCAAACCCTTGTTGGTACGAGCCACTGAGAGGGTAATTACCTAACTAATAACAGCTAGGACTTTGTCGTGGCGATAAGTGTACCGTCCTTGATCTAAGGCCGGTACACAGCCAGCTAGAATATGTCCACGTATGCAAGGGGTATTGTTGAAAAGGGGATAGAACTATCTTCAAAATAGTTCCAAGGAGCGGAGTTATTATGGCCTGGTAGTGATTGTATCTTAGAGGAAAGTACGTATATACTGACTTTCCTCGCATGATCCGGGAAGCCATTGAAATAAGAAGAACTCCGAACTTCAATAGAGATGACGGCTACAAACTCTCTTCTACGTGGAACCCTCTTCTTAAAATGTTCCCGCCGCCGAACGCCGAAGGCAAAGACGTAAAACAGGATACAGTGAGTGTTGTGTGCAAGACGGAATTTAAAAATTCCCGCGCTCCGAGCCCGGCCTCCCACCACCGTTATAACCTACGCAGTGGCGGCAGCGGTTTGCGGCCTACCCGCAAAACAACGGACTGACAGCTCTTCAGTCTACCCTAGACAACGGCGGCTGCAACGTCTCCGAAACGTCGGGTCCTACAAATTTCACGCGGTAAATTCGTTTTCTATCCTATTTATAATGTCAAACAACCGCGATAGTCTTCGATTTTATATATATACACTTATTATAAAATGTTTTTTTGTTAGAATAAGGATTTTCTTTGTAATTTGTAACTTGAATTATGGAAATAAATAAATGAAAATGAAATAAATTAAACAGTAAAAAATATTTCATACGATCACTTCATTCACTGATCGACCACTATTTTTAGACCAAAACCTTATTTTTTTATTAGCACTGCCACTTTTTTATTTCCCGTTATATTTAGATTAGATTTTGCGTAAGATATGTACAACGCGAAGTCGCGCAGAGTACGTTCTCCGACCGGGCGGCGCGACCTACTGCTGCTACAGCGCGCGATGCTCAGCGTGGATTTGCTATTTTGGAAACTGATAAATCTGGACATAGCGAGGGGTGGCTACCTACATCCCAGGAATTAAATGGATGTTATCACTACCACACAAAAATAATAAGCCTACAGATAATCTGATATCTATACTAATATTATAAAGAGGTAAAGTTTGTGACGTTGTAGGAAGTAATCTCTGGATCTACTAAACCGATTTTGAAAAGTCTTTTACCAATAGAAAGCCACGTTATTTGTGAGTGTTATAGGCTATATATTAATCCGGAAAATGAAAAGACTTTTTCGTGGTAGTCGGATTTGCAAAGTAAGTCGGAGAATAAGCGGTTGAACGAAAACGTTTCTAACTAACGCTGCCTTAACGATGAGAGATATATGATTAAGTTCTAAAGAAAAGTTGTAGAGCTTGGTAATGCCTACAAAAAAGTCAACGACAGCATATGTTTAAATTTTATATTTAAGTCACAATAAGTAGTATTTTATATTAAAAAAATAATTTTAATCGTTAGGTCATGTTTATAGGTCATATTATCAACAATTATGAAATCATATCAAAATAAGTAAATTTATCGTCTCAAGTGTTTAAAACAAAAGACTTTTTAGACTTTCAGAGATACTCACAAATAAGACACTCACAAGAAGACACTCACAAATAACGATAATATAGTCAAATTGGCATGCAAATACATACATACATATGCAGTTAAAAATATAACCCTTTTTTGGCAGTCAGGAAAAAATAATAGCACTCAGTACTAACCGAACCGCACTCATAATTTCATCACAAGTAAAAAGTTGGAGTTGTTGGAGTCGGTCACGAAAACCCATTTGTTCAGGGTCGGTCATACTCACGGGTCAACACCCATCCGGCAGCCCCCACGCATCAATTGCGAGCCCGAGAACTCTGGCCTGAGGGCAGTTTCCCCCAGGAGCCAATCTTCTGGCGCTCCTGGACGATTACGCACCGTGCGGCGTCAGCCAATCGATTGTGCTTTCTGACTAACAGTCGTGGGAGTCTGGAAACAGTACAGTCTCCTATAGAGCGGGGGTAGTTGTTCACCTTACGGTGACTGCTCTTGAAACGACCATCGGCTACCCGATTCCGGGACAACAGCCGGGCAAAGGATGCCGTGGTCCACGATATATACGCTTTAAAGCACGATATGTACACGATTAAAAGCAAAATAAATAAACGGCTGTTGCAAGAAGAGCGTTTATCTATCCATGCCATGATCGATGTAGTAGAATAAGTTGAAGTTGACTTAACATATATTGTGTTTATATGTATGTATGTATTTGGTATTTCTATTTCCTAAATAATATCGTATTTTTTATTACATTTTTATTATTATGTATATTTATTATTATTATATATATATTTTAATTATTATTATTATTATTATTGTGTTTGGTTGGTTCATCGACCCTCGTTTTAAATGTAAAAATATAAATTGCTTGCCCTGGAACGGGTAAATCTCAGTTGGGCAGCACTAGCCAGTGAATGAAAGAGGAAAGTTTTTGCCATTTGTTTTAATATTATACTTATTGTAAATGGTTAATTTGATAATTGCAATAAAAATAAATAAAAAAAATAGATTCGGTAGACACCGTTTCACCGCCACGTAAGGGAGAGGACCGCGCAAGCGATCTCGAACTCATAACCAGTCGGGAGACCGGAGTAATCTGGTTGCAACTGGTATAAGTAAGGGCGTGAGTGTCGCCCCGCTGGGTAACATACCTGGCTATCTAGCGGTTAAGGCCTTTTACGGGCATGTGGCGGAGCTTGACGGTGGACTGTTTTGTCCTAACTCACCTCACGACAGAACGATCAAATTTCGTTAAAACTGCCCGAGGTGAAAGTTCGCCCACTGTAGTCGACAGCTCTAGCTATAAAGAAGTAATGTTTGTAAGTTTGTATGTAGAGGGTAATCTCCGAAACTACTCATCCGATTTCAAAACTACTCATTCTTTCAATAATGGAAATCTCCATTATCGATGAGTGCTATAAGCTATATTTTATTGTGATACATATTGGTTTCTAATACGAAATCATAATATTTGTAAATCCAGTCGGAGAAAATGAGCTGGTGAGTTGCTTTATCGGCCCGCGCTGAAGAAACAGTTTGATAGATGTAAAAACAGTAATGACAAAAACATCGGCCTCAGAGAGATGTATAAAAAAGTCAGCGACAGCATATATCCAACTTTTATATTAAGGCTACAATAAAAATGAGAAAATAAAGTAGGCAGCATTTGTTGAAGGCAACTATACTAATATTATAAAGAAGTAAATGTAAAATGTAGTAAATGTCTAATGTTTGAAAATTTGTAAGTTTGTATGTTTGTTAGTTTGTACCTAAGTTTGTATATAGGGGGTAATCTCCGAAACTATTCATTTGATTTCAAAAAATCTTTTATAATGGAAAGCTCAATTATCGATGATGCTATAAGAAAGGTGAAATTTCTGGCTGGCGAACATGCAGCGATCAGTGTGTATCACTCCTGCTTCCATTCAAAGATGTCTTATGCGATACTGCTATGGGGTAATGCAACCGATAACCATCGCGTTTTTGTGCTACAAAAGCAAGCCGTTAGGACAATTTTTGGTGTAAGCAGAGAAACACATTGCGCCCTTTTTTTATTAAAGCTGGTATCCTTACCATGTCGTCCATGTACATATATCAGTGCCTTTTATACGCCAAAGAGAATCTTTTAAATTGCGAGCTTCACTCCACTCGACATAGCCATAATACGTGACATAAAAACAATGTATTATCGCCTAAAGTACGCTTGACTAAATATCAAAAAACATTTTTATATATTAGTTTTAAATTGTTCAATGCTTTGCCGTCATCGACGAGGAGACTTGAGATGGCAGCATATAAAATCTGCTTGAAAAAATCAGTTAGTCAAACATGCCCTTTACAAACTGGACGCCTTTAATGGTATTGCGTTCACAATTGCTTGATTATAAATAATTATATTATGACTATACATTCGCAATAACTTTTAGATTTTATTGATTTTGTTTTTAATTGCGCATGTTTCAGAATTTTTATTTTTCATTGTATTGATTATTATTTATTGTTTGATTATTGATTATTTTGTAAATTTGACTATTTTTAAGTAATCACATCTGATTACTTACATTTATTTTATTTTTTCCTTTTAATTAATCAAAGCGGTTTTATCATCCGGTAAATTATGATTGTAAAATTTGACATGTTCCTCAGTATTGTGAAATGCTTTTATGGAATGAATAAATGTTGATGACGATGATGATGATGATAAGTGCTATAGGTTATATTTTATTGTGATAAATTTTGTTTTTCAATCATAATATTTGTAAATCAAGTCAGAGAAGAACGGGCTGGTGAGTTGCTTTATCGGCTTGCGCTGACGGTTGGATACGGTTTACAATATATGACAGAAACATCGCCTCAGAGAGACCCTAATCGACAATGAAGAATTAAAAGTGATCGTGATCATTTGAGCGCACTGCGCCATCTGGTGGTAGGTAATATATCGCTAAGAATCAAATATTAGCGCCCTTTTACCTACCGCTAGTTTTGAAAAACATTTTTTTTTTGTTTTTCCGCATTTTTTCTTGAAAGTTGGTTATTTCCTCCTACTGATTTACCCCCTTCAAGGATGCCGGCTAATTAAAACTCACCCTGTATACATTTTGACCCTTCCCTCCTCCACCCCGCCTTCCTGAGATGATTAAGACAAATTTACCGCGTGAAATTTGTAGGACCCGACGTTTCGGTGACGTTTTATTTATTTATTTATTTAAGAATTAATTACTATAAAACATTGATTAGCTTACAAAAATAACAGGAACCGAATGGCAAAACCTTAACCTTTTGCTTATTTGTTTCTGTCACCCAACTGGGACTAGCCCGTTCTAGGGTGGACAGGACTCCAATAGTTGCAGCCGCCGTTGTCTAGGGTAGACTGAAGAGCTGTCAGTCCGTTGTTTTGCGGGTAGGCCGCAAACCGCTGCCGCCACTGCGTAGCTTATAACGGTGGTGGGGGGCCGGGCTCGGAGTGATCCTATTGCTACTCCGTCGATTTGTTTGTAATAATCGCCACTCCATAGAAAGTAGCAGGATGTCAGGCAATGTTGAAGCATGTCGGCGTAGCTAATAAGGAGGTCCTCAGACCTTAGTTTATCTCTCACCACCGTAAGACACGCCGAAATGGGCAAATTCGTAAATAGAGATTCGACGTCAAAGCTCACCATTATTTCGTCTTCGGCCAGAAATTCGTTTTCTATCCTATTTATAATGTCAAACAACCGCAATAGTCTTCGATTTTATGATTAAGACAATTTCCAGAATAAAGTCTTTCTGGGTGTCTGTCTGTGAGTGTGTGTGTGTATTCCTTCGCGATAGCGCCCAAACGCTTCATCCGATTGGGCTGAAATTTGGCATGCAGGCATCATTTGGCCATGGCAAAAGTTGAAAATGTTGTGGTTGAATTCGATCCATCAGAGGGCGCGCTAGTCATACTTCAATCGCGAAATTTATTTATTTATTTATTTAATACTTGTACAAGAAAAAATGTTACATTGTTACCGAAGAGTTACATAGTTACATTGTTAAAGAATGTATACATTGTAATACACAGCTTGCGTAACAAATTGCGCTATGCACGTCTAACGAGGCTTCTCAAGCCTGTATCTAGATGCACATAATGCAGATGCTGTAAAACACATAAATAATAATATAAAACTAATATAAATATTGGACTTAGAGATTTAAAATTCGATACACGGCTGGCCTTGTTAAGTCGAAATACCATTGTGAAATTTCGGTTGGAATATCTCATATACAAGCGACAAAGATAATATTTCAAGTTTATATTAATTAAATATTAAGGCCCTTAAAAGCGCCGATGCTTGCGATGCATGGATCTTTTGATATTCGAATTCGAAGGCTCACGGCGACCTCCGTTTGCAATTTGTTTTTTATATTGAATAACGCGCGTTCGAAATTTAAATTTTCATTGCGTTGCATCGCGTAGCGGCATAATTTCATGGCAGACCGCGGCAATTTATTGGAATTTCTTGCAATATCGCCGCGCTCGACAAAAAGTACTATAACGTTAAAACTACTATAGCAATCATAAAAAGAATAACTGTGCAATGATCGCATTGAAATTTCGTATCTAGAATATTGAAATCTCATTTTGTAAAACAATTAGATAATTATGAATAAATATGAGAGGGTCGAAAAAGTGAAAAAAACTCGGCATTTCTAACTTGTACTTGTCTTACGGAAAAATACGGAACCCTATTTAGAAAATGTAAATACTATTGTGATCTTTATTAGATTCTTTATCAAAGGTTATATTTCGTTTTGCTTATTTACATACAAAAATATTTAGAGCTCATAAAAACCAATAAAAATTTTGATGATTTCTCGAAAAAAAATAAATGATGATGTTTGACAATGGAGTTTTACCAGAGCTATCCGCGAAATGACGCGCGAAAATATTATTCTATCGGCCGTCTATATATCTATGGTAATAATGAGATATTTGTTATGGATTTTAGGATGCGTTCGAATTAGAAAATAATATTACTGTGCGCTCCGGGAACAAGCCGCCAATATTGGTCGTTACGTAGTCAACGGTGTTCTGATGTGCAACCAAATTTGGTCGTTACGTAGCCGAAGGGATGAATTTACGCAAATTGATCATCGACTTTATTTATGAAATGAATATTGAGATTAAATTAGTCTCTGGCTACTAACCGGGAAAGTCTTGGGGTGACACAACCAAGATAAGATTTTTAACACGCTTTTATTGGGTCGACCTGTTTGTAACTAACTATGTAATGGAATCTAAGGTAACTAATTGAACCATCTTCCAGGGATCGTAGAGTCATGAAAATTGGCAGCTGTATGTAGTTCTGATGACAATACAATAATATGGTACTGTCGAACTGATCTGATGATGGAGTCGAAAGATATGAACTGGAACTTAACAATGGAACATCGTATCATAGCTGTGTTTGGACTTGTTAGAAAAGTCTCGGAATGAACTTTGAGCACGATTAGGTTTCAAGGTCTGATGATAAAGCCAGAAGATAGGCACTGGCATTCCATGGTGGAATATCGTATCATAGCCGTGTTTGGACTTGTTAGAAAGGTCTTGTAATGAACTTTGACCACGATCAAGTTTCAAGGTCTCATGATGAAGCCGGAAGACAGGAACTGGCATTCCATGATGGAATATCGTATCATAGTCGTGTTTGCACTTGTGAGAAAGGTCACGTAATGGACTTTGAACACGATCAGGTTTCAAGGTTATAACAATCCCTTTTTGGTGTTTAATTGCATTTACAAAAGCGTGGTTTTAGTGTTTTTTTAAACTATTAATTTATATAAAGATATCCCTCTGTCGCTTTCAGCTGGCTATATGTCGTCGCCGAAATGGCTCTTGTGGAAATTAGGGTCAGTTTATTTATAGAGGCGAGGTTAGTGCAAGCGGCCAGCGACGCATCTGAGCGTAAATCTAAAATAAAATAATAAACAAATCCAACGGACATTGTCCTACTTTCAGCAGACGGCGCCATTGGCTCGATGCAGCAGGATGCAACTAAACCACCGCGATGCCATGACGCTATCTAATGTTTTCAAAACATACATAATACATGTTATAGAGTTGTCAACAACAACGGGCAAAACCGTCACCTCAGGAAGTTTTAACGATTAGTCGTTCTCTCTCCCGTGAAGTGAACGCAAAAGACTTGGACAAAACAATCCACCGTCAATCTCCGCCACATGCCCGCAAGAGGCCAACGCCCAGCGGGCTTACACTCACGCCCTTACTTCCAAATGCGACCAGATTACTCCGGTCTCTCGATTGGTTACGAGTTCGAGGTCGCTTGCGCGGTCCGCTCCCTCACGAAGCGCTGAAACGGTGTATACCGAATCTATCGCGGACCACGGCATCCTTTGCCCGGCTGTTCACCCAGGATCGGGTAGCCGATGGTCGTTTCAAGAGCAGTCGCCGTATAGTCCGCAACCACCCCCGCTCTATAGGAAACAGTACTGCTTCCAGACTCCCCCGACTGTTAGTCAGATAGCACAGTCGATTGGCTCACGCCGCACGTTGATTCCCAGGAGAAACTAACCATAAGGCCAGAGTCCTACCCATGCTCGCACTTCATGCGTGGAGGCCGTCGGATAGGTGTTGACCCGTGAGGCGTGAGTGTGACCAACGCTGAACAGAATGGGTCTTCGTGGCCAACTCAGCAAGGGCCCATTAACTCCCAAATAATAGTTTGTTTGCAAAACTTTATTGCACACACAATAGAGGACAACACGGTGCGCCTATTGTCAAGTGGCAATGTCTTTCGACCATACCGCCAGGATTATTGTGACTAAAGGTTTATGTCGAGGAGATGAGAAAGGTTTATGTCAAGGCTTATGTCGCTGCTCGTAATAAGATGTTATTTATTACGAGGAGCGCCACAACCTGTAAACACATTGTACAGAAAACCCGAACATCCTTCGCCCAAAGACACTTTGGCTTTATAGGACCAAAAACTTATAACCATCTAAAATAATCTATAAAATCATGCCAACACACTAAGTAAATCCAATTAAAATCTAAAATTACACAACATTTACTTCAACTTGGTAGAAATGAGGTGGAAAAGGCAATAAGTCATATTTTAAAGTAAAGGTCTGCATTATTATTATTATTGTCATACATTGCACTACACTTTATATTTTAATACTATTTATTTATTTGTTCTACAAACTTCATATTACGACATTTTATAATTATATTTATTTCCATGACCGTGCTATATCAATATTTTAAATATAATTATAAGTTTAATTTGAATTCGCTTATCTATTTTATATTTTATCAAATTTTGTATTTTTCATTTTAATATTATGTGCACATGAATAAATCTTTGCCATACATAGAGTTTTCCTTGGTACGGGCTAGTTAGGCAGATTCTGCAACTAATAAAATTGTAAATTTATGTTTTTGAATTAATAAAATTATTATTATTATTATGTGGGCATATTGATTAAGGTGAGCCCCACCTACGCGTCGCCGCGCGTCAACCGTTAAACCCCACTAGCGCGGTAGGCAACTGCAAGCAACTGCACATAAGAGGCAGTCGGCGGTAGTCGGCCCCAGACGTCCGCGGCTGAATGTTGTGCGTTATTTGCTCGTGTCTTCTAACCACAACTCAAAATGGACTCGGACGACGACGAATATTAGACATGTGGCGACCATATGTGAGCCCTTAGACTCGTGATGTAGCTTGCTTCGTTTTCAATTACGTTCTGAGAGACGCTACTGTCGGGTATACTGTGCCCTGGACAACGGCGGTTGCAATTTTGACACTGCGTATCTGGTCGAAAAGATATCCATTCTGGCTCCTCCTCGCATTACTCGGAACCCAAATCTGTTTTATATAAAGCTAATTACACGAAACATTCCTTAATAAACAGAGCTATGACAACGTATAATGATAGGTTCGGGTACATTGATATTTTTTCCTCAGTTAAAAGTCACTTTAAGGAAACCATTAAAAAATCCTATCAGTCCTTTGTCCCTCGTATTTCATATAATGACTATTAATCGCTTGAACAGTTTACATGAATAGCTTTTTTGTAAAATTTTTTTTTGCAATTTTTTGTTTTTTAAAATGTATCTTTGGTACAAAATAATTAATATTGTATATAATCTCAATGTAAAATTTCATTTCCATTTGTTTTTTGTTCTTTTTCTTTTTCGATAATATTAAATTTGCTAAAAAATGTATATATATAAATAAGATATAATAACGGAGATATGTACTGTACACATTATAGATAGATAGTGTTAACATATAATTAGTCATAGTTTTATTGTTATATTTTGTATTTGTTATGTATAAACGCTGTTTGTTAACCAAATAAAATAAAATAAATAAATAAAATAAAATAAAACATCGCCGATACGTCGGATGCTAAAAACAACCGCGATAGTCTTCGATTTCATGTGTAAACCAAATCGACATTGCGCTATCATTTTGTGATTTTATGAACTACTTTGAAGTAAACCCAACATATAAACCGCATATTCGCCGTCAGGAATTGCGATAAAACTGTTTTTTTCAGCGTGATATGTTGAGTTTCTGTTGCGCGCGTGGTCTATTATTACGATACCTACGCGTTCATATACAAAATAATCACATGACTCTCTCTCTCGGTCTGCTCGGCGAGTAAGATACTTTACTTGAAAATAGCCAACAGCTGTGGAAACAACACCCACTCACGTATAATGCCTGAACTAAAAGAAATTAAAAATAAATCATCGCATGATTTCTCTGTCGCCTATCTGGTTATATGTTCCATGGAGTTATGGGCCCATGCTGAGTTGGCCACGAAGACCCATTCTGATCAGGGTCGGTCACACTCACGGGTCAACACCTATCCGACGGCCTCCACGCATGAAATGCGAGCCTGGGTAGGACTCTGGCCTTATGGACAGTTTCCCCTGGGAATCAAACTTCTGGCGCTCCTGGACGGTCTGCGCACCGTGCGACGTAAGCCAATCGATTGTGCACTCTGAGTAACATCTTGCGGTGTCAACTACAACGGGCGAGCCCGTCACCACAGGACGTTTTAACGATTAGTCGTTCTATCGCCCTGCAGTGAACGTAGAGACTTTGGACAGTACATTCTACGTCCAGCTACGTCAACAACCCGTGAGAGTCCAACGCCTTACCGCGAGTTAGCCAGGAGTAAACCCGGCGGGCTCGAGATACTCGCGCCCTCACTTCCAATTGTGACCAGATTTCTCCGGTCTCTCGATTGGTACCGAGTTCGAGGTCGCTTGCGCGGTCCTCTCCCTTATGAAGCGGTGAAACGGAGAGCACAACCGATTGGAGCAAACCCCGCACGGTGCGCAGACCGTACAATCTTCGCGGACCAAGGCGTCCTTTGCCCGCCTCTTACCCGGGATCGGATGGCCAATGGTCAATTCCAGAGCAGTCGCCATAAGGTACGCAACCACCCCCGCTCTATAGGAAACAGTACAGTTCCCAGACTCCCCCGACTGTTAGTCGGAGAGCACAACCGATTGGAGCAAACCCCGCACGGTGCGCAGACCGTCCAGGGGCGCCAGAGGTTTGATTCCCAGGGGAGACCGGTTGACCCAGTGTCCTACCCAGGACTCGCACCCCATGCGAGGAGGCCGTCGGATGGGTGTTGACCCGTGAGTGTGACCGACCCTGGACACATGGGTCATCGTGGCCAACTCATCGTGGGCCCGTTAGCCCCCACTCTGAGTAACAGTCGGGGGAGTCTGGAAGCAGTACTGTTTCCTATAGAGCGGGGGTGGTTGCGGACCTTACGGCGACTGCTCTTGAAATGACCATCGGCCATCCGATCCTGGGTGAACAGCCGGGCAAAGGACGCCGTGGTCCGCGATAGATTCGGTATACACCGTTTCACCGCTTCGTAAGGGAGATGACCGCCCAAGCGACCTCGAACTCGTAACCAATCGAGAGACCGGAGTAATCTGGTCACAATTGGAAGTAAGGGCGTGAGTGTCGGCCCGCCAGGTAACATTCCTGGCTATCCCGCGGATAAGGCGTTGGCCTCTTACGGGCTTGTGACGTAGCTAGATAGTAGACTGTTTTGTCCTCAAGTCTTCTACGCTTACTCCAGGGAGATAGAACGACTAATCGTTAAAACTTCCTGTGGTGATGGGCTCGCCCGTTGTAGTCGACATCCCTTGTTGTTGGTTATATGTTCCGTAAAAATTGAGGACCTAATAATGTACCGATTAATAATTACTTCACTTGTTCGGCTGCTTTTTGCCGCTCTACATTGAAGCCACTCTCTCGCCTCACTCTCCATTCGCCTGTGTTAGGCTAAAACCGTATTCACGGTCAACTTTTGTTTATCAACAAAGTTGAACCAACATGTTGCTGAGTTGCTGAAACATGTTTTTCGCAATATTGTGTGTTGCGGAGTTTAGAAAAGTGCGTGTTGAAAAGTTGCCGCTCGGCGAGCTTAAACATCAGTTTCGCAACAAATGTTGCTGTGTGTGGACCCGTTTGCAACAAGTTACATGGCAGTAGCGTGGAGCAACAACAAAATAGTGCAGTTATTCGAACTATTTCAATCAAAAGCAATATTATGGGATTCTCCAAGAAAAGAATATAAAGATAAAAACGAAAAAAAAACGATGATTTGGAAGAAATTTAAAAAAATCAATTACATTACATTACATTTACATGACATTTTCATCGTGTCCAATTGACGGCTAAAGACCGCTCTTGGACGTGTCAAAATAATTGGGTTAGGTAGTAAGTTTCGTTACTCCTCTTTACTGAACATACATAGGTAGTCAAGAATTAACTACTAGATTGTTAAACTATAAATATAAATAATCAAAATAGAAGCCTAATATTTGTAGTAGTTAGTAATTCGAAAAGATACGTAGTCAAATTATTCATCGTAATATTCAAATTGTCAGTAAAATGTTAAAAAATCAAATTAAATCAACGTTATGCATTTTAAACTAAACGTACAGAAATAAGACCATATAAAATAATTAGACAATAAGGCTCTACTTTTTTAGGTAATTTAAATGGGCACAATATTTGAAAAATCATGGCCCTCAAATTCGGCCAGATTATAGAAAGGGTGGCCTATCAGCATCTCCTTGATGTTTTTTTTTTAATTTTATGTCCTCCAGCTGTTTAAATTTTGTAGGGAGTAGATTATAGAATTTAATGCTAAGGTACAAGTAGGTTTTCTGTACTTCTGTACATCAAAGCAGAATTGTAAATCTTTATAATTATTATGTATGTTTATGTATTTTTGGTCTATAGATCAAGATACAGTTCCCAAAATTGTACTGTAACAGAATATATGAGTTAGTGCTGACTTTGTGTGACAGTATTCATCACTTGTTGCATGGGTTCTTTTAGCAAATATACAGGTTTATTAGTTCCTCGATAGATGCCTTTGGGGATGTTGTTGAATAGATTATTTGCTATATATACAGCCATGTTTACCTCTATTATTTCAGTTTCAGAGTATTATTTTTTTTTAATATTTACTACATGACCTATTTTAGTGGATATAAAAATAACAATCATAACTTTATTTTGGTTTTCGTAAGGTTCGCAATTTTTGTAAACTATTAACGCATCTCGCAATGCGACCGTTTTAAAACATCAAATAGTCGAAGAGCCAGCGACAAAAAAGTGCAAGAGTTTTGGAAAAGCTGATACTTTCAGATCAGACAGTAATAGTTTGGCCATAGAATGCCGGGCTACAGTCAGCAGATTTCGAGTCACCTGATGCTGGCGAACTAGGAAATGTGTAATTTATATTATTATGTAGATATACAGGTGGTGGGTCCAAATAATTTATTTAAAAAAAACACTTCATTTCTTAAAATTGCATAAAAATATGCACATCTAGAGACGGGCCAAATTATCGCCTAGTTAGATGTGCTATTGGCAGTAAAGGTCATGTAAGATGTGTTAAACCTCCCTATATTAATTATCAAATAATTTATATAATTATTATAAGATTACATGACCAATGAATGAACTGTATACCTAATCCTATGTACCTAAATAAATAAATAAATAAATAATAAATTTTAATTAGTACCCCCAAAGTGTTTTGGAAAAGCTGGAAATTCATCAGTACACAGTGGATGCAATTAAGAACTCGAAACATTTGGTCAGGTTGCTTTAAAATCGAACGCGTAGCTCATCGAACGCGCAACTTATTCCTCAGCCCCTATCCGGTAACCTCCTCGAAGAGGAAAATACCTTAAAAGACCCACATATTTTGTATGAATAAATAAATAGATAAATTCATCTACAAATAAATTATCAAATCTCTCTGAAATATACCTGAGAACTCATTTATTTTATTTCCCATCATTAATTTTCCCAGCACGCGCGATGTTCTATTTTTAGAGCTTTTTTTTAGGTCTAGCCATAAAATAGTACTAGAAAAAAATGAGAGAATTATCGGTTTCTAAAAGAAGTGTCACTGATTTTATTGCTCTTCATTAGTTTTGCCAACATGCGGACGACGAGCTCTATTAGAGTAATTTTTATCTTCATGTTGACACAGTTTGAAAGAAAAAAATAATCACAAGGCGTCGAGTGTGGACGATTCGGGTGATTTATATTCTTGAGTCTGCGTAAAATCGTTTTAACGCCTTGCTACACGTGTCCGCCGTGTTTACTAAAAAATTCTGTATTTTAGATTTTTCTGGATTTTTCGCCCGAATGGAACCGAAATAGCACGCGGTGACAGGAACATATGACGATAAAACCCAGATAGAGAATAGTCATTCGTCTCGTGATACGTATGCCAAAAATCAAGAATATCCGAGGTGGAATTATTACAAAAATATTTATATGGCACAGACAGTTTATATGCACAATCCAGTACTTTGACATTTACATTGACATTTTTATTTGAACCTTAATTTCAATATTTCATTTTATAGACAATTTATAATGATTTTGTAACATGATTTAGGAATATTGTTTTTTTTTCATTCTTTGATTTTTGCAAGATTTTTCTTTCGTTTTTTTTATTTATTTACGGTAATGTAGGTACAGCGGTTTGCAACAAACGTAACACTAAGCTTAGGTTGAGTAAGCAAGAATATGTAATAACATTGAATAAAATTTCAATTTAAAAAACATGAGACGTCAGAAAAATATCCGAAATGGGCGTACACGCGAAAAAATAGGCGGGGTCAATTTTGTAGGGTTTGACCAATAAAAATCCAGCGTTGACAAAGCGTCAAGCGCAGATTCTACGTCCGCTCGCCCCGGCTACTAATACTAAATGCTCTATCGCAGCCCTAGCACAGAATAGCTATTTTTACGCAGTGGTGGCATAAGGGTCCTAATAGCAAAGCATATTTAGCGTAACTCTCAGAGCGCTCTCACGTTTTAATTAATTGTAATTAATTTATGGCCTAAATAAAAAATGTGGCTAAGTGCTGCCCTAGAAAATTAACCAGTCAATATAATGAAATTATAATAGAACACACTCACCGCTCACATTGTAGGAGTAAACGCGCCTGAAAGTTTTCGAAGTCAGTTTAAAGCCCTAATGTCCGAGGCAATGAGCAACTTTTATGAGTCCAAATTTTAAATTAATTCCTTATCGAGGGATTCACTTAGAAACTTATTTAAATTAATGCTTATATTTTTTAAAAAACTCATAAAACTAAAATTACTCAGTAGGGCTACACACGCCTGATCTTACATTTTAAGGTTTAGAGTTCGATTCCCGGCTGGTTCGCCATTTTCCGTTAGGATCAAATTAACGGAATTGCATTTTCAATACTGTCGATCGAATGCAATAACAAGACACACGTGTCACATGCACGCATATGCGTAAACACGTCATAACAGGGTTGGTTGTAAGATGTTGTCCTATGACAATAAAACCTCCCATTGTGAAACTTCACAAAAAAATAGGTGAGAAAATCAAACCTTGGTTCTTCTGCCTATTTCGGATCCTATCACGCAGTGAAACTCCAAGCAAAGCTCTCTCCATGGTTCTATATATACTTTTCAACATATAGAGTCTATAAATAATAGGAATATTGATCATTCTATCTATAACTTTAATATATTCAGAACTTAAAGGACAATCATATAAAATTGACTTGCTACGAATGTTCTCAATAGGTTTTAATTTATGTGACGCGTGAGAAGCCATAAATATGCCGGTAGTGTACATGTGTGGACACGGACTGTTCTAATGATTATGTTTATTGCGCTATATCCACATTTAGCTTGCGTGGGCACAAAATCCATTATGTGCATTACGAGTCCGATGTACAATAATTCCGATGAATGCGATGAGCAACAATCCCACTATTTATTTATTTATTTATAGTATTACACAAGTTTGTTTGTACAGTTTACCATATCATGTTGTATATATATATATATGAGATGAGACGTTAGCAAAAAACTGATTCTTGAGGAGATAGAGTAATGAATAAAAGTCGCCTAACTAGGCCAGGGCCTGTTCTAAGGCAGACTTTATAAAATATTGTTTAGATGTATCTAATCAAGTTACTAAATAATTATTGAATAAAAAATAAAAAAAACAAAAATAAAGATTAAAACAGTTAAAATTTGTAGAAATTCTATTACTTTGATAATAATTATTAACGTGTAGAGTAAAAGTAAAAATATATGTTTGAAAGTAAAAATATATGTCTAAAATTGAAGAATAATGCGAAAAATTAATATACAAAAAATTAATATACAATATTCAATATTCCATTGATGTTTTCCCTGCCTTCTCTAATAAGCCACCTAGAAACCGATTTTTTAAATTTGTTTTTGGTTTCAATGCGTTTCACGACATCAGGCAGGTAGTTGTACATTCTCGGTGCTATGAAGTTGAAATGTCTCTGTTCGAAAGTCGTAACGAGTTCTTGGCACTATCATATCGTCATTCTTTGCAGCTCTGGTGAGTCTCACTCGTGCGTTAACCCTTCAGGCCCCGATTGGCCGATATCGGCCACAACACGATTCAGCGTGACGGCCCCGTTTTAATTTAATTTTAATTTATTTTATTAAGTTTTATTATGTTAATATGTTCTATTTTAATTATGGGTACAGTGGTTTGGCAGTAATTAATGTTTTGGTGAGACAATGTCATAATTCAATTTTTTTACTAATTTTTACTAAAACTTTTTGGGACATCAACTTGTCAATCGGAAGAGGGACCGAGGCCTGAAGGGTTAATAAGTGGCATTTTGAATTTTGCGTGTATCAAGGCTATCTTAATGTACAACAGTCTTGGGTCCAAAATATTACTTTCTTTATATAACTGGTTCGTAGGATATCGATACGGTTTACGCTCGATAATTTTTAGTATACACTTTTGCGCTACTTCAACAGGCTGGAGGATATGGATTGCACTTCAACCCCGATTATTCCCTCTGAATTCTGGGAAAAATTCTGAATTTAATTTCTAGACATTTATTTGGGGAACCTTTTTTGAGGAAATCCAATCTGATATTTAATCGGACGAGTAGCGGCATAATTTCATGGCTGACCGCGGCAATTTATTGGAATTTCTTGCAACATCGCCGCGCTCGACCAAAAGTACTATTTATTTATTTATTTTATTTATTTACATATACATATACATTCAAATTCATGAGCACAACAGAAAATGAAATGACAATTTAGACAATGCCGTCGTATGCTTTTAAAGTTATATACGCATGATACATCTGTCTGAGCCCAGGTTACATAGCGCATACATTAAACGCAAATGAAAATCTTTCTATTATGCTAAGCAAAGAGCAGCCGAGCCCGCCTAGCTAGGCACCCCTGTGTTAAGGCGAGCTCACTTCGGGAGTCACACTAGAGTTCCACGGTTGTGTCAGGTTGTGTCAGGAAAGATCTAAAATATATATTTTTTTAATTATTTCTATTTTAATTTATAATCATTATTATTATTATTATTATTATTATTTATTTTATTATTTTGTTATTTTTCTAGCTTTTTAACCGCAGAATAGAATACACAAGCGCGAATCCCCTCTTTTGCGATATAGGCGACCCCTCTAATGAACTGTATAAGGAAGCTAAAGTTCTTGATTGTAGGCAACTTTTTCTAAAAACTTTCCTCTTAAGTCTATTTTTGGACAATAACTCAAATTTAGGAATAATTCAGAACCGGCGACCAACGAGACAAGTTGTAGAAAATAGCTTAATAATACCCAGAAGGAAAACATCATTTGGTCAAAGACATTACTCTTTCATTGCGCCGAGATTTTACAATCTGATCAATATGGAAATAAAAATGAATTTGACATTTAGGGAATTCAAAAATAAATTAAAGAAATGGTTATCGAATCATGACAGACTAACCATACATCAAATGTTAGAAATAATAGTATAATAAAACTTAAGTGCACAAATTATTAACATATTTTTAAACTTATATGTTAAGTATTTTTTAACATTGAACTAACTACCAAAAAATATTTGACTTTGACAATGAATTATACTTTTAGACTAGGTATTTTTATATTAAATCTTATATTACTTAACATAATATTAAATATTAATGACTGTTTCTTTCTTTTCTCACATATAACTTTATTTATATTATTTAATCGAATTTTATATTATATTTATTGCCGATTTAATAATGGAATTGCATTTTATTTATTATATATTTTTAATTTTTTTTTAATTATTATTATTTTTTATTTTATTCTGAAGACTACATTTTAGGGCAATTTAGTGTCATTAGCTTTTTACTAAAACTTGTACATTTGTAGGCAACCAAGCAATCAAGCAAACTTGATTGTAATATTGGAGTCCTGTCCACCCTAGAACGGGCTAGTCCTAGTTGGGTGACAGAAACAAATAAGCAAAAGGTTAAGGTTTTGCCATTCGGTTCCTGTTATTTTTGTAAGTTAATCAATGTTTTATTGTAATTAATTCTTAAATAAATAAATAAATAAATAGAGGTGATTGTCGCATCGTAATCATATTATGAGTTCCGCTCGTTTCCCTGTAAATATTGCTATCCATAATGCAGGTAGGCAGATAGTTTCGTATTGAACGCAACTGAACTGATTAGTGATTAACGACTTCAGGGGTTCGCAGCAAGCGGTTTGTTAACAACGTACTACTAACACTTTTTAAATAATAAAAGTTATACAGTTACAAAATTAAACTAAAGTTAGATACATACTATAACTATGAAACTACTATAGCAATCATGAAAAGAATAACTTTGCAATGATGGCATTAAAATTTCGTATATAGAATATCGGAATCTCATTTTGTTAAACAATTAGATAATTATAAATAAATATGAGAAAGTCGAAAAAGTGAAAAAACTCGGCATTTCTAACTTGTACTTGTCTTACGGAAAAATATGGAACCCTATTTAGTAATTGTAAATACTATCGTGATATTTATTAGATTCTCTATCAAAGGTAATGTTTCGTTTGGTTATTAACATACAAAAATATTTAGTTAAAAATTATTGTAGTAGAAGTATTTACAATAGAAAGTATTTACAATGAAATTTTTGATGATTTCCCGAAAAAAAAAAAGATGTTTGACAATGGAATTTTACCAGAAATATCAGCGAAATGACGCGCGAAATTATTCTAGAGGCCGTCTATGTATCTATGATGATAATGAGATATTTGGTATGGATTTTAGGACGCGTTCGAATTATAAAATAATATTACTGGGCGCTCCGGGAGCAAGCGGCCAATATTGGTCGTTACGTAGTCAACGGTGTGTTCTGATGTGCAACCAAATTTGGTTGTTACGTAGCCAAAGGGAAACCGCAATCAAAAAATGTTAGTCAAATGTATAATCAAATTCCGATTATTCCCTTCCAGAGATGCTTAGGGAAACATCCTAAATTTCGTTTTTAGGCATTTACATAGAATTTTTTTTGGGTAAAAGTAATATTTCATAAAAATTAAGAGATATTAAAAAAAACCGTAAAAAAAAACATTTCATCCTTTTTTGATCCCTTAGGAGTTGAATTTCGCCAAATCCCATCTTAGTGAGAGCTTACAACCTTAAAGGAACCTCTGGAAAAATTTCATATTCGTAGCTTCAGCGGATTCAACAATAAGTCAGTCAGTCAGTCATTCATAAGCTTCTTTTATGTATAGGCGATAAAATCCTACTACTATATAAACGCGAAAGTTTGTAAGAATGCATGTATGGATGTTTGTTACTCTTTCACGCAAAAACTACTCAATCGATTTTGATGAAACTTCACAATAATATAGCTTACCCATTAGAATAACACATAGGCTATAATTTATAAAGATATATAGTTTTGTATCATCATTATCACAATTTTCCATCACCACGCGGGCGAAACCGCGGGGCGCTGCTAGTATGTATGTATGATGTTTATACAGTCGAATGCTTTGCTTAGATCGCAGAACAGTCCTGCTGAAAGTATCTTCTTGTTTCGACTATTCACAATCGTGAAACATGCAGACAACTCGGCATCCTGTGTAGATTTTTTTTTGGACGGAATCCATATTGACTGTCTGAAATGACCCCAAATTTTTCAAGGAAACCATTTAGTCGTTTTTCGATGACCTTCTCCAAAATTTTCGAGAAATTGCTCAGTAGGGCTACGGGTCGATAATTTTCTACGCTCGTGGGACCGCCCTTTTTTATATACCGGTGTAATCTTAGCTACTTTATAACAATCTGGAAATATTCCCTCTGAAAAGCTTAAATTGTAAAGATATGTTGGACAAGGTGCCAGTACACGTTTATGGATTTTAATTACGCTAACAGGTATGTCATCGAGACCAGTTGATTTTTTGTTCTTTAAAGAGTCGATACATTTTTTCTATTTCTTGATTGTTGATCGATAGTTTGATCCTTATTAAATGTAGTTTATGTAGAACTCTTTGGATGGTTTCTTTTTTTCTACTTTTTATATATTTTTGTTATTGAATTGCTGATTCTCTATGTTTTCTCATTATTTCTGTTGTTTTTTATTTTTCTAGTTTTTATGTCTTTGTTATTGAATTTTTGAATTTCTATGTTTTTTTCAATTATTAGTTTTTTATAGACTTTTTATAATTTTATGAGTAATTTGAAATGTAATTTTATTTGTAGTAATATCACTAGATATGTAATTTCTATACCCAGATCGGGTTTTTGAAAATAGATTATTCTTATTCTTATTCTTCTTATTTTAGTAAGAATATAATAAGAACCGGATTTTAAATCGTAGTTTTTGTTATTTTGATATCATTTATATAAACGCGTATTTTTAAAAATTTGGTATATAGGTTTATATAGATACGTAATATATATGGTATATAGATATATAGATACGTAATAATTATCATATAGATTAATAGATGGCATTCTATCTCTCTGTATTATTTCTGTGACGTAATCAGCCTTTCTAAATCATGCGATAGATAACACTAATAACTAAGTGCTTTTATTATCATTGGTTCAATTATTGGGCTATTATAATCGATCAGTTGAGCGGTGTCGTCTACAACGGGCGAACCCGTCACCCCAGGCTGATATTACGATATGTGATCGTTCTTTCAGCCGTGGGATGAGCGTAGAAGACTTAAGTCGAAAATGACAATCCACTATATAGCTCCGCCAACTAGCCCGCGAGAGACCAACCCTTACCGCCCGGCACCGCAGACCGAGCTCCCTCGCTGAGTGAGCGCAGAAGACTTGAGGACAAAACAGTTCACCGTCTAGCTCCGCCACAAGCCCGTAAGAGGCTAACGCCTTAACCGCGGGATAGCCAGGAGTGTTACCCGGCTTATAAAGCGGTGAAACGGTGTATACCGAATCTATCGCGGACCACAGCGTCCTTTGCCCGGCTGTTGACCCAGGATCAGATGGCCGATGGTCATTTCAAGAGCAGTCGCCGTAAGGTCCGCAAACACCCCCGCTCTATAGGAAACAGTACTGCTTCCCGATTCCCTTGACTGTTAGTCAGAGTGCACAGTCGATTGGCTTACGCCGCACGGTGCGCAGACCGTTCAGAAGCGCCAGAAGGTTGATTCCTAGGGGAAACTGACCGTAAGGCCAGAGTCCTACCCAGGCTCACACTTCATGCGTGGAGCAGTACTCGTTTAGACGTAATTATCAGTTTAAAATCATTAATTTTCGTTAAGAAATTTCTTCATTCGGTCGCCGCGTTGGCCTAGGCCCGCGATAAAAGCTATGCAATAGCTTAAAAAAAACAGTGTATGGTTTTTTTTTCAGTTTTTTCAGTTTTTGCATAGTTTAAATATTTTAAACAAATTAAACCACAATTGACAGTTCCCTCTCCGTTCCAGAGCACTCCAACCGGGTTACACGTCTAAAAAAATTGGGAATCGCTGCTCAAACCCATTCATAGCAATATTATCAGAATCGACCTCTAGGAATTGCGACAGCGAGTTAAGCAGGATCTAGTCGATTGTCTTTACTGTCTTCTAGGTCGCAGGTCATCCTGGGCGCACTTTGCGCAGAGCGTTAATTACCACATCAGCCTGATGAGATGGATGGCCAATGAAGTGCGCTATTAGATGCGCGTGACCGCAACGCATGGCCTGATCAAGTGATCCATTGTCATCGGATCCATTGCCAAGGTCGCCTGCGATGCAATTTAATCGTTTTACAGCTCGCTATTTTATTATCAAGTCGTGCTCCACAGTACGATAACATCGTAAATCACCATAATGACGCTGGATGACGATTTCGAAGGATTTATTGATGATGTTTTACTCTGCCTATTGTGTGCATGTATGTATGTATGTATGGAAGCATGCATGTATGTGTGCGTGTATATATATTTTATTTATTTTATTAACTAAATGTATACAGCATATTCTTTATATAAAAAAAAACATTTTATAAATTAACATCAATATAGCCATTAATACATTTTAAATTAGCAAAAAATATAAAGTACCCATTTAAAAGATAATAATTTTATAACCTTCTTTTTAAGAAAAAAGGAAAAAGAAGCATTTCTAAATATAAATGTATAATTACAATAGGGGAATGGAAATGGAAGGGAGGGATTGTTATAACACATACATACGTATACTATTGACATATATATATATATATATATATATATATATATATATATATATATATATATATATATATATATATATATATATATATATATATATATATATATATATATATATATATATATATATATATATATATATATATATATATATATATATATATATATATATATATACATATAGACATACATACACACATAAATATATTGTATATAATAAAGTAATAAGTAAATTTAAATTAATTATCGTTCCTGAGCTTTTCTTCGACTGCGTGAATAAAAGGCTTCCTGTCCAGAGAAAAAATGTCAAGGTCATTAAACCTGTTATTAAAAGAGGTGAGTAACCGTATCATAGTAGAGTTGCTGAAGTGGCTTGAATTGCACCTGGGCACATGAAACAAACGAGAAACTCGGATACTTCTGGGGGGCACTCTCAAGGAAATTCGCTCAGTTAAAGCTGGACAGTCTATTAAACCATGAAGGATGTCATATAGGAAAGACATGTCGGTTATGGTCCGTCTATTATAGAGCAGTGCAACCTTAAAGTAATCCGCTCTTTCCTCATATGTCTCGAAGTTCGAGTGCTCGCGCCAATTTAGGTATCGCAAGAAACGCTTTTGGACGCACTCAACCTTGTTGACAGATGCAGCATACATCGGTGACCATATAGTGGATCCGAAGTCTAAGACACTTCTGACATATGCGTAATACAGTGTTTTTAAGGCGAGGGTGTCACTGAACGGTCTGCATACTCTAAACAAAAATCCTAACATTTTCTTGGCCTTAAGAACTATGTAATCTATGTGGTCGTTGTATGTAAGCTTCGTATCTAAATAAAGTCCGAGGTCGCGTATTAAAGATGTTTTTGGAATGTTTTCGCCATCGATAAGATAGTTATATACAATTGGCCGAGTATTTCTGGTAAAACTGATGGTATTGCACTTTAAGGGATTGAGGCAGAGCTTGTTTTTGTGGCAGTATACCTAGAGTCGGTCTAGATCGCGTTGCATGTTTATGCAATCTTTCGTACCTTTAATGGTGGAATAAATTTTTAGATCATCGGCATAAACGATAAATTTAGATGTGTGAAAGCAAGAGGCGATGTCATTAATATAAATATTAAACAATAATGGCCCGAGATGCGAACCTTGCGGTACTCCAGAAGGTACTCTAACATACTCGGACCTATAACCACCAACAGTGACAGCTTGATGTCGATTGGCCACATAAGACGCAAACCATCTCAACAGATCCCCGTGAATTCCGAACTGTAGTAATTTGGTAATTAGTATGGGGTGATTAACCCTGTCAAAGGCCTTCGAAAAGTCAGTGTACACGGCGTCCGTCGGTAGGCGTTTATCCATGTTTTCCGATATAAAATCGGTAAATAGACTAAGATTAGTTATGACAGAGCGCTTCTTTAAAAAACCGTGTTGATACTCAGAAAGCGAGTTTTTAATTGCATTATAAAGTTGGTCGTACACAATCTTCTCGAAGACCTTACTCAGAACTGGAAGAATTGAAATTGGGCGATAATTTTCGATACTGTTTCTGGGACCATTTTTATGTATTGGGATAATTAGTGCCTGTTTCCACACGTCAGGGAATATTCCCTCTCGTAGCGATCGCGTAAAGATAATTGTCAGAGGCGGAGATAGAGAAGCGGCGCAGTTGTTAAAAAACATATATATATATATATATATATATATATATATATATATATATATATATATATATATATATATATATATATATATATATATATATATATATATATATATATATATATATATGTATATATATATATATATATATATATATACATATATGTGTGTGTGTGTGTGTGTGTATGTGTGTGTCAATTATGTAAAATTAGAATAAATAATTAGAACATTATTTTAGAACATAAAAAAACTATTCCTAAACAAAAGTTGCTTGAACACTTGCTCTAAAACTCTCTTGTAAAACCATCATTTTTGAGTTAGGCCCTTTCGCCTTTCGCCTTAAGGTATATATATATATATATATATATATATATATATATATATATATATATATATATATATATATATATATATATATATATATATATATATATATATATATATATATATATATACATATATATATATATATTTTTAAATTATTTTCAATAATATATAAAATTAGATTCATGAAAAGTTACTTATCTGGGGTCCTGGTGGACCAGAAACATTTTACCGATAGTTAATGTCCTCTTTAAATACTTAGGGCAGCAGCACCTGTTTCATATATATATATATATATATATATATATATATATATATATATATATATATATATATATATATATATATATATATATATATATATATATATATATATATATATATATATATATATATATATATATATATATATATCTTATATATAAAATTCTCGTGTCACAATGTTCGTTCCCGTACTCCTCCGAAACGGCTTGACCGATTCTCATGAAATTTTGTGAGCATATTGAGTAGGTCTGAGAATCGGCCAACATCTATTTTTCATACCCCTTAGTGATAAGGGTTGTCCACCCTTAACATTTTTCTTTAATTTTTAGACATTTTTTAATTTCTTTATTTTTTTTATTATGTCGCATTAAAAAATACATACAACCCTAAATTTTTACCCTTTTATCACCAACCCCTATTTTTTAATAGGCATTTTAGTAATTTAATCATTTTTCATCCCCGGTCGATAACTGATCAATCGTCATTTAATTAGTTATCCCCGCCAGTTGTCTACAGATGTCACTTCTGACCCAGTAAACAGCACGGAGTAGGGATGAGAACGAAGCCGGTCTCCTGTTCCTCTCACACAATAAGACTTCTCTCACGACTCACTCCCTACACAGTTGTCGGCCATCATTATTGTTTATGCATCAAGTGTAGTAGTAACGTTGACAATTATTATTTTGCTATCTCAGTGTAACTCTCATATTAACTATTAATCATTCCTATTTTATTAATAATAATAAAATTATCAATTTAGAGTGTATTTTGCACGATTAGTTAATCAAGTGATTTTCATAACCTCAAAAGTACTCAACACGTGGCACGAGCTTCCACCAACAACGGCTTTTGTGTTGTAAGTATACTTTTTTTTATTTATATCGAAAATGTTGTTGGAAACGGTCAAAAAAGATTCGGTGGAATTTAATTTTTATTCAAATTGGGCAAACTTTTTTTTGTATTAATTTTTTTTACCATTTCTAACCATATATTTTCGATATGATTATGAAAAATAAATTTTTTCGCTTTTGTAAAACAGTCTAATGTTTACATGAATATATAAATGAATGTGTGTACAACCAAATATTAAATACATTATAACTAGGGCCAAGATTTTTGCCGTGATTTCATTTTAACATTTTACAATTAATGCTCTTAAGTTTTTGACATTACGGCAAATATATTTGATCTTTTAAAAATGTAATTTTAATTTAATTTTATTAAAAAAATGTAATTTAACAATTAAGATTTTCATAGTTTCCAAAAATTTGAATCAATCATTATGAATCTTTAATTTGAAATATCGATGGAAATATTGGTTGTATGAGAAAACTATAGACAATTTTTTTCGTAAAATTTAATTTTTTACAACTTTTGTCTGAATTTTTTTTTCATAAAACTTATATTTTTGCTATAATTTCATAAATTCAAACTAATCATTTCAAAACTGCGGCAAAAATCCTGGCCCTAATTATACCTTTAACATTTTTCATCATTAAGTAATTTCATTAATTCTATTTATGTGTGTTTTGTACAGTGAGCAATGCCAAGAAAACGCAAAGGGACTGATTTGAGCCGTAATACAAGTAAATCTCGAAGCTTGGGAAATAGAAGATCCGAAAGAACCGAAGAACAAATCCAGCAACAAAATACTGATGCACGTGTCAGAATGGCGCAATTGCGTCAAGAAGAGTCAGAAGATACACGAGCTGAACGCAATGAAGTAATAAGATTAGAACAACGACAATCACGCCGTTTCACAGTCAATAGACGCAGAACAAATGACCAACAACGACAACAGGTACATCGAGCATTTACATCTGATTCATTCCTGCGTCTAGCATTCCAGTATGAGCCCGATATTGAATATTATGCTCATTCAAAAGTGGTAATTGGTGCTATGGATAAGGAATGTCCGCATTGTCATGCTCTGAAATTCAAAAATGAGCCAGCTGGGATGTGTTGCGCGTCAGGAAAAGTGCAACTACCTGAAATTGAAACACCACCTGAACCATTGAACGGTTTACTTATCGGCACGGATCCAGATTCTAACGTGTTCCTGAAGTCAATTCGAACATTCAATTCATGCTTTCAAATGACATCGTTTTGTTTGTGTTAGCTAAAGATGGACTAACAAAAAATATTGTTCACGCTATAGCATTAAGAGATTGATATTGTTTGTTAGTGTTCCTGTCGTAATTGATTAATTAATGATATATAATTTTAAGGAATAAATTATAATAACTTAAAAATAATGTTTGCCTTTTGTTATTTTTATATTCCCTCATCGTTCACAGTGCTCCATGCCTATTTCACGGATATACCACATTCTTACACACTTACAATAAGTAAGCTATTTTTTATCTACACTAGAAATTACTTAAAATTTATTTATATGGCAAAACAACGTTTGCCGGGTCAGCTAGTATATATATATATATATATAACTAATTATAAATTTAATATAAAAAATTATTTAATATATTTTTATATATTAAAAATAATAATAATTATAAATTATTTATAATTAAATATAAAAATATATTAAAAAATTTATATAATGAATTTAATAAAAAATTTAAGGTATATATATATATATATATATATATATAAATATATATATATATAAATATATATATATATATATATATATATATATATATATATATATATATATATATATATATATATATATATATATATATATATATATATATATATATATATATATATATATATATATATATATATATATATATATATATATATATATATATATATATATATATATATATATATATATATATATATATATATATATATATATATATATATATATATATATATATATATATATAGAATTGATCAATAAGATGATTATAAAGTAAATAATTATAAAAGCCACTTACATCGTGACGAAGGATTCCCTTGAATCAATCAAGGGAATCCTTCGTCACGATGTAAGTGGCTTTTATAATTATTTACTTTATAATCATCTTATTGATCAATTCTAAAAAGAATATATACACAAAACTATCAAATATTTCTATATATATATATATATATATATATATATATATATATATATATATATATATATATATATATATATATATATATATATATATATATATATATATATATATATATATATATATATATATATATATATATATATATATATATATATATCTGCCGAATCGCTGAATTAGAGCGTTTCGAAAAAATGTAATGTGATATATACATATCTGTCAAGCTTTAGGGAGTTAATGGGCCCTTGCTGAGTTGGCCACGAAGACCCATTATGTTCAGGGTTGTTCATTATGTAAACTAGTACTGCTTACGAGTCGAAAAAAATATATGTTAAACAAGAACATTTTCCTAATATTCTTAGCTTTGAATATTTTAGATTTTTTTTATATTACATAGTGTAATTAATTTCTGAAATTAGGTCTAACCGAACACAAAAACGACTACTACGCAAATACTATCTGGCGTATTATTATGAAACCTGCACCATTATAAAGATAATTAAATTATCTATCTTTTTATCTACGATTTTTTTCGAATAATCCGGGTTTTTTGCTTTATCGAATAAAAAATTCGTGCGCGGCGCTCTATCGGAAGACGTTTAAATTATTCCGAATCATTTGCTTTCGCAGCCGCAAATGATTCGGAATAATTTCAACGTTTTCCGATAGGGCGCAGTTATCTGATATCAGAAAAAATAAAATAAATAAATAATTATAATTGCGTAAGTTGTTAAAAATGCTATGCAATAGCTTTACCGCGGCAGTCCCCGAGTGCCACTCGTTTTTTTTTTTCAAATATTATAATTTTATAATCGCCGCTCTTCGACGTGTCACAATACACAATTCTTTGTCACCAAATACAGGTAGTATACTATGTCACAATATACAAGCTACTGTAAGTAATAGGTAGTTATTACAAGCTTTAGCATGATACATATTGAATATTTTACATATTTTGACGACAAATAACAATCCTAATGAATTTAGTATCATAACTGAATAAAAGTGTAGTGTAACAATCAAAAATCTAAAAAAAAATACGTGTGGCACTCGGGGACTGCCGCGGTAAAGCTATTGCATAGCATTTTTAACAACTTATGCAATTATAAATATTTATTTATTTTATTTATTTTATTTTTTCTGATATCAGATAACTGCGCTCTATCGGAAAACTTTGAAATTATTCCGAATCATTTGCGGCTGCGAAAGCAAATGATTCGGAATAATTTAAACGTCTTCCGATAGAGCGCCGCGAACGAATTTTTTATTCGATAAAGCAAAAAAATGGATTATTCGAAAAAAATCGTAGATAAAAAGATAAATAATTAAATTATCTTTAAAATGGTGCAGGTTTCATAATAATACGCCAGATAGTATTTGCGTAGTAGTCGTTTTTGTGTTCGGTTAGACCTAATTTCACAAATTAATTACACTATGTAATATAAACAAAATCTAAAATATTCAAAGCTAAGAATATTAGGAAAATGTTCTTGTTTAACATATATTTTTTTCGAATCGTAAGCAGTACTCGTTTAGACGTAATTATCAGTTTAAAAACATTAATTTTCGTTAAGAAATTTCTTCATTCGGTCGCCGCGTTGGCCAGGCCCGCGATAAAAGCTATGCAATAGCTTAAAAATTGACTTATTGCTAAGAAAAAATCCAAATAATGCAATCTAAAACATACCACAGAAATACACTTCCGTGTATTGCCGTGCTATTAGCAAGGCTATTTTCCGATATAATGTAGTATTTAACCCTTTATGTTACTTTACGTTACTGCTTAATGTTGGAAAAACCAAATACGTGCCATTTAGTATAAACACCAGAGGTCAACCCACTACTAATAGAACTATTGTAGTACATAAATGCGATAGCGTAGAGTCTTGTAACTGTCAGCCTCTGAAAAGAGAAATATCTTGGAAATATCTAGGCAATCACTCTAGATTGCTTTCTCCGTTGGGACTCTAATATACATTACGTGGCTACGAAGGTGCGAATCCTTGGATATGTTTTCAAAGAACTGAGGAATATTCTGTATTCCAAAACACTAAAAACTGTTTATTATGCTTTATGTGAATCGCATATTACTTACGGCATAATTGGATGGGGTGGATGTGGTAAAACCCTGCTAGAGCCATTGCAAGTTGCGCAGAAATTTATATTAAAAATTATTCTACGTAGACCATATCGCCGTCCCACTAATGAACTTTATGAGGAAGCTAAAGTTTTATATTGTATACAACTTCTTCTAAAAACTTCCCTTTTAAAGCTATTTTTGGACAATAACTCAAATTTAGGAATAATTCAGAACCGAAGACCAACGACACAAGTATTAGAAAATAGCTTAATAATATCCAGAATTAAAACATCATTTGGACAAAGACATTACTCTTTGATTACGCCGAGATTTTACAATCTGATAAATATGGGAATAAAAATAAATTTGACATTTAGGGAATTCAAAAATAAATTAAAGAAATGCTTATTGAATCATGAAAAATACATCAAATGTTAGAAACAATAGTTTAATTAAACTTAGGTGCACAAATTATTAACATATTTTTAAACATGTATGTTTAGTATATTTTAACATTGAACTAACTACCAAAAATTTTTTGACTTTGTTATATATTATTTTGTCACTGAATTGTACTTTTTTTTGACTAGGTATATTTATGTTAAATTCTATATTACTCAACATTTAATAAATATTAATGACTGTTTCTTTCTTTTCTCACATATAACTTTATTTATATTATTTAATCGAATTTTATATTATATTTATTGCCGATTATATAACTTATTTATTTTATTGGTCCACAAAAAAATTACACCGTTAGCACTTAACATAGCTTGTGTTGCTCCTAACTAGGCAGAGCCTGTTCTAAGGAGAACACCAATACAAATGATTATAAACTACATAACTTCCAAAATAAAAATAAAAAAATTGAATCAAATCAAGCTAAAATGAAAATCTCACTACACCAAAATAATGTTAGAACTATAAACAAGTAATACTAAATAATAATGTATAATAATAATAACAATATATAATAGCAATAATAAATAAGCATTTATAATAATAACTAATAATATATAACAATTAGTAAAAATACGTATATAAAATATATAGAAAATAAATATATTTATTTATTTTAAAATTGTGATGAATGTTTTCTCCGTCTCTCTCCTACCAAGGTTTATTAACCATAATGTAAGGTGACATTTTTGTTGGTTGCTGCTAATTTCCAATATGTTCTCTTTACTCATGATATTGACCATTCTTGGACCAAGAAAGCCGTAATGACGTTGTCCAAAAGACGTTAGACGTTTCGGTACTTCAAAGTTTCCCTTATAACGACCCGATCTCTCCCTGTTTTCCGGAGAAACACAATATTCGTCTTCATTGTTGTTTTTAAGATGAAGTATAGATTTCAGGCAATACAACTGCCTCAAATCAAGCAATTGTGCCTCAAATGGAATTGCATTTTATTAATTATATTATCTTTTAATATTTTATTATTATTATTAATATTATATTTTAGGGCAATTTAGTGTTATAAGCTTTTTACTAAAACTTGTGCATAATTGTTTGTAATATTAGAGTCCTGTCCACAGTGGCGGCGCTAGGCGTCGGCGAGGTCGGCAACCGCCGACGGCCTCGCACCTGAGGGGACCTCGCAAAAGTTTTACAAATTATTTAAATTTATTTATTTATTCTTATTTATTTCATACACTTGCTTGAGTGAAGTGAGTGAGTAGTACTTTAGGGTTCTGAAGCTGTACTGACGGGAACTCACAGTTCCCGTCAGTACAGCTTCCACTGAGAGAAACTTCTCAAAGTTAAAATTGATTAAGACCTACATACTTGAGAAGCACGATGACCCAAGAGAGACTATCTGCGTTATCAATTCTATCAATTGAAGCTGAAATAGCAGCTAGTATTAGCTATGATATAATCCTGAAAAAGTTCAGTGAGGCCAAAAGCCGAAAAGTTCGTCTATTTTAATTTCTATTTGTGTAATTTTTAACATCATTTGATTAGCAATAAAACTCGTTTACTCATGCATTAGTTTCACTATAATTCGGGTCATGTAATCTAACGTTTTCTTTTTGACTGGGAAATAAAAAAGGCCTCGCGAACCTAATTTCGCCGACGTTCAAGTTTGGTCTAGCGCCGCCACTGCCTGTCCACCCTAGAACGGTCTAGTCCCAGTTGGGTGACAGAATGAAGTAAGCTAAAGGTTAAGGTTTTGCCATTCGGTTCCTGTTATTTTTGTAAGCAAATCAATGTTTTATAGTAATTAATTTATATTAAAAAAAAAAGAAAAATATCCTAACTACGTCGGAATTAAAAAAAATGTGTAGCTTGTATAACCAACCAATATATTTCAACCAATATTTCACAATGTGTTTTCGGCCCGCAACTGTGTACCAAATTTCATGCCTCTATGTCCAATATTTAGAGATTGAAGCATGACTAGCGCGCCACCTGGTGAACCGATTTCAACCACAACTTTTGCCAACTCTTTTCAACGCTTGCTATGACGAAATGATGCCTCCATGCCCAATTTCAGCTCAATCGGATATGTGCTATCGTCGAGGAATACACTCACATACACATGACACACACACACACACACACAACATGGGTTGTCGACTACAGCGGGCGAGCCCGTCACCTCAGGAAGTTTTAACGATTAGTCGTTCTATCTCCCTGGAGTGACGTAGAAGACTTGGGGACGAAAACAGTCCACCATCTAGCTGCGTCACAAGCCCGTAAGAGGCCAACGCCTTAACCGCGAGATAGCCAGGATGTTACCTGGCGGGCCGACCCTCACGCCCTTACTTTCAATTGTGACCAGATTACTCCGGTCTCTCGATTGGTTACGAGTTCGAGGTCGCTTGCGCGGTCCTCTCCCTTACGAAGCGGTGAAACGGTGTATACCGAATCAATCGCGGACCACAGCGTCCTTTGCCCAGCTGCTCACCCAGGATCGGATGGCCGATGGTCGTTTCAAGAGCAGTCGCCGTAAGGTCCGCAACCACCCCCGCTCTATAGGAAACAGTACTGCTTCCAGACTCCCCCGACTGTTCGTCAGTTTGGGAGCTAATGGGCCCTTGCTGAGTTGGCCACGAAGACCCATTCTGTTTCAGGGTCGGCCACACTCACGGGTCAACACCCATCCGATGGCCTCCACGCATGGGGTGCGGAGCCTGGGTAGGACACTGGGTCAACCAGTCTCCCCTGGGAATCAATCCTCTGGCGCTCCTGGACGGGCTGCGCACCGAGCGGCGCAAGCCAATCGATTGTGCTCTCCGACTAACAATCGGGGGAGTCTGGAAACTGTATTGTTTCCTATAGAGCGGGGGTAGTTGTCTACCTTACGGCGACTGCTCTTGAAATGACCATTGGCCATCCGATCCCGGTTCAGAGTCGGGCAAAGGACGCCTTGGTCCGCGACAGATTCGGTGCACTCCGTTTTACCGCTTCGTAAGGGAGAGGACCGCGCAAGCGACCTCGAACTCGGAACCAATCGAGAGACCGGAGAAATCTGGTCACAATTGGTAGTTAGGGCGCGAGTGCCGCCCGCCAGGTAACTTACCTGGCTACTCGCGGTAAGGCGTTGGTCTCTAACGGGTTGTGGCGTAGCTAGACGTCGGATTTGTTATGTCCAAAGTCTTCTACGCTCACTGCACGGTCGATAGAACGATGAATCGTTAAAACGTCCTGCGGTGACGGGTTCGCCCGTTGTGGTTGACATCTCAATATGTTAGTCAGAGTTAATGGGCCCATGCTGGGTTGGCCACGAAGTCCCATTCTGTTCAGGGTCGGTCACACTCACGGGTCAACACCCATCCGACGGCCTCCACGCATGAGGTGCGAACCTGGGTAGGACTCTGACCTTGGTCAGTTTCCCCTGGGAATCATACCTCTGGCGCTCCTGGACGGTCTGCGCACCGTGCGGCGTAAGCCAATCGACTGTGCACTCTGAATAACAGTCGGGGGAGTCTGGAAGCAGTACTGTTTCCTATAGAGCGGGGGTGGTCGCGGACCTTACGGCGGGCGACTGCTCTTGAAACGACCAGCGGCTACCCGATCCTGGGTGAACAGCCGGGCATAGGATGCCGTGGTCCGCGATAGATTCGGTACACACCGTTTCACCGCTTCGTAAGGGAGAGGACCGCGCAAGCGACCTCGAACTCGGAACCAATCGAGAGACTGAAGTAATCTGGTCGCAATTGGAAGTAAGGGCGTGAATGTAGGCCCGCTCGCTGGGTAACACTCCTGGCGTTGGCCTCTTACGGGCATGTGGCGGAGCTTGACGGTGGACTGTTTTTGGGTCTTAAAGTCTTCTGCGCTCACTTCAGGGAGACAGAACGACTAATCGTTAAAACTTCCTGAGGTGACGGGCTCGCCCGCTGTAGTCGACTACCCAAGTTATCCATCTACACGCAATTTATTTATTAGTCGAGTAAATCAAGTCGAACTCGAGTAGGTTCAACCTCGACTTATGCGTTTTAATCGATAACGATATTATTGAATGAGCTCGAAAATTACATCCCCCCTCAAATGTGAGGCGTCCAATAATGGATGCCTTGGCAAAATGTATACAAAATGTATATAAATTTATATAAATGTAAATATAAATGTAAATGTGCGCCGCTTTATAGTAATCCGCTCTATAGTAATGCTATAGCTCTATAGTAAACCCCGCTCTATGTAAATGTAAATGTAAATGTAAATGTAAATATAAATTTATATACATTTTGCCGTAGGCAAACCCGAGCTAATCGCCAGTCATTTGTGAGGTTAGCTATTGCATTGACAGTTGGCTACAATGCGATATTACCGTTTGTGCCATTGGCTGCTTATTTGTACACGATTCCATACAAAAGTGAATTTCGATTTTTTTGTTCGAAGTTCTGCATCTTACTTATATGATCAATGAGTTGTTCTTGCATAGGTTACACCCATAGCTCAAGATGTGTTTTAGCATAGTAAAATAAGAACAGTATAACATCTCCATAGTACGCACCGATTTCGCACTCATACAAGCGCCCGTTGTCCGTACGCTGACACTACAGTTTCTCGGGCGCCTCGGTGCTAGCCAGTCAGGGCTGTCGCGCGATAGCTAAGTATACAAAAGTGGAATGTTTTCTGTACAGGCTGTAATGCAACCTATCAGAAATACATTTACGAGTATTTACATTTACGTTACGAAATTACATTTACGAGGTAACTTTTATTGTTCATTTGCGTAGGTTTATTGTTCGATATATGTCTAGATAAGTAGGTGCATAAGTATGTAAGTGCGTAGGTAGGTAAGTAAATGCGTTTTTGTTAAGTACCTACTTTAACTTACTAAAATGTAGGTATTTTGAACACATGCAACAAGTGATGAATGCTGTCACACAAAGTCAGCACTAACTCATATAATATTCTGTTACAGTACAATTTTGGGAACCGACTCTATATCTATAAACCAAAAATACATAAACGTACATAATAATTATATAGAATTGCATTTCTGCTTTAATGGGATCACAGCTTGTCAATTGTGTATTTGTTGTAGCAACCCTGGTCGTTCGGAGAAGCGTAGACCAGGTACTTATTTCGAAAACGGGATCGACACCGCCTACTGATGTTATTTACTATGGTTTTAGCGTCCCCTCTTTGTAGTGTTTTTGTGGGAGTTAATGGGCCCTTGCTGAGTTGGCTACGAAGACCCATTCTTTTCAGGGTTGGTCACACTCACGGGTCAACACCTATCCGACGGCCTACACGCATGAAGTGCGAGCCTGGGTTGGACTCTGGCCCTATGGCTAGTTTCCCCTGGGAATCAACCTTCTGGAGCTCCTGGACGGTCTGCGCACCGTGCGGCGTAAGCCAGTCGACTGTGCACTCTGACTAACAGTCGGGAGAGTCTGGAAGCAGTACTGTTTCCTATAGAGCGGGGGTGGTTGCGGACCTTACGGCGACTGCTCTTGAAATGACCATCGGCTACCCGATCCTGGATGAACAGCCGGGCAAAGGACGCTGTGGTCCGCGATAGATTCGGTAAACACCGTTTCACCGCTTCGTAAGGGAGAGGACCGCGCAAGCGACCTCGAACTCGTAACCAATTGAGAGACCGGAGTAATCTGGTCACAATTGGAAGTAAGGGCGTGAGTGTAGGCCCGCCGGGTAACACTCCTGGCTATCTCGCGGTTAAGGCGTTGGCCTCTTACGGGCTTGTGGCGTAGCTAGACGGTGGACTGTTTTGTCCTCAAGTCTTCTGCGCTCACTCCAGAGAGATAGAACGACTAATCGTTAAAACGGGCTCGCCCGTTGTAGTCGACAACCCTAGTTGTAGTGTTTTTGTATCCACGGCTGCACACACACACACACAGACTTCAATCTGGAAATGGTCTTAATCGTCTCAGGGAGGGTCAAAATGGATATTTCCGTCTTCATCTCGAACATCTCAAGACTGATGTAAATCAGTTGTTTTTTCAAATAAAGAGAAAAAAAAAAAAAAAAAAAAAAAAAACATCGTTTAAGCGCGTTCACAGTACTTTCCCTTGGGCCGGCAAAGTAAAAAACCAATTTAAAGTAATGAAATTGTTTCACGGTTGATATTGTCTTAAAAGTCAGTTTTATGCCAGTCCTTTAAACTCTTAATTACGGGAGACGTTTAATGTACACCTTCGTTTATGAAATGTTTATTTATGGCATAATAAATGTATTTGTGATAAATAATCACAGTGTAATATTGTCGCATGTCAGATATGTTAATTAGATTGATTGCTTCACGTCTTCTATCAGTGGAAAGTAGCCAATTGGCCAAAACTATTAATGACCAGTTTACATGATAAGAGTAACTGACCAGCAAATTAAATATAATATTATTAATAACTAGCTGACCCGTGCCCACTTCGTTGGGCGGTAAAACTTTTTACTTGTGATGAAATTATGAGTGTGGTTTAGTTAGTACTGAGTGCTATGATTTATTTCCTGACTGCTAAAAGGAGGGTTATATTTTACTGCATATGTATGTATTTGCATGCCAATTTGACTATATTACCGTTATTTGTGAGTGTCTTCTTGTGAGTGTCTTATCTCTTTAACCATTTATGCAGTAAAAGGGAAAAGTCTTTTGTTTTAAACACTTGAGACGATAAATTTACTTATTTTTATATGAATTCATAATTGTTGATAATATGACCAATAAACATGACCTAACGATTTTTTTTAAATATAAAAAACTACTTTTTGTGACTTAAATATAAAATTTAGACATATGCTGTCGCTGACTTTTTGTAGGCATTATCAAGCTCTATCAAGCACTTCTCTAGAACTTAATCATATATATATCTCATCGTTAAAGCAGCGTTAGTTAGAAACGTTTTCGTTCGACCGTTTTTTCTCCGAGTTACTTTGCAAATCTGACTACCACGAAAAAGTCTTCGAATTAATATATGACACTCACAAATAACGTGGCTTTCTATTGGTAAAAGAATTTTCAAAATCGGTTCAGTAGATCTAGAGATTACTTCCTACAACGTCACAAACTTTACCTCTTTATAATATTAGTATAGATAACAATCTTTATTGACCACAATGGGTTTCTAACGGTTCCTTGCAACTTGGGCCTGGTGGCCTACCTGTGTTTCCTACGGTCTCCTTATCTTACGGCTCAGCTCCCAACCGATAGCCTCCACGAAGAGGCACTAACCTGGAAGGGCCGCTGTGAACTCTGTCTGCGGCGGTTACCTGCAGTTGTAGATACAGGTAGGATCGGAGGTTTCGATCCTGGGGAACACATCGGTCGGAACTGGGCGGTTTGCGCACCGTGCGGCGTTAGCCAATCGTCTGTGCACTCCGGCGAATAACCGGGGGAGTCCGAAAACGTTCGTTCATGCTTATAAAACGAGGGCGTAAACTTACAGGAGGTCGCCGGATGGGTGTTGACCCGTGAGTATGACCGACTCTGAACGAATGGATCTTCGTGGCCAACTCCAACAGGGCCCATTAGCTCCACTCGAACTAACAATTTCGGCATATACGGCAAAAGAATAGAAAAAGAAAACTGTTTGCTGCTGAGGTAGAGTATTCGTTGACTGAGGCCCTGATGGCTAACGCTCGGAATCCGGATTTTTGAAATTATTGAGTATTTTTTTAATGGGTTTATTAAAAAACACCGAAACATGTACCTAGGTGTTTTAAGCCGGTACACGACACAAACACAAACATTCCGTAGCCGCTCTAACTTGTCTAGGAGAACTTTTTGGGCATCGATGTACCAAATATCTGCTTATTTAAGCAACGGCAATATCAAAGGTTGTGCCAGAGTTTAACGAATGCTTTAAGGGCAAGAAGTTTTGCAGAATATTAAAGTTATGGAAAACGGGCAAGGTTTTTTGCTAATCTCACGCAAATAATAAATTAATAGTTTAAAAAAACACTAAGAACACGCTTTTATAAATGCACGTAAAAACATCATCATCAGACCTTGAAACTTAATCGTGGTCAAAGTTCGTTACATGACCTTTCTAACAAGTCCAAACACGGCTATGATACGATATTCCATCATGGAATGCCAGTGCCTATCGTCCGGCTTCATCATCAGACCTTGAAACCTAATCGCGGTTAAAGTCATTCCAAGACTTTTCTAACAAGTCCAAACACAACTATGCTACGATGTTCCATCTTGAAGATAAAGGAGAGAAATGTGCGGCAGTCTTCCTCGACCTTGCGAAGGCTTTCGACACTGTCTCGCACCCCTTGCTGATGACTAAACTGAAACGGATCGGACTCGGAGAAAATGCGCTAGAGTGGTTTAAATCGTATCTATCAGAAAGACGGCAGATGACTAGACTCCGCGAAGAATATAGTTCTACACAGCATATAACGTATGGTGTCCCACAGAGCAGCGTGTTGGGTCCAATTCTCTTTTTGGTGTATCTGAATGATTTCTGCAAACTCCCGGCAATAGGAAAGGTCATCAGTTTTGCCGACGACACCGTTTTATTGGTCAAGTCTTCGACTTGGGCAGATCTGTTTACCGATACTGAATTAGTACTGAGAAACGCGAAGAGATGGTTGGATAGAAACTTATTGACCTTAAATATAAGTAACACGAATTTTATGACCTTTAGCAAGACAAACACTGACCAACCAACTTCAACTATTAAGCTTCACTCGTGCATCAGAACGCAAGATTGCCAGTGTATGAATGTCGACAGGGTGTCCTCCATTAAGTACTTGGGCGTGATGTTAGACAACAGACTGCGCTGGGAGGATCATTTAACGAAGGTTGCGGCAAGACTGAGAAAACTTGTGTATTACTTTAGGAGTTTGCGGAACATCTTAGATTTCAATACGCTAAGAAGTGTCTACTTTGCTGTCTGCGAGTCGATTATTCGATATGGCATTATAACTTGGGGCTGTGCGGCAAAAACGCTTCTGGCCACCCTTTACAAAGCGCAAAAGGCTATACTGAGGGTGATCAATAAAAAACCCCAAACATATTCTTCCGATGACCTTTTCCGAGAGTATAGAGTGTTGAGTGTGAGAAAAATGTTTGTGCTGGTAATGTCTTTAATGTAACTCTCACTAAATTCCAGAGTGAGTTAGGAGAACAGAAAAAAAGCCAGCAATCTCGTGTAACAAGAAGATCGACACAAACAAATTTTGCAATACCACTCAGGAGATCCGCTTTTGGCCAATCCAGTTTCTCTTATCTTGCCCCCAAATTTTATAATTGCCTACCACCTAACATTAAAGACATTAAAATATCATATAAATTTAAAAATAGTTTGAGTGCCTACCTCTTAAATTGTACATATGCAGATATTGAAAACATTATTAAATAATTGAATCTCTATAATCTTTATAATAAAAATATAATAGTAGGTATATGTAGTAATATAAATTGATGATTTCTAAACGTAATTTTATTTTAATTTTTGTGAATTTATTGTGTATATTATTAATACATATTATTTAATACATATATAAATATATATTAATTTTTATCATGTTTTAAAATAAAATAATATTGACAATTTTCATGACATTTTCTTACGAATTTTTATTAGGTAATTAAGATATTTCTGTTACATTAAGTATGATTTTGATTATTTATATAAATATAATATTATAGATTTCTTAGGATAACTAAAATAAATTGTCTACCTTGGAACAGGCGGCAGCCTAGTTAGGTTAAGACTTTTGTGTATTGAATGTACCCATAATTTTAACTCAATAAATAATTTGAAAATAATTTGAAGTTCCAGTTCATATCTTCCGACTCATCAGATCAGTTCGACAGTACCATATTATTGTATCGTCATCAGAACTACATACAGCTGCCAATTTTCATGACGCTACGGTCCTTGGAAGATGGTTAAATTAGTTACCTTAGATTCCATTACATAGTTACATACAGGTCGACCTAATAAAAGCGTGTTAAAAAAGGTCTCCATTATATCCAATTCTTCACGGTATTTGACTGCCTGCAGGGGGTCGCGGTCGGCGATGGTCTAGGTGGAGGGGTTGAATGACGCATGTCGCATCGTGAAGCGTGTGAGGATTTTCGGTCATATTGAGTGCATTTCTCGGTACAGTCCTTATTCTATGCGTGGGTCTTGGAGTATTCTTGATGTCATTTTTAAATATAATTTTCAACCATTACAGTATCGTCCGCGTAAATGTAAAAGCTTGGTGTCGAGTCAATATCAGCACGGGAGTCATCGTATCCCCGGATACTCTATACATCAATATAAAGCGTAAATAGTATTGCTCCGAAAACTGGACGATGCGGTACTCCAGATTTTATTTTTCATTTATTTATTTATAGTATTACACAAGTTCGTTTGTACAGTTTACCATATCATATTGTATATATATATATATATATATATATATATATATATATATATATATATATATATATATATATATATATATATATATATATATATATATATATATATATATATATATATATGAGACGTTAGCAAAAAACTGATTCTTGAGGAGATAGAGTAATGAATAAAAGTCGCCTAACTAGGCCAGGGCCTGTTCTAAGGCAGACTTTATAAAATATTGTTTAGATGTATCTAATCAAATTACTAAATAATTATTATATAAAAAAAAATTAAAACAATTAAAATTTGTAGAAATTCTATTACTTTGATAATAATTATTAACGTGTAGAGTAAAAGTAAATATACATGTTTGAAAGTATATGTCTAAAATAATGTAAAATGAAAAATATATGTCTAAAATTGAAGAATAATGCGAAAAATTAATATACAAAGCATTATTTTGGAAAGCTCCTACCTGGGAAAGGTATTCGACGCATACTTGAGTTATACACATTTTTTAAATAAAAATTAGAAAACTCGATGCAATAGTACCTAGCATCGTGTAAACTAGACTAATGCATGTAGCACTCTGACTATGTGACGATGACTGAAACAACTATGTCCATTAAATGTGCGCTATGTGACCCTTGGCATCACGCCGAACCAACAACGCTAGAAACCGAAGGGATTTAGACCATTGCAACTATCTCTATCTATAATATGAAAAGCATGAAATACGTTCCTTATAGGGTCTTCTTTGGGAGTGATATATTTTCATCGCGACTATCGTATGAAAATTGACACATTTTTGTTCAGTTTTGTTTCGTAACAAAAACAGGTTGATTTTGTTCGTTTGTTTGTTTCTACTCTTTGATGTGGTTTCACAATGGGTGGGTTTAAATCATACTACAATCTATTCCCACCAACCCTACTATAAAGTGATTATTGTATAAATGCGTATAATATGTGTAAGTGTGAGTCTTGTCATTGCGTTCGATTGACAGAACAACGGAAAATTATGACCCAGCCGGGAATCGAACTTCAAACCTTACAATTAGGCGGCCTAACCACTACGACACATTTTGAAGGGTCTTGCCCACCAAATCTATCTCAAATGAGAAAGTATTCCAAACTACTAAGGATACATTGAACGAAAATTCTTCAATAGCGTTAGCTTAGGTGCCCGGCGTCGCCGCATGGAGGCGACTGACGGCGCTTCCTTGCGCTTCGGCGCCCAGGGCGACCACCAAGCTCGCCCCCGTCCTGAGGACGGCCCTGATACTGTATTTAAATATTCACAAGTAATTGTCGCATTAAGTACTATTAGGCCCTATCTTGTAATTGCCCTGTTTTAACACTGGCCACTTTGAACTTGGATAACTTGGGCTTGAGTTGGAATTCCACCCGACGTTGGGTGACGTTGTAGCACCCGACGTTTCGGTGACGTTGCAGCCGCCGTTGTCCAGGGTAGACTGAAAGAGCTGTCAATCCGTTCTTTTGTGGGTAGGCCGCATACCGCTGCTGCCACTGCGTAGATTATAACGGTGGTGGGGGGGGGGGGGGGCGGACTTGGAGCGCGCGAATTTCGAAAATTCGTCTTGCACACAACACTCACTGTATCCTGTCTAACATTCTTGCGTTCGGCGTTCAGCAGCGAGAACATTTTAAGAAGAGGGTTCCACGTAGAAGAGAGTACAAACGAAACGGCCCATAGCCACGCGACTGACTGAACACATCAAAGCTGTTAAAAACGTTCAGCGAGAAAAATCGGCGGTCTATTGGATAGCGGAAGTAACCACTGGATGCAGTTTCAAAATCCCATTGTGCTATCCAAGAAACAATGCTACTTTCCTCGCATGATCCGGGAAGCCATTGAAATAAGAAGAACCCAGAACTTCAATAGAGACAACGGTTACGAACTTCTACGTGGAACCCTCTTCTTAAAATTCTCTTCTTCCCTGGCCACCCTAGAACGGGCTAGTCCCAGCTGGGTGACAGAAACAAATAAGCAAAAGGTTAAGGTTTTACCATTCGGTTCCTGTTATTTTTGTAAGCTAATCATTGTTTTATAGTAATTAATTTTTAAATAAATAATAAATAAATAAATAAAAATGTTCCCGTCGCTAATCGCCGAACGCAAGCACGTAAGACAGGATACAGTGAGTATTGTGTGTAAGACGGATTTTCGAAATTCGCGCGCTCCAAGTCTGGCCCCCCACCACCGTTATAACTTACGCAGTGGCGGCAGCGGTATACGGCCTACCCGCAAAACAACGGATTGACAGCTCTTTCAGTCTACCCTGGACAACAGCGGCTGTAACGTCACCGAAACGTCGGGTGCGACAAATTTCACGAGCTAAATTCGTTTCTATCCTATTTATAATGTATGAACCATTCTGTACCAAACCATCCGTAACTCTAGCATAGAGTTATGCAATAAAGATCTATCTATCTGTCTACAGTATTCGATTGAACTCGCGTTGTTGGGTTTAAGTTTTATAATATATAGCGAATGGACTGTAAGGAAGGTTGGTTATTTTAAAGAATTATAATCATCATTGTGGAGAGGAGAAGGAATCAAAGTTTACGCACCTTTCTATTTTTCGCGCGATTCCTTGCTGTAATTTCACTCCGAATGTCTCCAAATCTTCAGCTGGCCAGCTCACGAACGCGATAATTACTATATAATCACAGCACGATAAACAAGAACACTCAAAACAGGAGCACGTCTGTTTCGGCCGGCGCGTAATTTATCACTTCGTGAGCTGGCCAGCTGAAGATTTGGAGACATCCGGTTCGAAGGACCAAAATGTTGAGTTTAAGTTTAATAATATAGAGAGTGGACTGTAAGGAAGGTTGGTTATTTTAAAGAATTATAATGATCATTGTGGAGAGGAGAAGGAATCGCGCGAAAAATAGAAAGGTGCGTAAACTTTCATTCCTTCTCCTCTCCACAATGATGATTATAATTATTTAAAATAACCAACCTTCCTTACAGTCCACTCTCTATATTATTAAACTTAAACTCAACACGCGTGTTTTATCGTTATAGTTAATTAATAGCTGTAAGTTTCTGAAAGTTTTTAATGCTGAAGAAAGTAAATAATCGCTGTAAGTTTTCTGAAAAATAAAAATAAAAATAAAAATAAAAATATAGTAGGTATCTAAAGTAATTTATGCTGTAAGTAAATTAATGTCTGCATAACTATAACACTTATTGAGACAATAAATAATGACTGATTGATTGACGTCAAATATCAAAATACCTTCTGACTGCGCTGTGTGTGTCCATACTCCATTCGTTCCTGTAACAATTCAAACATACGATTGAGTCCTGCAGTTCAGCGACATGGAGAAGCGCCCCGTCGTTCGTGACCTTTCTAAAGCGTTATATTAAGCGTGAAGCGTGCTGCGATGTGTTGCCACGGTCAAGGCTGATTGAATGGCAAAATATTCAGCTGACACGCGATAACGAGACCCCAACTGTGACGTCATTGACGCAGATTTATGACGTCAAACGAAATACAGTTTTTGTTTGTGTATAGCATAGTCGGGGAGGTAGTGACATTTTCAGGACCTATTTTCCCAGTTTGTGAAAGTAACCACAAACTGGGCAAATCTGTTAGACTAAATCCTGTGTTAGATTAGAAAAATCCCTAAAAAATTAAATCAAATGCGCCAATTCGCGCGCCAACAAACAAATGATAACACAGTACAGTCAGATACAGACCTTCTAGGTCTAGTTGCATATTTATATGCATAGAGCTATGATTTTGACGTGACAACGTCTTATAAATCGATGGAGCCTGCTGCACGCACGAAAAAACATGACTCATGCGGCGTTACCTCGCTCTGAGGCGTTCCATTTATTATATTTATTATTCAATATAAATGCTGCCATCTACCGGTTGCGACAAGAATTATTTACTAACCTCAGTCTAAAATAGTACGAATGAAAATCACTAGATTGATTTAAATTCTTGACATAATTTTATATGTATTCTTGATATACGGAATGTTATTACTGAACGGACAATTTTCTTGTGGGTACAACGAAGTGCAACGAAGTAAGCAACTTTTATTAAAAAAAATAAAAAAGTATGAAAAGCTATCATTACGATGCGCTATCTAGCGGTTGGTTAAATGTCGCTGATATTGTTTATTTACGACGTATTACCTACCTACCGCTGGATGGCGCAGCGTGCTCAAACGCTTCTCAAAACGTTATTTAACAGTTTGAGATTTCAAACATTCAAATTAAAAAAAACAATAAACTTTAAACAATAAACAATTATACAATTATACTGCTATACAATAATACATTTACATGTTGTAGTCAAATCGGTGAGTATAAAAGCATATATTTTTGGGTGTTTGTAATAAACAATATCAGAATCTTAAATGAAACTGCTTCAAATGCAACCATTCCATCAGTATTTTCTTATGACGTTGTCACGTTCAACTATCGTCAGTAAACCGACTTTACAGACAACCGATTTTTCGCTATAGTATTTACTTTTAGTATTATTTTTATTTATTTATATAAAAATACATTTAATTACAAAAACATTCTCTTAGCCTAATATTTCATAATTAATTAAACAGTTTTCCAATTTACTTCCTAACTCGGAAAGAGATTCAGAAATGATAATTTGTGGTTTACCACCTCACTAGGAATAATCTGTATCGAGGTGGTATTAACAGAAATCGTATATTGCCTGCCGAAAGAGCATGATATATCCGCTCTTAGGTTTTTATTTTATTTTATTATTTTTTTTAACTTTATATTGCAATGGTATTTAGATTTAATAATTACAAGGATGGAGGTAGTTACTTTATTCTAAAATTTAAAAATTTTGTAGCGACCAAATTAAACGGAAGGTATTTTAGTTCAAATATTCTTACATCTAATATAATACATACATAGATACGATAATCGCATAAACTTTACATGAATTTATATTAAAAGTATATAATAAATAAAAATTACTATAAATAAGTACATACATATATGATAATTAAAAAATTAAAAATTAAAAATATAGAATGTACTACAATACAATACAATATAGCCGTAAATTTGCATATATATATATATATATATATATATATATATATATATATATATATATATATATATATATATATATATATATATATACATATATATATATATATATATATATATATATATATATATATATATATATATATATATATATATATATATATATATATATATATATATATATATATATATATATATATATATATATATATATATATATATATATATATATATATATATATATATATATATATATATATATATATATATATATATATATATATATATATATATATATATATAATGTCGTTGTCCATATGTCGTGTTCATTTTTACATCAGGTTGTCTGTATCGATGTCTAGTCTCATGTCCATGGTCCCGAAGTTTAGATATCGCAGTCCTGTCATTCCTCTGGAAGTACATTAAAACCATACTAATGTTTATTTTTAACGATTCTTCATATATAACAGAATGTATGTACATGTCTTTTATTTTGTACATTACTTTATGAAATAAATGAATAAAATTAAATCTGGTCTATTTTTGATACCAATCAAAAAATTCCGTTTCTGGCGAGGATTATTATTCGATTCGAATTGTACTTATTTTCCCAGTTATAAATCTTTTCCGTTCACTAAAGTCGACCATTAAATGCACAAAAAAGGCAATATGGCTTATTTACAACTAGCTGATCCGTGCCCACTTCGTTGGGCGGTAAAACTTTTTACCTGTGATGAAATTATGAGTGTGGTTCGGTTAGTACTGAGTGCTATGATTTATTTCCTGACTGCCAAAAGAAGGGTTATATTTTTACTGCATATGTATGTACGTATTTGCATGCCAATTTGACTATAATACCGTTATTTGTGAGTGTCCTCTTGTGAGTGTCTTATTTGTGAGCGTATTATCTCTTTAACTATTTATGCAGTAAAAGGGAAATTATATGCAGTAAAAGGGAAAAGTCTTTTGTTTTAAACACTTGAGACGATAAATTACTTATTTGGATAAGAATTCATAATTGTTGATAATATAACCAATAAACATGACCTAACGATTTAAATATTTTTTAAAATATAAAATACTACTTTTTATGACTTAAATATAAAAGGTAGACATATGCTGTCGCTGGCTTTTTTGTAGGTATTATTAAGCTTTACAACTTTTCTCTAGAACTTAATCATATATCTCTCATAGTTAAGGCAGCGTTAGTTAGAAACGTTTTCGTTCGACCGCTTATTCTCCGACTTACTTTGCAAATCCGACTACCACGAAAAAGTCTTTTCATTTTCCGGATATAGCCTATGACACTCACAAATAACGTGGCTTTCTGTTGGTAAAAGAATTTTCCAAATCGGTTCAGTAGATCCAGAGACTGCTTCCTACAACGTCACAAACTTTACCTCTTTATAATATTAGTATAGAAGTATAGATTAAACAAAGCTAGTCATGCGGGAATATTTCTACAAGTACAAAAACGAAAAAATCGGAAGTTTAAAAGTTATAATACAAATTGATATTGTCACAGATTATCATTAGTAAGAAGTCTGGCTACTTTAAAAAGTCGCTGAACGGGTCTGGTGGAGCTTTGACATTAGGCAAAAATACAAACTCGTTGCTCTTATTTTCCCAGTCTTAAATTTTTTGTACGGGATAACTGATCATATTATTCCACGAAAAAAACACATCTGGCCAATATTCAAAAGAACTAAAGCCTCGCCAGACTCTACATATATCCTTCTAGCCGTGTTCGGCCATAGCGACTGCATTGTAGATTCTAGTGACTTCTTTAGTCTTCTCAGAGTCCATTGCTCGGAAGCAGTCAAGTGCGCAGACTATATTATAGTGCACAGGTGGGCGGGCGACCACGGGTGCACTCTCTCTTCCTCCCTCTTCTGAACCCGATGGAACGGAGACGGTTACAACCAGAGAAAAGTTTGAATGCAGATAAAATAAAATAAATTACTTAATCGCCAACAAAGCAATGGCTGTCATTGTTAAATTTGTACTCAATATTGCAGAGCTATTTTTTTCGGATTTAGTTCGTTTTTCCACACTGTCATTTATGAAATTGATAGTTATGGCTTGTGGTGATGTTTGAGGTTTTTCTGGAGCTATTGTAGAGATGACCGGTGACTTATTGGTAGTTGTTGTAGTAGGCGGTGATGTAGAAGATGCATTATTGGATTTATCCTGGTTTTCTGATGATCTCGTGTTGTTGCTCATGGGGCTGTGTTGAATACAGCATACAGTCTCTTGTTCCGACATTATACAAAATTGTGATAGTTAGTTAGATAGATTTTGGCAAATCCCCGTCAGTTTTTGGACAATTTTCCGGCGGTAGACATACTCCTAAAACGCCATTTATTTCACATGACTCTTCACGGCAGTGTATATGCCAGGTCCCTTGGCACTTCCGCAAGGGCTTTTTTCAATACTGGTAACGGCGATTATGTTGAAGAGGCATTGGTTGTCAGCTATCATCACTTGCAGAGGTTATCGCCTCCACAAGAGTCTCTTCCTCCTTCTACGCTGCCAGCGCACAATTGATCGTCCGTTATACCTTGCGGTAACCTTCTTCTGAGTCTTTGCATATAGTCTTCGACAGGTCGGCTGGTCAATCAAATCCACCACCACCTTCAGTAAGTCGTCCGATGTATCTTCAGCAAAGTCGATCTGCCCCCAGCCAGTAACGACAGCTCGCTTGTTATCGATGGTCGACTTTGTCCATAGACACGCTGGTCGAATATTTAAAGTGAACAACTCAGACCGATAAGATCCTTCGGGACGCGTCCCGTGTTAACCGCGAGTGAATCCAGACTGTAGAATTGCACTATATTCACTAAATTTATTATTTAATTATTATTTAGAGGTGAGAAAATTTTAAAATATGTTGACACTTAGAATTTAAATTTCTAATTTATCGCCAGGCTCTACTGAAGTTGGTGGCAGTGCGCACTGTTTTATGCGCGTAATTCGTTTAATGGGCGTCAGCATTGTTTAATGCATGTCACTCTGACGAGAATAATAAACGACTCTGGCAATGCTTTGGCGATCGCAAATCACAGCCAGATATTATCAAAAGCTATCGTTATGTTGACAGTGAAATGATTCTCATAAGTGCTAAAAAAAGTTCGGCACATTTGTATTTTCAAAAGCATTTTTCAGCTCAACGCACAGGAAAATCCCCACACAAAATACACGTCCGCTACTTAGAATTAGTCATTGAATAATCCTATCTTTCATATCTTTATTATAGCGCCGTTTAGATCGCGCGGTAAACACGGTATAAAATAATAATATAATAACAAAGAATTCTTCAATCATAGCGCTAGTAGTAGTAGTAGTAGTAGATAAAGTGGGGGGCTTGTTTCCAGCCCTTGATGCCACCTAGGTCTGTAAGGTCTTTTGTAACTACCTACTGTGTGGTTAGGTCAGTGCTCAGCTAGTAGCCCGGTACTTCTCTACCAGTCCAAGTAGATCACTGACCTTCAAGTTGGGCAGATCGCTGGGTTCGAGAAAGGCTCGTCCCAGTAAACTGTGTCTTTTGGCGGCGAGCCCAGGACAGCGACCAACAATGTGTATGCTGTCTTCAGGTTCCTCGCCACATATTCGGCATTCTTGCTCTCGGTCAAGCCAAGGTTGAATAGATGAGCTCTAAGGGTCGTGTGTCCGGTGAGGAGACCAATAGTGGTTCTAAGGTTGTTTTTGCTCATGTCAAGTAGGTCCTTGGTTTTCTTCTGTAGTGGTTGCTCATGGCTTTTGCCTGGCGACATCCCTGACTCTGTTTCCAGGAAGCCCGATGTTCCTGCTCCAAGCAATCCCTGATGATTTTCTTACCTGTAGCGAAGGGGACCCCTACAACTGGCTCCACTGGGCATTTCAGTGTGCCCAGTTTTGCCAGTCTCTCGGCCTCTTCGTTTCCGGGTATGCCTTGGTGACCCGGTATCCATATTAGGGTGATTTTGTTGGATTTTCCCAATTTGTTGAGCTCCTGCATGCAGTCCCAGACCACAGAAGATTCTGTGGTGGCTTTAGCCAGAGCGTCCAGTGCTGCTCTGCTGTCAGAGCAGATGATGATTTGTCTGTTTTTTACCTCAAGTCGACTTTGTAGTTTTATGCATTCCAATATGGCAAATACCTCGGCTTGGAAAACCGTGGCGTATTGTCCAAGGGGGATGCTGATTCTGTGGTTGGTTTTGGGTCCATACACGCCTGCCCCAAAACGTCCATTTGTTCCTGAGCCGTCGGTGAACCAGGCGTCTGCGTTGTGGCTTTGAAGCCACTGCGGATTTTTCCATTCTTTCCTGGTGGGGATTAGGATTTTATAGGATTTTATAGGAATTTTTTTCCGTAGTCGATCCTGGGTCAGAGTGAATGGGCTTTTGTGGAGGAGGTTTAGATCAGGATGATTGTGCCCTCCTCGCTTCCACTCGCCCAAACACTTCAGTCTGTATGCTGTAAGTCTGGCGGAGTGGATGATGAGCTTGTCCAGAGGCGGGCAGCAGAGTGCCACCTCTAATCCCGCTGTTGGAGTGGTCTTCATGACGCCAGTTGCAGCCCTCAGGTAACCTTGAAGGCTTTTAAGCATTTTTAATGTCTCAAACTTTTTCACCCTGGACCACCAGACTATTGCAGCATAGGTTAGTCTAGGCAGCAGTACTGCCCTATAGAGCCATAAGGCGACCCTAGGTTTGAACCCCAAGGTTTTTCCCAAGGCTCTTTTGCACGTCCACAAATAGGCATAGAAGGTTGTTCTCTTGCGCTCGAGGTGGTGCTTCCAATTGAGTTTTGGGTCTAGATAGACTCCAAGGTATTTGACTTCTGTAGCGTATTCTATCTCCTTATCCCAGAGCTTGAGACCCTCAAATTTATATCTATATCATAGCGCTATATAGAGGGTAATTATTAATTACCCTCTATATAGCGCTATATAGAGGTAAATTTTTAATTTGGTATACAGCTTTCAATACGTAATAATTACGCTCTTTAATGATCAGATATACTACTAGATGGCTTTCTTTCTCTCCGTAATAATTTGTAACACCAAGAGGTAAGAATTTAACAATAAAATTTCATAATATGAAGCCCATATTTAAATATGGTACACTAGTTTTTGTTTCATCGAAATTGATGCACGTCAAGTTTCGCCCATTTTTCAAATTTACGCGGCGCAGGCTTTTGGTCTGTGACGTCACTCCGCGGCGTCACTAGTTGAAATTCGTTCTATTGAATAGGCGCGAAGTACTGTACGAACGTTAACCTATAATACCCTAAAACTATTAACAATTGCACGTTTAGTTTACTAGTTTTTAATTATTTAGTAAACTAGGTGTTAGTGGTGACAAATAAAAAATATGCAAGTAGATTTTCGAAAAGGTCTAGCAGATAACCTGCCTAAAGTCGATATTTTTATGATTGCGCATATTTTTCGGAAAATAGTGACTTTGTAGCTTCTGAAATGCGTTGCATGAAACTCAAAAGGTAATCTAGAATGACTCATACGACAGCTTTTAGGTAGCAGATCAAAATCAAAATCAAATTCAAAATGTTTTTATTCACAATAGAATTAGCAAAAAATTGCTTTGTGACGTCAAAATATGAAATACAATTTATGGTTTATATTATAAATAATTTGTCATTTAGCTTATATTTCAAATACTTTATAGATACTGGATAGGTACATTATATAATCATGATATAATGTAATATTTATCAACAGAAATATTTTAAAACGATTTAAAATATAGGTACAGTTAGAAATTAAAATAGTCATAAAATTTAAAATAGTCATAATTAACAACAATAGTCAAAAGAAAAAAATAAAAAAAAACAATATACCTACATAGTTAACAATTTTCAATAAAATAAGAAAAGAATATCAAATCTCGATTTTATAATTATTCCAAAAAAAAATCAATATCATTTATAAAATCTACTACTTTGTAGTAAGCCTTCTTACATAGAATATCTTTAATTTTACTTCTAAACTGAAAGTCTGATAGACCCTGTATGTCCTCTGGAATTTTATTATAAAAACGTATACAGTTTTCCATGAAACATTTGCTTAGCTTACTTAGTCTAAATTTTGTCACTATATATTTATTTTTATTTCTAGTATTGTATTTGTGATTGTCACAGTTTTTTGAATAATGAGATATATTTTTTCGTGCATGATGTTTTTAAATATGTATTGACTAGGTACAGTAAGAATGTTAATTTCTTTGAATAATTCTCTTAAGGAATCACGTCTGCGCAAGTTGTATATGGCTCTAACCGCCCGTTTTTGTAGAATAAATATTGAGGGCATACTTGCAGCTTGTCCCCACAGTAAGATGCCGTAAGACATAATACTGAGGAAATAAGAGAAATATACTAGCCTCGCAGTATCAACATCGGTAATTTGACGGATTTTCATAACAGCATATGCGACTGAACTAAGCCTTGTTGACAGTGTGGTAATGTGTGAATCTCATTTTAGTTTAGAATCCAACGTGATTCCCAAGAATACGGTCTGTTCTATGAAGTCTAATTTTTCTTTATGTAGAGTAACATTAAAGTTATTTCTGCTGTTAGGAAGCGAACATCAAATACATTTGATTTTATTTGAATTTAAAACCAGATTGTTAGAAGCAAACCAGTCATGAATCTGTGCAAGAGCAATATTTATTTCATCCACATTTGTATTTTGTTTATTTAGTTTGAAAATTAACGAGGTATCATCCGCAAATAGTGTGATCTTAGTTAGACTCTGTACCATAAAGGCAGGTCATTTAAGTATACTAAAAACAGAAACAGTCCCACTATAAAACCCTGTGGTACGCTCATTTTAACTTGCGATCCCTGTGACTATGTCTCATTTATCTGTAATTTTTGGATTCTATCTGTCAAATATGATTTAAGCAAGCAAAGAGATTTACCCCTTATAATGTAGTGATCTAGTTTTAGAAATAACGTATTAGGTATTTATTGTATTTACAAAAGCAGTGGTGGCAAACATTTGGCAAAGTTTTATAAGTGTAAATGTTTGACGTATAATATTAACTAAACAATACTCTTACTTTTAAATAAACTGAGTGTTGGTGGCACATAAGACATACAATACTATGCTCGATTTAAAAAATGTAACAACTTGGCTAGGGCCATATGATTAACACTTATTTCAGATCAGGAAGAGAGGGGTACGGTGATAATGCTATTTGCATTGATTATATAGTTGATAATCAATGCTATTAGGACGTAATCGGTAAAACAGCTGAACCTCTTGGTAACATTTCGAGTATTCCACGATCTTCAAAAACTAAACTGTCAGATGTTCTGCCATATGAGACTGTCCGGTGTTATAGTTATGAGGCATTTAACCGTATTGCAACTCTTGTATTCCGACAAATTAACGCTTGTCGTAAAGCAGTTCCTGGTTTTTCAATCTTTACCTCGAGGAAATCCATTATACTTTGTATATCACTGTAGATTTTTTCTTAACGCCATGCAATACAATACAATACAATACAATCAACTACTCCAGTAGATAGGCATTCCCACACTTGGATGCGTCACAAAATTAAATGCTTAAAATTTAATTATTAAAACATAACTATCATGATAGTTGTCATGGCTGTAATATTATATTCAATATTACCTACTTACAAATAATCAAAATATACTAATGTCATTAAATAGTAAGAGAGAATAATATTTTTAAATAGAAATGCAAATTCTATGTAGAATAATCAACGTAAAATAATTTTATTGGCAATCCAGCAATATGCCTTCGTATTTTTTAAACATAGATGTATAATAAATTATATGAGAATTAGAATGTCAGCTATCATAATACCGTTATGTTTAAAATTTTACAAATTTTATTAATTATCAACATGGAAAATAAACTCGGAATTTTCAAACTCCCTTATACCATAAATTGGGTTTTTTACCAAATTATTTATAATTATTTGTTTTAATTGGTCCTCTCCAAGGCTTTTCATTTGCCCCGGAATCTTATTATAGAAGGGCAAATTTTGGTGAATAAAACTGTATCGCACTTTGCTAAGTCGCTGTCGGTTTATGTGGAGATTGGATTTATTCCTCGTATCGTGATGATGAAAATCACTAGTTAGTTAGTTAGTTTGACTGGGCTTTTTCCCGCACTTGGTCTCTTGATTGGGCCGTTGTGCGTGGCTCATGTTTCCATTTATGTTACTCCAGCCAACCCAGGCTGTCCCAGAAGGTTAGCAGCCTGTTTGGGTTGCTACATGCCTCCGGGAGAGATGCTGGAGATTGTAGTATTCTTGCCCGTTGCTCTGCCACGCTCCTGCATTCCATGAGCACATGCTGTGGCGTTTCTTCTTCCTCCATGCATCCTCTGCATAGAGGGCTGTCTGTCACACCTATGGTAAACAGGTGTTTGTTTAGGGGACAGTGGCCTGTCATAGTACCTATGACTTTACGGATTTTGTCCCTTTTTAATCTGGTGAGGTTGCGGGCAAGTTTTTTGGACGCTTCCGGAACCGCGTTCTTTGTTTGCCTGCATCCATGAAAATCACTATTCACCGGAACTTCTGCTAGGTGTCTACGAGCGTACATAATATTTTGGTAGATGTAGGAAGAAAATAGAGTCATGATTCCTGATTCTACGAACAGCGGCTTACAAGAACTTCTTGGAGAGTCTCTATATAAACTGCGTACCGTTTTTTTCTGGAGGAGAAAAATTCTTGTTGAATTTGGTGCCATTTCCCAAAACAGAAGGCCATACGTTATTACAGAGTGGAAATATGCAAAATAAACAGATTTAGGGGCTTCAAAGCCGCATACATTTCTTATCTTTCTAATGGCGAATATGGAACTGCACAATTTTTAACTGAGATCATTTACGTGATCAGAACATTGTAATTTTCATCAATTTCTAATCCGAGAAATTTAGTGGAGGGGACATTTTCTAGTTTGTCAGACCCAAAGTATTGGTCCATATCATTGGAATCAGACGGCCGCAAAGAGCAGCGTATTGCATTTATTTGCTTGGAACCAAATGCTAAGCCTGTCTATTATCATAGGCAAATTAATAATCATATCTGATGAATTTAGGGAGTTAATGGGCCCATGCTGGGTTGGCCACGAAGACCCATTCTGTTCAGGGTCGGTCACACTCACGGATCAACACCCGACGGCCTCCACGCATGAGGTGCGAACCTGGGTAGGACTCTGGCTTTGGTCAGTTTCCCTGGGAATCAAACCTCTGACGCTCCTGGACGGTCTGCGCACCGTGCGGCGCAAGCCAATCGATTGTGCACTCTGACTAACAACTTGGGTTGTCGACTACAGCGGGCGAGCCCGTCACCACAGGAAGTTTTAACGATTAGTCGTTCTATCTTCCTGGAGTGAGCGTAGAAGACTTGGGACAAAACAGTCCACCGTCTAGCTACGCCACAACCCGCAAGAGACCAACGCCTTAACCGCGAGATAGCCAGTAATGTTACCTGGCGGGCCGACACTCGCGCCCTTGCTTCCAATTGTGACCAGATTTCTCCGGTCTCTCGATTGGTTCCGAGTTCGAGGGCGCTTGCGCGGTCCTCTCCCTTGCGAAGCGATGAAACGGTGTATACCGAATCTATCGCGGACCACGGCGTCCTTTGCCCGGCTATTCACCCAGGATCGGATGGCCGATGGTCATTTCAAGAGCAGTCGCCGTAAGGTCCGCAACCACCCCCGCTCTATAGGAAACAGTACAGCTTCCAGACTCCCCCGACAAAGTTCCCTCCCCGGAGCTTCCAGACTCCCCCCCATTTATTAATTTTATACTAAAAAACTTATTTTTATCGGTATTTTAAAAAAAAAATGTTAATTATAACCTTCTTTTTTTTCTCATAACATTATTCATTATATTCAATGTAATAGAATCACTACTTATTGAGTTAATTTCTACATATCTTCTCTATATATTACATTTCTATAACTTTCTACATTTTTTACTTTGTGTTTTTTATCTGGTAAACTAAATGGTGAGACTCGATTTAATTCTACAATAATACCTTCTTTATTCTTACGAGTAACCTTTTATGTTTTGATTATTAATAGAAGTATTTGATCGTTAATGAAGAATTCAATCATATCACGGCCAAATGTAAATGTAATACAACTGTCTATACAACTATGTATTAGTTTTTAGGACAATACATTATTTGATTTGATTTAAATGCTATTATTTTGGCCGTCTGTGCTCGGGAGGGTTGCCAAATCGTACTATGAAGCTGAGCAATCTAATACTATATATGATCAATGCAAATACGAAAATTCTTTAAGTTTCGAAAAATTCACATCTTTGGTTTTCGCGAATGCGAAGTGAGGGGCGTAATCCCTTGCCACGCATCTTTTTTTTCCAAACGATTCTGACGTCACGGACAAAGAGGGGGAGTGGGCTAGTTTGCAAGTCGAACGAATGAAAATTCAAAAGTACTTGATTTCAGAATAAAGTAATGATGATGCCACGCGTTCTATTTTTAAGCAGTCTGACCACTTGTTTTGAGTTCTTTATTGCATCCACTGTCTACTTAGGGTACTAACTCTTTTGGGGTACTAATTAAAATTGCACCTTTCCTTGTACGCCAGCGACAGGTGTTCTGGAATCTGGCATGTTGGCTCTAAGCAGGCATTCTATGATCCCTTTTTATAATCTGGCCGAATTTGAGGGCCATGATTTTTCAAATATTGTGCCCATTTAAATTACTTAAAAAGTAGAGCCTTATTGTCTGATTATTTTATATGGTCTTATATCTGTAATTTTAGTTTAAAATGCATAACGTAGATTTAGTTTGATTACTTAACATTTTTCTGACAATTTGAATATTACGATGAATAATTTGACTACGTATCTTTTCGAATTACTAACTACTTCAAATATTAGGCTTCTATTTTGATTATTTATATTTATAGTTTAACAATCTAGTAGTTAATTCTTGACTACCTATGTATGTTCAGTAAAGAGTAGTAACGAAACTTACTACCTAACCCAATTATTTTGACACGTCCAAGAGCGGTCTTTAGCCGTCAATTGGACACGACGAAAATGTAATGTAATGTAGATGGGCTCACTTGTAAATTGGGTATGTGTTTGTGGCAACCCTGGTGGTTCGGCGAAGCGTAGGTACTTATTTCGAAAACTGGCTCGAGATGTCCTACTGTTCTTATTTTACTAGGTTAGAATGCACAATCGATTGGCTGACGCCGCACGGTGCGCAAATCGTCCAGGAACGCCAGAAGATTGACTCCTGGGGGAAACGGGGCCTTAGGCCAGAGTCCTGTCCGGGCTCGCACTTCATAAGTGGATGCCGCCGGATGGGTGTTGACCCGTGAGTGTGACCGACCTTGAACTATACCGTCTGATCTGAAAGTATCAGCTTTTACAAAACTCTTGCACTTTGTTGTTGCTGGCTCCGCAAGTATTATTAACACGCTTTTATTAGGTCGACCTGTATGTAACTATATAATGGAATCTAAGGTAACTAATTTAACCATCTTCCAAGGATCGTAGCGTCATGAAAATTGGCAGCTGTATGTAGTTCTGATGACAATACAATAATATGGTACTGTCGAACTGATCTGATGATGGAGTCTGAAGATATGAACTGGAACTTCATGATGGAACATCGTATCATAGCTGTGTTTGGACTTGTTAGAAAAGTCTTGGAATTAACTTTGACCACAATTAGGTTTCAAGGTCTGATGATGTGGTTTTTACGTGCATTTATAAAAGCGTGTTTTTAGTGTTTTTTTAGACTATTAATTTATTTTAAATTGTATATTTTATCCCGTCGCGTCGACGCTTTTATGGAGTGAAATGCTTTGAATTGCCAAGCGGTTAGGAGGCTTAGGGTTCAGGCAGGCTGTGTGTCGCCCACCGCCCGTCGCCCCTGTCCCGTCTTTCGAGCGCTCGATCGCGCATGCGCCTCCCTATCGATCCATGGCTGCCGTGAAAACGGCCTTAACTGCGTAATGGGGATACACCGGCAATGATTTTCCTCAACTTTATTGGAATCCGCATGATCAACAATCAACTCTCGCAACGAGCGAAAAATGGATCTTCTTTAGTTTAAAGCGGGGATGGCCCACCTTTTCAGCGACTGCGCCATACAACCATTTTTTACTATCCCGGCCGATCATCCGACGAGAAGGGAAAGTATTGACTGCAGAAGCGTGCAGTCCGCACAATAGCGCGTGTAGCGCTTGATACTGCTATGCCTCTGCTTAGAGATCTCTGCATCATGCACGTTGCCGTCCATCTATACTAATATTATAAAGAGGTAAAGTTTGTGACGTTGTAGGAAGTAATCTCTGGATCTACTGAACCGATTTTGAAAATTCTTCTACCAATAGAAAGCCACGTTATTTGTGAGTGTCATAGGCTATATATTAATCCGAAAAAACGAAAAGACTTTTTCGTGGTATAATCGGATTTCCAAAGTAAGTCGGAAAAAACGGCCGAACGACAATGTTTCTAACGAACGCTGCCTTAACGATGAGAGAAAGAGAGAGAGAGAACGCTGCCTTAATGATTAAGTTCTGGAGAAAAGTTGTAGAGCTTGATAATGCCTACAAAAAAGTCAGTGACGGAATATGTCTAACTTTTATATTTAAGTAACAAAAAGTAGTATTTTATATTAAAAAAATAATTTAAATCCTTAGGTCATGTTTATTGGTCATATTATCAACAATTATGAATTATTATCAAAATAAGTAAATTTATTGTCTCAAGTGTTTAAAACAAAATACTTTTCCCTTTTACTGCATCTAATTTCACTTTTACTGCATACATGGTTAAAGAGATAAGACACTCACAAATAAGACACTCACAAGAAGACACTCACAAATAACGGTAATATAGTCAAATTGGCATGCAAATACATACATACATATGCAGTAAAAATATAACCCTTCTTTTGGCATTCAGGAAATAAATCATAGCACTCAGTACTAACCAAACCACACTCATAATTTCATCACAATTAAAAAGTTTTACCGCCCAACGAAGTGGGCACGGGTCAGCTAGTTTATTATATAATGGAAGTAGCAGTGTTCGTTCGCAGAAATCTAGCCGATTTTAAAGTGAATAGTGTGCATCACCACGGTGTGCATCCAACAAGATCTCGAAGAATGCTACGTTCGGTAAGTCATGCATTACCCAAGTCGGAGAAGCTAGCCTATATCGCCGGACCAACAGTCTACAACAAACTCAGCGAGCACATTAGGCAGGCGCGATATCTTGGAATATTACTCGGAGTGAAGACTAAAATGCTTGGTGGCTAAAGTCTTAGGGAGTTAATTGGCCCTTGCTGAGTGGGCCACGAAGATCCATTCTGTTCAGGGTTGGTCACACTCACGGGTCAATTCTATCCGACGACCTCCACGCATGAAGTGCGAGCCTGAGTAGGACTCTGGTCTTATGGTTAGTTTCCCCTGGGAATCAACCCTCTGGCACTCCTGGACGGTCTGCGCACCGTGCGGCGTAAGCCAATCGATTGTGCACTCTGACTAACAGTCGGGGGAGGCTGGACGCAGTACTGTTTCCTATAGAGCGGGGGTGGTTGCGTACCTTACGGCGACTGCTCTTGAAACGACCATCGGCTACCCGATACTGGGTAAACAGCCAGGCAAAGGACGCCGTGGTCCGCGATAGATTCGGTTTACACCGTTTCACCGCTTCGTAAGGGAGAGGATCGCACAAGCGACCTCGAACTCGTAACCAGCCGAGAGACTGGAGTAATCTGGTCGCAATTGGAATTAAGAGCGTAAGTGTAAGCCCGCTGGGTAACATACCTGGTTATCTCACTGATAAGGCGTTGGCCTCTTACGGCCATGTGGCGGAGCTTGGCGGTGGACTGTTTTGTCCAAGTCTTCTGCGCGCACTTCACGGGAGATAGAACGACCAATCGTTAAAACTTCCTGAGGTGGCGGGTTCGTCCGTTGTAGTTGACCACTTTCTTTGTTGATTAAAAATGTTAACATGGTTCATCAACATAAGTCGCTACAAACACATTTATTTATTTTTATTTTTATTTTATTTTCTTAAGGATAACTTACAGCCAATAATTTTGTAGTGAACAATAATAGGAAGCTTATAGCCATTTACAAGTTACCACTGATAATGACAATAATAATAACGTGAATTTAGAACTGATATTAAGTATAAAGAAGATATTAAACAAGAAGATAAATTGTACATTAGAAAACATGTTGACATAAACAAGACTGTAATAAAAGAAGGAAATGCTAAGCCTGGTCATCACAAAATCGCCCTACAACCTGCTTCCTTATAGTATCTATATTCGTGAAAAAGGGGTCAATATCAATGTCAGCATTCAGGGTGTTGAAAGTTTCGCATACCCTTATAAAATAGGAATTACGCCTGTATTTGGTTTTAAAGACAGGTACGTGAAGGGGTGCCCTATTTCTAAGTGCCCGGCTAGGAGTGCGGAGAGATATTTTAGATAATAGTTCAGGACAATCAATCGAGCCATTTAAAATTCTTAGTAAAAGTGAGATGTCAGCTATGTTTCTTCGCAAAGCCAATGGCAGCAAATGATGGCGGATACAACGAGAATAGTAGTCTGGATCACGTATACGACATTTATATTCAATGTAGCGTAGAAATTTTCTTTGGATGGTAGTTTCAAGGTTGCACCAATCGCAGATAAGATCATCGAAAACCGCCTACGCTGGTATAAGCATGTCAAAAGACAAAGCGACGACCATGTGGTCCAAATTGCTTTGAAATTACCTGAGCAAAAAAAAGGAAGAGGCCGCCCGCCTGGTGGTCCAACATCGAAAGAGACCTCAAGAAAGCCAAATTGTCCAAACCGGCAACCCAAGATCGTTTGACCTGACGCAGAAAAAAGAGGAGACCCGACCTCAAATAATGGTAATATGAGAGGACGAAGAATAAAAAGAGTAAATTAATGCTGACAACCTGAAATATTTTCCACGAAGTTGATTTAAATTCTCTCTTCTCTCTATACTTAGATTGTATAAAAAGTGCAGGTGTATTCACAGATGGAGGTCATTCATGGTTCTGTGGGGTGGCTTCTACGACGCGTCTCGAAGCGTCGCGTCGTCTGCCCGCCCGAGTCGAGTTGGGTCGTAAAGGACGCTGGCTGCGACTGAGTCTGGGGGCGGCTGCGGGCACCGACTCGATCCGGACCACGGGTACCCTACTTCCCTTTTGAAGGTCAACTCGCCGACAAGCTGCGACGCACAACGCGCCAAAATATCCACCCTCCAAGGTTACGAAGATAGCCCATAGGCGCATATATGCGCAGTGGGATGATAATAAGCAAAAACGTATTTACGGAAGGGCGAAAAGGACCAGAGACGGGCCAGGGACGGTGGCCTGGGGGGGGGGGGGGAGTACTTTACTTACCGGTCTATGTGGCGATCAAATTCTACCTATATAATTATATTATTCACATACTATTGTAACATTGTCAATGCTGGCATTGACATTGGGAGCTAATGGGCCCATGATGCGGTGGCCACGATGACCCATGTGTTCAGGGTCGGTCACACTCACGGGTCAACACCCATCCGATGGCCTCCACGCATGGGGTGCGAGCCTGGGTAGGACACTGGGTCAACCAGTCTCCCCTGGGAATCAAACCTCTGGCGCTCCTGGACGGTCTGCGCACCGAGCGGCGCAAGCCAATCGACTGTGCTCTCCGACTAACAATCGGGGGAGTCTGGGAACTGTATTGTTTCCTATAGAGCGGGGGTGGTTGTCTACCTTACGGCGACTGCTCTTGAAATGACCATTGGCCATCCGATCCCGATTCAGAGTCGGGCAAAGGACGCCTTGGTCCGCGATAGATTCGGTTCACACCGTTTCACCGCTTCGTAAGGGAGAGGACCGCGCAAGCGACCTCGAACTCGGAACCAATCGAGAGACCGGAGAAATCTGGTCACAATTGGAAGCAAGGGCGCGAGAGTCGGCCCGCCAGGTAACTCTGGCTATCTCGCGGTAAGGCGTTGGCTTCTTGCGGGTTGTGACGTAGCTGGACGTTGGATTTGTTCTGTCCAAAGTCTTCTACGTTCACTGCAGGGCGATAGAACGAGAAAATCGTTAAAACGTCCTGTGGTGACGGGCTCGCCCGTTGTAGTTGACACCGCAAGTTGTCAATGCTGGCAATTAGTATAGTATTTAGTAGAGTAGGTCTTAATAGAGTGGGGGGTGCGGTGTATATGTATTAAGAATTAGTATAAGAATATGTTTAGAACAATCCGTCAACCACTAGAATAACATGCCAGGTTTGAATCATTCCAAAGCGCTAATTAAGGCTTACGACCGTAAGACCTTAGAGAGGTGTACACCCTACGACCGTAGACCTAGGTGAGGCCTTATCGCTAAATAGGAACAATCTACGCATAATGGCGAGGGCGCTCACGGGCATTATGGCCTGAACAAACACATGTACAACCTCAAGCTCCGGGGCACGAAAATGTGCAGGTTCTGCCAAGGGGCAAAGGAAACTTTCCTGCACCTCATGTGCGAGTGTGGACCGCTGATGCGTAAAAGATACACCCACTTGGGTGGTCATTACCTACAACCGGCGGAGGTAAACAATGACATGAGGCTTAGCGCATAACTTTATTAGGTGGCGAACACAATAGATTAGCAATCGTCGCAGTGTTACAAGGCTGATAAAGACCCCAAAAAACCCCCAAACAAAACAAAAAATATAAAAATATGTTGAAAAAACTATAATAATCGCAGTAAAAAATATCAACATTCTTAAATTCTGATAGTGTAAATGAATTCAAAATTTGGCAGAATGAAAAAAAAATACAGAAGTTTTTGAAAAAATAATTGAGGTCGATTCGGTCTCTAAGCAGTATAAATCCCCTGAAAGTTTTGGATGCACAGCCCTTCGTCCAGATATAACTCTTTACTCTCTATCTCGGAAGATGGTCCTTATCGTAGAATAAACTGTTCTATGGGAATCAAATATCCCAAAAGACACGAGTACAAATTAAATAAATACCATGACCTCGCAAATGCCGTCACCCGGAACGGCTTCACTGTTCACCTTCACGCGGTGGAAGTAGGCGCTCGTGGCCTGCCAGCTAAATCTTTGTTTCACCTTTTTAAAGATCTTGGTCTCTCCAGGAAAATAATCAACTCCTTTCCAGAAAAAATATCTAAAACAGCGATTTCTGCATCTCAAATTCTATGGCTTCGAAGGGGGAGTGAATGAGTGGTAGGGTGAACGCTCACATGTGGCAAGACAGCTGTCCTAAACCTACCACAGCCGGTCGTTAGTCCGGAATCCACCCTTCACCTCCCAGAAGTGTAATAATAATATATGATGGGCCCGATTTCGGTCGGTGAATTCCATGGCAGCTCGGTGTGTATTTTATTTTTTGTTTATTGGAACCAACAAATTTATATGCGTTTAGGTGTATAACTGCCGTAAGAGTGTATTTTTTTCCTAACAAAAGGTTGTGAATTTCGAAAAAAAAGTGGAAATCAGTTTCCTGTCGCACCTCCTCTAATTTGGCACCGTCTTTACTGATGGGTTTAATTCATTTCATGCGGTACCCACTTTTGAAATGAAATGAAATGAAATGAAATGAAATGAAAATCTCTTTATTGCACAATAAAATAAGGTACAATGGCGGACTTATTGCTACACTACAGCAATATCTTCCAGTCAACCAACATGCTGGTGTGAAAAGAAGAGTAGGCAACAAATTATAGCCTAAAATTAAATTTGAAATTATAGCATATAATATACATTGTGTGTGTATCTAAAGTAAAATGTAAATATATAAATATTTTTTTGAGTTTGACATATTATATGTATGTATATGTATATACATACATATTTTGATATATTAACAAATAAATAAATAAATAAATAAGTAAATAAATAAACTGCCAAAATAAGGTAAGGAAAGGGAGGGGATAACGGAAAGGTTAGAATTTATGATTAATATTTATTGTGAAAGGAAGTGCTTTTTCAATGATTGCTTAAAGGTGAACAGCGAGCTAGCGCCTCGAATAGTTAAAGGAAGCTGATTCCACAGTCGAGCTGCATGTACGGAGAAGGAGTAGGAAAAAAAAGTGGTATTGTGTTTTGGGATACGTAGGATATTATTCTGACTTGAACGAAGTGGGAGACCATGACTTCCTAATCCGGTAAAAGCCTCGTTGAGGTAGGAGGGAGATGTAGGGTTGTGTAGGACATTATATAGAAGTGAAAGGATATGCAAATTTCTCCGGTCCCGTATACGAAGCCATTGCAATTTTGATCGGTACTCGGAAACATGATCATACTTCCTCAGATTGAATACTTTTCGGGGGGGGTGAGGAAAGGTTGGGGGGTTGGTGTTTTGGAGCTCAAGGGGATTGTCTGCTTGCCGGGAAAATCTATGGGTGGCACATTCGTTTTTTTATCAATAAAGTTAAAAACAAATTTTAAAGATTTCAATCATTTCACCGCCATATTATAGCGTATATGTAGTTGCTAAAGTAAGCTGAATTGGCGCGAAACTTTTTGTTTACTTTTTGTCACACGTCATATCACCTACGCGTCGCTCTTCGTTTGTTGCTGTCCGTTTTCTCCAAGACCTTAGTGACATTCCTGATCGTAGATCAAATGAGCAAGGCACTGCAGCGTAATCGAATTAATCCAAAGAAATAATATTTGTACATAAATAAAAAGTATGTTTCAGTTTATTTGTGAAATATTACGACGACGCAAATGAATTAAGAGCCGTATTACAAAATAGCGTAGGTAGGTATTCTTTTAAAATGAGTTGAAAAAATGAACGCATTTTTTTTTGGATGTAACTATAAAAGATAGGATAAATAAATAAATAAATAAATAAATAACTATTCAACCCTGGGAGAAAAACCGCGGCACTGAGCGCTCTTCTCTTGCGCAAGCAAATATATACACAATTTCTAATTGTTTTTTGCAGTGTTTTCTCCTTTCTAATGACAATAATTTATATTATGTCGTATTGCTAAAAGAGTGAACTTTAATATAGTATAAGTATTATATAAGAATCTTATTTTATTTCTGAGAAAATTAGAATGATACAGGAAGATTTTTTTTTAATTTTGTGTAATTGTAAGTAATGTATACCTTGGATATGTGGTCAAAAAACGAAAAAATAAAGCCGTAGTGTACATCAAGAATACATGACGGACATAAAAAAAAATAGTATACGGTTTTCGTTGTAGTGATATTACTGTATTAAGGAGCTCAAAGTTTGCCTTCCGAGCGTTTTACGAATAACGACTTTCGGAAAATGGGCTGAATAAGTAAATAATATTCGTTACATCTAAAATTAAAGGCCGCTATGGTCAACATCAAGAAATGGTCCAGATAATTCAGTAATTAAAGTTTGTAGAAATCTCTTTATTTCTTGGAATTAGAACGCCAAAAATCCACTTTTCTTGCCTTTCTGGAAAAAATATGTGAACGGGCTCTTAAGATTGTTTTGTCACTTACACCAAAGGCTGCTGCTGAATATGACGTGGTTTGTGATAGTTCCGCTTCCACTTTCTTCTTCTTCTCATCATCAGCGCGCATTCGCCCACCTCTCCAATCAATCCGCTTCCACTATCGTTTTTCAATTCTTTAGTTCTGACCGTCCATGGGCCTCGTAATTTAAAGCAAAATTTTTCACACCATTGATTCCTCGAGCTGTGTCTGCAGCGCGGGTACCACGGCTTCATTACCGAATGAAGAAAAAAAGAAAACAAAGAAAAAGAAGATGTTTAGATTTGTTTAGATGGGTTCTATTAATGTTTCCTTTTTACACGCTTTTATTAGGTCGACCTGTATGTAACTATGTAATGGAATCTAAGGAATCATCTTCCAATGATCGTAGCGTCATGAAAATTGGCAGCTGTATGTAGTTCTGATGACAATACAATAATATGGTACTGTCGAACTGATCTGATGATGGAGTCGGAAGATATGAACTGGAACTTCATGATGGAGCATCGTATCATAGCTGTGTTTGGACTTGTTAGAAAAGTCTCGGAATGAACTTTGACCACGATTAGGTTTCAACGTCTGATGATGAAGCCGGAAGATAGGCACGGGCATTCCATGATGGAATATCGTATCATAGCCCAAAAGCGTGTTTATAGTGTTTTTTTTAAAACTATTAATTTATTCTTTTTAATTTCTTCGATTGTTGTTTTAAATGGTAATAATTCCGTTATTTGTCGCCAAGCATCATTTTGTGATGCACGATTCTTGTAACTTTCGTGTCTCGGATCCCACAAATTTGGCTCTGTTTGCAGAATTTCGAGAAATACAATGACTTTCTCGTTAGTCCCCTCCATATAATATTATCGAAGACAAACACGTGCAATCCCGTCGCGCCCACGTTGCGCAATGCTGCCGTCGTAAATGAAAACACAGTAACTTCATTTACTGTGTTTATACAAGTTTGCCCCTAGAATGTGTAACGTCCCTTCCGGGATGCAAAAGGTACGGCCGAGTTTTTACTTCACAAGTTTAGGGGCTAAAATCACGAGTTGGAGTACTATAAGGCAAATTTTTCGGTTTGTCTGTTGATGGATAGTTACCGAGATACCTTAGATAAAAACACAGTACTTTTTAAAAAATCAGAATATTTTAAATAAAAAACACAGTATGTATAATTATTTAACTTAAAATACAGTAACCTATAGTTTACTGTGATCTTTTAAAATACTTACAAGCATTTAAGAAATATTTTTGTTTGGTTACAACACGGCTTCTTCAGATACTGTGGTTTTAGGTAAAATTTTTTTAAAAGTTAATTCATTAATTAATACACGAATTAATCACAGTATCTCAATTACTGTGTTTAAGGTGCCTGCAGTTTTTTATTTATTGAAAAATATATATATTTATTTTACATAGTTAGAACACAGTAATGGGTAACATTTACCTATAACACAGTAACCAGTCAGTTACGGTGTTATAGCCTAAAAATATAAAATTTATTAAATTATTTTCCTAATTTAAAACATAATATCTAATTTAATTAATTAAACAATTATAATTTAATATATATTTTTATGCAGAATTGAAGTCCTAACTATTTTTTAACATTAAAACAACTGAACTTTGACCGCGTTTTTCTCAAAACGTCTTTTTTCAAGTTACTGTGTTTTCAGTTACGACGGCAGAATGGCAAACGTAGTGTGGCCGCTTAAACGCGTCAATTCTCGCGTTAAATCTCTTTGATGTACCGCCACTCGATCTATCGTCTAACGTCAAACGGCAATGTTAATGCCGCTGTAAAATTATCGCGATAAATCGTAGCTACACCAACGTTAAACGTCCATCATAGCGATAATTAACGGCATTTCCCGTTAGTGTGGCCCTAGGGTAAGAAAGAAAAAATTAAATATTTACAAACGACACGAATGAACGATATTATTATTTTACTGACGCAATAAAAATTCAATATAGATGAAAATGCGCCCTTGATTCCGTGACGAGGTTTGTAATTTGCTTAATGGATATTAATTCGTCCTGTAGTATTTCGTCCTCGTGACGTTGCCATTTTTATAAGTTCGCCGACCTGTTTCGTGATGAGCTCACATTACAATCAAATTTAATGAACATAGACGAAAGCACGGTCGGTTTAAGTTTCCTGGAGCGCAGCCAGTGGAAGGTGTTCGTGATGACTTAATTGAATCTTTTATTGTTTTGTAAACAACATAATCGTATGCGTAGATAATCTCACGGGGCACTATAGACTCAACAGGCAGCTACGCTGTTATAGTAGGGGAGCCAGCGACAAAAAGTGCAAAAGTTTTGTAAAAGTTGATACAAAGTTGATCAGATCAGATAGTATTTTGACCATAGAATGCCGGGGTAGAGTCAGCAGGCCAGATTCCGCGACACCTAGCGCTGGCGTACTAGAAAAGGTGTAATTTTAATTAGCACCCCCAAAGTGTTTTAGAAAATCTGAAAATTCATCAGTAGACAGTGGATGCAATAAAGAACTCGAAACAAATGTTTAGACTGCTTAACAATAGATCGCGTGGCTTCAGCATTACTCCATACATGTCACAAAAATGAAGTCCATGCTAATACGCCAATACGTATTTGTTCATAACTATTAGGGAGTTAATGGGCCCTTGCTGAGTTGGCCACGAAGACCCATTCTGTTCAGGGTTGGTCACACTCACAGGTCAACACCTATCCGACGGCCTCCACGCATGAAGTGCGAGCCTGAGTAGGACTCTGGCCCTATGGTCAGTTTCCCCTGGGAAACAAACTTCTGGCGCTCCTGGACGGTCTGCGCATAGTGCGGCTTAAGCCAATCGACTGCGCACTCTGACTAACAGTTAAGAGTTTCAAGGCGATAGGTGAGGGCAGCAAACCCCGCCCACCGCCCGGGCCCACTTCCTGAGGTGACGGGCTCGCCCGCTGTAGTCGACAACCCTATTTGTATATAACTATTACGCATTGGGCTAATGTGCCGCTATCCCCCTGCGACGATGAGGAACATTTCCAGATTGAAATCTGCCTGTCTATCTGCGTTTGCATGGTTGTATTCCTCCACGATAACGCCCCAACCCTTAACCCAATTGAGCTAAAATTTGACATGTCGGCATCATTTGATCAGTTGTGGTTGAAATCGGTCCACCAGGGGGCGCAACTGTCATATTTCAATCTCGAAATTTTGAACTTTAAATTTGTAATTTGGTACCTACACCGTTGGGCCGAAATCACTTATGAAATTTTGGTTCAAATATCTCATATACAAGCTACACCAATAATATTTGAAATTCGCCATAATTTCAAAAATATTACCTCTCGGGCAACGCGGATTGTTTCTCGGCTAAGGGCCAACAGATGGAGCGGAACCCGACCGGGTTCGTCCGCCGAGCGAGAGGGCGCTAAACGTTTCTTTATGAAATTTATATTCAGATGAAATCAGTCCTTGGCTACTTACCGGGTTGCAACCAGATTACTAATGAACTTTATAAGGAAGCTAAAGTTCTTGATTGTAGGCAACTTTTTATAAAAACTTCCCTCTAAAGGCTATTTTTGGACAATAACTTAAATTTACAAATAATTCAGAACCGGCGACCAACGAGACAAGTTTTAGAAAATAGCTTAATAATACCCAGAAGGAAAACATCATTTGGACAAAGACATTACGCCGAGATTTTACAATCTGATCAATATGGAAATAAAAATGAACTTGACATTTAGGGAATTCAAAAATAAATTAAAGAAATGGTTATCGAATCATGACAGACTAACCATACATCAAATGTTAGAAATAACAGTATAATAAAACTTAGGTGCACAAATTATTAACATATTTTTAAACATGTATGTTGAGTATATTTTACCATTGAACTACTACCAAAAATTATTTGACTTTGACAATGAATTATACTTTTTTGACTAGGTATTTTTATATTAAATCCTATATTACTTAACATATATTAAATATTAATGACTGATTCTTTCTGTTCTCACATATTACTTTATTTATATTATTTAATCGAATTTTATATTATATTTATTGCCGATTATATAATGGAATTGATTTTTTTTAAATTATATTATCTTTTAATATTTTTTTATTATTATTATTATTTTATTCTGAAGACCACATATTAGGGCAAATTAGTGTTATTAGCTTTTTACTAAAACTTGTACATTTGTAAGCAACCAAGCAATCAAGCAAACTTGATTGTAATATTGGAGTCCTGTCCACCCTAGAACGGGCTAGTCCCAGTTGGGTGACAGAAACAAATAAGCAAAAGTTAAGGTTTTGCCATTCGGTTCCTGTTATTTTTGTAAGCTAATCAATGTTTTATAGTAATTAATTCTTAAATAAATAAATAAAAATACTCTGGTTGAGCCTTGGGGTGACACAATCGTTTTTTAAAATCTTTTCATCAACAATTTACCCGGTAATATATTTGAATTCAAGTATTTCCAAACTAATGACCTACAACCTTTCAACCTACGACCTTTGGGCGGCAAGAAAAAAAATTAAGAGGCGGCATTTCGAAGAATTGCATCATACTGAGAAAATTGGCCGCACGGCTCTAGAAGACAAATCCATCTAAGCTAACAAACAACATAGACAGATGTGGCATTTCTCACAGTTGAAAAATAGCAGAATTTATAAATTATTCACGAACAACTAACACGTTCTGACGTTGCTAGGAAATAAGTATTTCATTTTCAAAATTGTAATTTATTAACAGCTCTCGTGTCAGATAATTTATAATGAATGAATGACGCAAGTGGAAAGTTTCTACTAACAGGGCTGGTGTGAAGAGGAACTAACCCTAATTGAACATTAATTGGGCATAATAATAAGCTCAAAGTCAAAAGCTACGTCGATCGTCAAATCACGGACGATTAGGAATGATTTGTAAAGGACAAAGGCAAACAGGAGATCATGCTATGCATGTTTCTAAGGCCAAGGAAAGGTGTCGCGAGTTATTATCAGTAGATTTGTATGCAAGCGAAAATTATTCGCCGCTAAGAAATGCAAATATTCCGATTTAGGGTTGAAAGAGTAGAGTTTTTTGTATTATTTTTATTTTAAACCAGTTGATAGGAATTCCTACACTTGGTTATGTCAAAAACTAACAAAAATAACAATGTATAATATTTAAATATATACCTATTAAGGTATAAGGTATGAACGTCGGTAATGCAAGGTATGGACTTTGAACATCCAAGCGCAGACTTCTCTAGGTTACATAGAAGAAACAACATTTGATTTAGTACATCAAACTAAGCCAGAAAATCGAAAATCGATGTACTAAACCACTTATTGAAGGTCATAAATAAATAAATAAGTATGTAACTTATAACATTGTAAATAACTTATAATGCTTTACACGCAATATTTCAATCACTAAACAATTACATGATTAGTGAAATAGTAGGTATATATAATGATCGATTAATTAGCTAATTAATATGTATTATGTATATTTATTGGGACACCTGGCTATTTTCGATATTTTCAATTCTTGTGTTGCAATAAATAATCTCACAACTGTAATGATAATTGAATAAGGTACCTGTATTATATCATATATAAAATGCATACTATTATTAAAATACATACAACTACGTAACGAAATATATTATATCCATATTTTAAATTTATTTTGATTGACGAATTGATGTGGTTTGTTTGCCGATAGCATGTCTACCTGCCTACTTTTCTATAGTGCTTGAACCTATTAGTAATTAAATAATGTTATAACATATTATGCCTAATAAACCAAACAAAATATAATAATGATATCGACTTTTAAATAAATATTTTATCGTCAAGCGGCCGTCCCTACGCTCAATGGCAGGTACGGGGCCGGTCATCAGTTTGTATGACGGCGACTTTTATAGTCTAATACAGGCCTTAGGCCTGTATTAGCTGACGGGACCTAACCTATAACCTAAAACTTTAGTAATGTTTGGCTTCTCATTATACGGTAGATTTTTTTGCAATCCTCGCAAAAATGAGAATCGTAAAAAATCCTCGCAGGCTGTAAAAACCTGAATAGATGCGACTACTGGACTTCATCGGATTATGCCCGCCATGAAAGAGTTTGGGCGAGGAGTAAACCAACGTTTTTTACAACTCTTGAATACTCGATGACATTGTGATCGTTTTGAACTGGAGACAATAAAGACAGATCAATCAACGATGACAGTTATTGCCCGCTGATCATAATTGATTGTGGCTTTTGGTTCTGTTTGATATGTGGCTCAGATTCGAGTTCATTAGAAAAGTAGGGATTACACAGGGAAAAATTAATAATAAAATTGGAGGGGGGGGGGGGGGTTGTTTTATGTCGGACCATGCAGACGTTCTTATCTGTGTTTAATATATTCATTTTATGCAAGTAGCGATATCCAAACATGAACATGACCGAATAAGCAAATCGTATTTAAATTAATAATAACAGTTTACCTCAAGCACAGTATACCAAACAGTAGGTCTACTCTCGGTTGGGTACGTCTCGACGAACGCCTTTGGTTAGCGTTACGTGCAGGTAAAGGCTCGCGACTTTTTCAAACGTTTACGTATCCGCGGGGGCGAGTAGCGGGACATCTGGCGGATATATCCGAGCCCTTATGACTCGTGACGTATTCGCTTCGATTTAAATTTTGTTCTAAGAGAAGCTACTGTCTGGTATACTGCGCCAACGAACAACCTTAAAATATGGGGAGCATCAAACCCTAATATACCTAATAAGTCTTGTAATACTCGCTTCGTACATTTTTTTAATCCAAGGTATTTAATTACCGCGTGAAATTCCTGAAACTAAAGTGCACTTCATCACTTCAGTCTACCCTGGACAACGGCGGTTGCAGCATCGCCGTAAAGTCGGTTGTTACAAACTTCACGCGGTAAATTCGTCTTTAACCTATTTATAATGTCAAACAACGGCGATAGTCTTCGATGTAACAATGTTAACTTCATTATTTACAAGTAAAGTACTACAAATGATTCCAGAAGCTAACGGAAAATCGGGTACTTCAATGAAATATATTTTTTTAAATAGCTTAGACCTTCAGGATAATGGTTGATTATGGGCAAAAATAGCTCAATACATGGGAAGGGGGTCAAATCGCTCTCATCAATTTTGTTTACACTAATAAACACTAAATTACATCAAGCGACTAGAAATGGTACTAATGTAAAAAGATAGTTGGAAACAGTACATACAAATGAGTATAGAGGGCGTTAAATTTTATATAATTATTTGAGGTTTCAATCAAATGTCATTAAGATAATGAAAGATGCATTGCATCAATGTATCAAATATAAAAAAGATATTTAATAACATCAGTCTTATTTGTTGATATTGTAGTGGCAAATCTAGAGGTCAGCGGTTAAACCGATCGAAAATCTGCCACCTTATTTTAGGGTAGCCATAGAACGACAAGGTGCAATTTTGGTGGCACCCAAGGGTGATGTGAACCGGCGTTTTACTGCCGATGGCACACCGGGTACTCGTAGAGGCGTGTCTCTCCTCGACGAGTTGCGATACAAGGTGACCTTAAGCTCTTGTATCGTACGGTTTCCTTTTGCAGATTCCGCAGCGATCTCTTTTCCTATTTGATCGATCTAGTCTCCACTAGTTTGTAAATCTAGCCGCTCGAATAATTGAGGCATAAAGGTATAAGCTGTTATTGTCGCATGCCGTTTGAAGAGCAGTACTGTCCTGCGAAGCGTAGATATCGTCGGGGTCGGGTTATAAACTCGGTCCGGTCGAAGTCTGGTCTCGCGAAGTTCTCTCTTGTGATGCACTCAATTATCGAAAGTTTTCCGAACACTGACTCTAGTATTTTTGTCTCTACCGCTTGAAGGTTGAATAAAAAACTTGTTTTGTTATGTCACTTTATAATTCCACTTTCAATGTGGCCCAAATAAATTATAAAGTCAATTATTTCTATTTGTTACATTGTATATGCATGAAAGAATGAAAATTTTAAAACAAAATTTTGTTACTTTGTTTTTTGTTGTTATTTTCCTTGCCTCTCGTGTCCATGGTTTCTCTCGTTTCCATGGTTTCTTTAATATGCTATGTTGGTGATTCCCTTATTCAAAACTGTAGAATACATATATTCACGGCTTTTTTGTGTGCAATGTTTACGGTACTATGAATATTTTAATATTAATATTATTGGTAGTTAATTCTAAATACAACTATTTTGCCGAGACAGTTATGTTTAATACTTTACTCGACCTCTCTACCTTGTTATACTAATAATCACTTTTTATTGACGCCGTAGTAGGTATTTATATATTGTACAGATTAAAAAAAATACATTTGAATCGTTTCGTCATTCGTCAGAATTAATCTTTAGTTGAAATCTTTTGCAATCTTCCTCTAACACCCTGTCTATAATTATAGATTGACGTAAAAGCCTTGAAATTATAGGAACTATATATATCCATCCTCAGACGATCGCTACACTTTCCATATTGAATAGTTAATGATTTACACATGGGAAATATCACCTGAGTTCCAGTCTAATCTATTATGAACACGACTGACGGAGTTTTTAACCTCCGATCATAAAAAGACGAGGAAACAATTAATAAATTTATTAAATCAAATTCAATTTGATACCATCCCATTACGGACGCTACTATTTCCACCGAACATTGGTGTGTCGATGCCTTGTAATTATATCTTTGGACAAAATTAGGCGATATGAAGGCGACCTGATATCTGTGAACGACCATATCTTAAGCATTTTACTTTTATGAGTTTTTTGACAAATATAAGCACTAATTTTGAAAAGTTTCTAAGTGAATCTCTCGATAAGGAACCAATTTAAAATTTGAAAAAAAAAGTTGCTCATTGCCTTGGACATTTAGTCTTTAAACTGACTTCGAAAACTTTCAGGCGCGATTACTTCTACAATTTCATTATATTGACTGGTTAATTCTCTAGGGCAGCACATAGCCACATTTTTTATTTAGGCCTTAAATTAACTACAATTAATTGAAACGTGAAGAGCGCTCTGGGAGTTACGCTAAATATGCTTTGCCATTAACCCCCTTATACCACCATTGCGTAAAGATAGTTATTCTGTGCTAGAGCTGCGATAGAACGTTTAGAATGCGCCTGGTCCCCGGCGCGAGCGGACTGGGGCCGCGCTTGACGCCGCGTCAACGCTGGATTTTTATTGGTCAAACCCTACAAAATTAAACTCGCCTATTTTTTCGCGTGTCCGCCCATTTCAAATATTTTTTCTTAGGTTCTATGTCCCCTCTAGATGGAAACAGTTATGTACAGTTTCGAAGAATCGCCATTGTTTTTACAAAATAATATTTATTTAATTCTATAATTGCAGCTTTTGACTAAGAGGGGGGGGGGGGGGGGGGGGAGGACGAGAGATCTAAATTACAGTCTGGAAGAGGGGGTCGCGTAAGGGTTTTGTTTTTTTTTGACTAAAAAAAAGGTCGCGATTTAAAAAATGTTGTAAAACACTGATGGTAATTCGCGGTCACGCCATCGCGCCAAATGAATAAGAATAAGAATAGGAATAAGAATAATTTATTTTCAAAAACCCGATCTGGGTATAGAAATTACATATCTAATGGTATTTCTACAAATACAATTACATTTCAAATTACTCGTAACATTATAAAAAAGTCTATAAGACAACTAATAATTGAAAAACAAACATAGAAGTTCAAAAATTCAATAACAAATACATAAAAACTAGAAAAAAATAACAACAATAATGAGAAAACATAGAGAATCAGCAATTCAATAACAAAAATATACAAAAACTAGAAAAATGGCACGATATACAGCCAAAATTTGACCGTTCGTGCGAAATGTTTATTTCAGCTATATTGAAGCTATCCTAAGTTATGCCATTACGATCTGGGGAAATTGTTATGCTTGTCATAGGGAACCCATGTTTATACTCCAAAAGAGAGCAGTGCGAATAATTGCAAAGGTGAAAAGGGAAGAGTCGTGTCGACCCATTTTTAAAAGGCTAAGAATCCCCACCTTAACCTCACTCTATCTCTTTAAGTTACTGACTGAGTTTTTTAGGAATAAAGAAACACATTATAAAAAGTTTTCAGATACACATACTAAAAATACGAGAAATAAATTAAACATTTTTATACCATGTATTAAACTAAGCACAGCAAGGCAAGACACGAAATACTCCGGGCCATATTACTTTAACAGGCTACCGGAAAGTTTGAAAACTATTCAAGTGGAAAGCTTATTCAAAAAGTTACTTAAAGAATTCTTATTAGACAAAGCTTTTTACTCGATCGATGACTTTGTTAATTTTAAATAATTTTTCAAATTTTTTGGCCATTTTTTTGACAATTTTAAGTAGCATTTTTTAATTATTCTGACTTTTTCTGATTTTAATTTCTTGATTATTTTTATCGATTATTTTAATTTGTGGTTTTAGTAAATAAATCTTAAAAATGATTTGGATGCCCTAAAGCAATAATGAAGTAACTGTATGTACGTGGTGATAAATTTAAATATTATAAAAACGGACTAATAGACAGTAATTTACATGTACCTAAATATTAAGTTTCTACAATCTGTTAAGATTTTTTTTGGAAATAAATTGAAATTGAAAAAGAAATTGAAAAAAAAATCATTTGGCGCGATGTAAAAATCTGGATTTCCAGTCACTCCATAATCCATCGCGCCAAGCCGTGGCTGGACGCTAGATCATCGCGCCGTCAGACCGTGAGTGCCAATGCATCGCGCCTCGTTTCCCGCGAATCCGCGAACGCACATCCATTTGCGTTCATTCGCGCGGTGACGAGCGGATTCTATATAACGGAGATTGCGAGCCGCACCGTCGCGGGTTGTGTATTTTGTTGGTCAAAAATGTAATCAGCTCTGAGTAATTTATTGAATTCAATAAATGATGAAAGTGCGTATTGAAGCTATTGTCGAAAACATGTCATCGGCCAGAAATATTGTATTTAATGTAATTGTTTAATTTTTGTAGCGGTGTATGTTTTCTTAAGAAATTACTAAATTACAAGGACTTGGAATTTACCAAAGTACAAGGTCGATTGGAAGTCCGCGGCGAGCGCTCCAAGCGGTGGCAATAAATGCTCGTACACAAAGTGGCGCGCAGTGTGTTAGGACGTTGGTGGATACGTCTCGCGCATCTCGTTCGACTTGAGTAAACGCGAATCCATCGCTATGAAGTGGTACTCTAGCTCTAGTACCGAAATTATACAGTGCTGTGGGATCCGAAGGATCATAAATTTAAAAATATATTCTGGCGACGACATGTTCGCTCAATGTTCGAATGAAAACTGCGAAGCACTCGCTGTTCTTGAGTTTATTTTATTTTATTTTTTATTTTATAAAATTATCCAAAACAATACAATTGATCCAAAACAATACAATACAAAGATTGCATTTGTGTGGATTTTATCCCCCCACTAGATTGTAAATCTGTTCTGGGGTGATAGTATTTAAGACTTCACTTTAATCATAGTGACTTCACTTTCTTTCTTTTTTTTTTTTTTCTCATTCATTCCGATCGCTCATTCATTCTTATAAATTTTAAGGTTATTATAAATATATAAATGTGTATATAAATAAAGAACTATTATTAAATAAAGAAAAAGAAAATATTTAAGTTTATAGATAAGTAAAATAAATAAATATATAGATTAATATATAACTAAATTGACCAATAAATTAAGTAGCCTAAAAAGGTTTCTTACTGTGCACATATACTTGTGAATTTAATTAATTAATATAATATTATCATTTTTTTTTTAAACATAATCAACCGAAAAAATATTTTTCTTATCAAGTGACAGATATGGACCGAAGTTTGATCCCTCAAATTATCGACCGATACCAGTACCCGATGTTTTAGCAAAAACTTTGGAAAAAATAGTAATTACACAACTCTAGTAATTACACAACTCTAGTCAGTTAGTGCGCGAACCGTCTCCATTTGAGCAGAACAAGTTGCAAATGCGCGGAGCAGAGTTGATGCGCGAACCTAATAGATACCCACCTTTAGCTGTTGTGTATTTTCGATTGGCAATAAGCTCGCCATTTTGTATGTCTGTTTGCGAATAGAATTATTATTACTAAACGGGTCTGAAGTCTTGTTATATGAAACACTTAAATCATATGGGATAAAGATACAAGTTCACATGCTAACACATCATCCGGTGATGTGCTACGATATAAATAATAGTGCCTGTGTTTGGACGACATACAGAATTACCGTTATTTATGAGATTGGCACAAAATCGCCGCGCTGTCACTGACAACGTATATAAACTTACTAATTCTGATATCTTCATTGTCCTTTCATGGCATGGGCGGAGATTACGTGCTTAAAATTGTTTATTCAATATATTCGAAGCGGTTAGTCCTATATTTCAAGATAGTAGGTACTGTAAATTGTGATAAAACCCAATCCTTTTTCACCACGTGTTCATTGGACAAAAATGGTCGATTTGGCCCGTCGCTTCGACATATTTGGCCCTGCAGATTCAAAATGGCGGCCGTTTTCCAAGATGGCCGCTAATAAACCATAATTATTTTTCTCGTGCTGATTGTAATGACCGATGGGTCTTTTTCGGCTATTTTGGGGTCGTACATTTCAAATATGATGCTGAAAAATAAATTCCGTTAATTTTGAAAAGGATTTTGAACATTTTTAACGAGTATTTACTTTTACCATACCGTTATGTTATACGCGTCTTTTTTGAGTAGTTGCACACTGAAAAAGACGAATCTGAATTAAAAAAAGTCATACGAGAAAGTACAGTTTTGTGTGCTGGAAGTAATTTCTAAAATGTGCTACCCAGAAAACATGGGAGTCCGATGGGCCTAATATAACGGTGCGACGGGCCAAATCGACCATTTGCTCTGATGAACACGTGTGCAAAAGGATTTGCTTTTTTCACAATTTGCAGTTTTATTTACTTACCGCTTCGACTTATACAAGCCGCTCTCTCCGGCTTCGCAGGGAAAGAGTTTTAAATGTATCCTTTGGGACGAGGTTACAATGTCGAACTAAATATTGGTATAAGGAATATTGGAGGACCAATATTGGTTAACTTAGTAGTGTTTTTGTCGATTTTCGACATTGGCGATTTTCCAATTATTTCATCGATTTTCTAGTGGATGTTTTATAAAGAGCATAAACAACACAATTAATGTAGTCGATTAAATTCTGGCTGACTGATTGTACGTCCACCGTGCCAGTTTTAAAACTATCAACGGGAAAATTGGCATGATCATAGAGCTTGCTTGCCCGACGCCTGTATTAAAAACACCTCGTTGAAAATTTGTGTCAACCTAACAGAATAAAAAAAATGTTCTCCTTTTTCTCGATATTATGACATCTGTATAGAGGTCAAAAAGGATACGTTCCCACTTATCGGTTGTCAGATCCGTTTTTAAATCGATGCATCTGTTCACACTGTTTAGTCGGATGTCGGATCCGATTTTGAGCCGATCGGTATTCTCCAGGAGGCGACTAAGCGCGATGGACGTCGACAAAGCTTTTGTTGTGACGTAATATTTAAAAAGAAAACAAAGAAAAACAGCAAATAATAAAAATTTGGGTGCATCCAATCCTGAAGCAATTATTTTTAAGAACTTTTAAGACCTCAATGGCCCCGTATTCCGTTTCTTGCAGTCTTAAACTAAGCTCGTGCTAAAAATTAGGATCTTAAGCACCTTCGTTTTTTTAAGCTATTGCATAGCTTTTATCGCGGGCCTAGGCCAGCGCGGCGACCGAATGAAGAAATTTCTTAACGAAAATTAATTATTTTAAACTGATAATTACGTCTAAACGAGTACTGCTTACGATTCGAAAAAAATATATATTAAACAAGAACATTTTCCTAATATTCTTAGCTTTGAATATTTTAGATTTTGTTTATATTAGATAGTGTAATTAATTTGTGAAATTAGGTCTAACCGAACACAAAAACGACTAATACGCAAATACCATTTGGCGTATTATTATGAAAACTGCACCATTTTAAAGATAATTTAATTATCTATCTTTTTATCTACGATTTTTTTCGAATAGTCAAAGAATAAAAGAATAATATCCGGTTTTGTTGCTTTATTGAATAACATTCGTGCGCGGCGCTCTATCGGAATTATTCCGAATCATTTGATTCCGCAGCTCCATATGATTCGGAATAATTTCAACGTTTACCGATAGAGCGCAGTTATCTGATATCAGAAATAAATTGAATTTTTCGAACAGAATTTTTTCGAACAGTCAAAGAATAATATACGTTTTTTTGCTTTATCGAATAAAATTCGTGCGCTCTATCGGAAGACGTTTAAGTTATTCCGAATCGATTCGGAATAATTTAAACGTTTTCCGATAGAGCGCAGTTATCTGATTTCAGAAAAAAAATCTTCATACTGCATAAATAAAATAGATAAATAATTATAATTGCATAAGTTGTAAAAAAAATGCTATGCAATAGCTTTACCGCGGCAGTCCCCGAGTGCCACACGTATATTTTTTTTGGTATTCCGTTTCATCAAAATTAAAAAATACGTGTGGCACTCGGGGACTGCCACGGTAAAGCTATTGCATAGCATTTTTTTAACAACTTATGCTATTATAATTATTTATTTATTTTATTTTTTCTGATATCAGATAACTGCGCTCTATCGGAAAACGTTGAAATTATTCCGAATCATTTGCGGCTGCGGAAGCAAATGATTCGGAATAATTTAAACGTCTTTCGATAGAGCGCCGCGCACGAATTTTTTATTCAATAAAGCAAAAAAAACGAATTATTCGAAAAAAATCGTAGATAAAAAGATAGATAATTAAATTATCTTTAAAATGGTGCAGGTTCCATAATAATACGCCAGATAGTATTTGCGTAGTAGTCGTTTTTGTGTTCGGTTAGACCTAATTTCACAAATTAATTACACTATGTAATATAAACAAAATCTAAAATATTCAAATCTAAAAATATTAGGAAAATGTTCTTGTTTAACATATATTTTTTTCGAATCGTAAGCAGTACTCGTTTAGACGTAATTATCAGTTTAAAATCATTAATTTTCGTTAAGAAATTTCTTCATTCGGTCGCTGCGCTCTAGGCCCGCGATAAAAGCTATGCAATAGCTTAAAAACCGGCCTTAAATCTTGTGACGCAGGCGCGTCTTTTCCATGTGTAATTCACAGATTTTCCCCATAATTGGACATATTTGTAATTGAAAAGCAGCTTCCGCGTATACAACAACATAACGTCGTTTGACAGCTCGCGCCGCGGCCGGGCGACCAAAAACAATATTGTAGAGTTCGGCGGCAGGACTGCCAATCGGAGCAATACCATTTCGCATTGCTGCCAATCACAGCAGTAATAATTTTATTCGAAAAATATAAAATAAATAGTAGATTTTCCGTTTTCGTTTATTTAATATAAAAATAAATTAATAATGATGAAAAAGTGGTTTTAGTAAATTTAAACATGCAATAAATAAAATTTGTTCAACGCACTCAATAATTCCTTGCGTAAAAATCCAATATCGCAGATTGTTAATTTTCCGGGTTACAGCAGTACTCAAAATTAAATATAATAATTTTAGATTTAATTACTATATTTTTTAAATGAAATAATTAATACCGGAAGTCTCATAATGATTTAGCAAACGGAAGAGAGCTCGCAGATTCTGACTTTCTCTAGGTCAAAGTCATTCATTTTCTTTCCATCGTTCGAGAAGCGAACATTTAAAATTAATAATTTATAGTGAGAGTCCCAGAAGTTCCTTCAAAATTTATTAATACATTCTGGAACCCTAATTACTGGTGAGTAGAGTGCTTGCTTGTTTAAGTGTATGATTAATCCTCGTCCTGTGGGAAGTAGGGATGGGTAATTGTGGGAATGGGGTCGATGAACTGGCAGGGTAGTTGTCGGTTGTCCCGTTAATTTTCCCTGGTCTGATCTCCCGTGTTTTCCCCAGGGACTCTCTTTTGGATCGAGATCAAGCTCTCTCTTTCGAACACGCAACACACCTTTTCGTAAGGGCAGGCCGAAGACCACCGTACTCGGGACGAGGGGGGAGCGCTGTCCAGCATTTACTGAACGTCGTCGTCGAACGAAGAAGAGGCCCTCCCAACATTCCCGGTTTACCGATCCCTAGCATCCGTGTCTTAATCGGATTGCAATTTTATCATTCATTAACGGTTTAGAATTTTCATTGTCATACCCGCTATAACTTAAGATCGCGAGCCGACCCGCTCTACCGACTCGTTAATCCTTGTAACTTCTGATTTTAATAAATCTACTCATTTTTGACAAACTGCGTTTCTATTTTACAATTATAGTCAAAATTAAATGACATAAGTGTCACAATCTTTAAATTTTTCGTTTTGTCTATGGCCGTTCCAAAGCGGGGTCTTAATTTTGACAGCTCGGTCACTCGCTCGCCCGCCCGCCGTCGCTGCATGCTAATTGTCGCCACGATTTCGTTTGTTTTAAAATACACAAATATACAAGGCTTTTTATCATAATGTACAAAAAAAAAATACGTGTGGCACTCGGGGACTGCCGCGGTGAAGCTATTGCATAGCATTTTTAACAAGTTATGCAATTATAATTATTTATTTATTTGATTCATTTTATTTTTTCTGATATCAGATAACTGCGCTCTATCGGAAAACATTGAAATTATTCCGAATCATTTGCGGCTGCGGTAGCAAATGATTCGGAATAATTTAAACGTCTTCCGATAGAGCGCCGCGCACGAATTTTTTATTCAATAAAGCAAAAAAACGGATTATTCGAAAAAAATCGTAGATAAAAAGATAGATAATTAAATTATCTTTAAAATGGTGCAGGTTTCATAATAATACGCCAGATAGTATTTGCGTAGTAGTCGTTTTTGTGTTCGGTTCGACCTAATTTCACAAATTAATTACACTATGTAATATAAACAAAATCTAAAATATTCAAAGCTAAGAATATTAGGAAAATGTTCTTGTTTAACATATATTTTTTTCGAATCGTAAGCAGTACTCGTTTAGACGTAATTATCAGTTTAAAATCATTAATTTTCGTTAAGAAATTTCTTCATTCGGTCGCCGCGCTGGCCTAGGCCCGCGATAAAAGCTATGCAATAGCTTAATACTGACAGAGGATTTTCAGGGCAAAATACAGATATAAAAAAAGATTACTTATTATAATGGGCGCTCATCGTTCCTTCTTTGATTTAGAAGTCAATGCTAAGCAAACATCGTTGAAATCACGAGAGAAACAAGAGCTACACGGCTGTCAGACGCAGACTGCTCAATTTAGACCGTTCTGAAAGGGACTCATCCGCCATGACACTTGTAGAAACGGAATACGGGAAAGGGTCCTAGACGGTGATTAACGTCAATTTAAGCGCCCGATGAGCTCTATATAAGCCTGCTCCAGTTAGGACCCATGAAAGGGAATATAAAAACGTCAGTTCAAAATTAAGCGTCCTTTTACCGCGTTCGTTGACCCCAAGTTAGGCACCTGCGAGAAACGGAATACGGGCCAATAACTGAATTTTGGAGTGACGAATGTAAGTTTTTAAATTATTTTAGAATCTCCATAAATATATTTAACGATCTTCTGGCACGAGTGCCGAATGCTATGACGAGAGCCCGCGGCGGGTAGCGGGTAGGGGCTTTATGAGGCCCGAAATGTCAACAGCGCCGATTCGAGATCCGAGAATGTCAACAACGAGATCCGAGATCCGACACGATTTTTGGTCGGGCGTGCTCGATCGGGACGAACCAAATTATCGTGTTATTTAAATGTCATTATTTTTTCCAGTGTAATCATAGTTGAATTATAGGACATAATATATGAAATAAACAAATAAATAAAATTATGTTGAATCTGCCCTGGATTAATTAATTAAAATAGGCCACAATGGGCTAAATATTTTGTCATGATCGTTAAATGGGTAGTTTTAATCCGAAAATGAAGAAAAAATGTTTTTTTTTGTGGGTTGAATGCTTTATGCCCCTTCGGCTACGTAACGACCAAATTTGGTTGCACATCAGAACACCGTTGACTACGTAACGACCAATATTGGCGGCTTGCTCCCGGAGCAGTAAGTAAGCACAGTAATATTATTTTCTAATTCGAACGCCAAATATCTATTACCATAGATACATAGACGGCCGCTAAAATAATTTCGCGCGTTATTTCGCGGATATTTCTGGTAAAATTCCATTGTCAAACGTCAAAATTTTTATTTTTTCGAGATATCATCAAAAATTTTATTGGTTTTTATGAGCTAATATCTAAATATTTTTGTATGTAAATAAGCAAAACGAAATATAACCTTTGATAGAAAATCTAATAAAGATCACGATAGTATTTACAATTTCTAAATAGAGTACCGTATTTTTCCGTAAGACAAGTACAAGTTAGAAATGCCGAGTTTTTTTTCACTTTTTCGACTTTTTATTCATAATTATCTAATTGTTTTACAAAATGAGATTTCAATATTCTATATACGAAATTTCAATGCCATCATTGCACAGTTATTGCTTTTATGATTGCTATAGTAGTTCAATAGTTATAGTACTTTTTGTCGAGCGCGGCGATATTGCAAGAAATTCCATGGACTGCCATGAAATTATGCCGCTACTCGAAGGGTTAATATTGTGGTCCTATTGAATCTATAGGTAGGTTCTGCGCCGGATATAAGGGAGGGGGGTAAACCGGGGTACTTGCCCCGGGCGCCGAATTCATGTGTTTGAAAAAAAAACCTGCTTCACCATTCATGGCGCGCGGCTCACTATCGATTGTTCATTTGATCTTGGAACGCGTTGGCAAAAAGAGTTGTCAACTACAACGGGCCAACCCGTCACCTCAGGAAGTTGTAACGATTAGTCGTTCTATCTCCCGTGAAGTGAACGCAGAAGACTTGGACAAAACAGTCCACCGTCAAGCTCCGTCACATGTGTTGGCAGTGATCCTGAGTTGAATTTTGAACGCTTGGGCTTTGAATTTTGAAGTGTGTGATGTCCATGCCAGGGGAATTCCCGTCGCGTCTAGAAAAAATCATCCCCAGAGACAGAAGGGGACGGGGCTACATGAGCGGAGCCGAAAAAACCAGGACGTTCGGTATTTATCTGACTGATTAGGTCAATGGAGGTCAAGGGAGTCAATGGGCCCTTGCTGAGTTGGCCACGAAGACCCATTCTGTTCAGGGTTGGTCACACTCACGGGTAAACACCTATCCGACGGCCTCCACGCATGAAGTGCGAGCCTGGGTAGGACTCTGGCTTATGGTCAGTTTCCCCTGGGAATCAAACTTCTGGCGCTCCTGGACGGTCTGCGCACCGTGCGACGTAAGCCAATCGACTGTGCACTGTGACTAACAGTTAAGAGTTTCAAGGCGATAGGTGAGGGCAGCAAACCCCGCCCACCGCCCGGGCAGTTATAACGACGAGGGTCGTCTTGTCTGCCCGGAATGTCGTGCTACGACAACCCTGCGCGTACCAGAAGGGTAAAACGCGCAGGGGGTGAAATAGGGTAAACCACCCCCCCCCCCGTACCGCCCCGAGAACCCATTTATTCAAAAAATAAAACTTATTTACAAAAAACATAAAAAAAATTACAAAATATTACAAAATTTAACGAGAAAAGAAACAACAATATCGTAAATTTAGGAGCCGGTAAGCGGGGTAGAGGACGCTCCAGAACAATGAACGTGAAGGCGCACTGTCCGTGGGCAGGTCTCGGAGCAGCCACGGGGGGGAGGAATCCCTGGATCCTGCAAAGAACGAAACGCCCCTCGGGGCGGTAAAGAGACGGACACAAAGACGGGCACTTCGGGCTGGAAGTAGCCGCCGAATCACGCCACCGTGACTAACAGTCGGGAGAGTCTGGAAGCAGTACTGTTTCCTATAGAGCGGGGTGGTTGCGGTCCTTACGGCGACTGCTCTTGAAATGACCACCGGCTACCCGATCCTGGGCGAACAGCCGGGTAAAGGATGCCGTGGTCAGCGATAGATTCGGTTTACACCGTTTCACCGCTTCGTGAGGGAAAGGACCGCGCAAGCGACCTCGAACTTGTAACCAATCGAGAGACCGGAGTAATCTGGTCGCAATTGGAAGTAAGGGTAATACCGCTGGGTAACATACCGGAAAAGGCGTTGGCCTCTTACGGGCATGTGGCGGAGCTTGACGGTGGACTGTTTTGTCCAAGTCTTCTGCGCTCACTTCACGGGAGATAGAACGAACAATCGTTAAAACTTCCTGAGATGACGGGTTCGCCCGTTGTAGTTGACAACTCTATTTGATATTGGAACGCGTTGGCAGTGATCCTGTTGGGCAGTGTGTGATGTCCATGCCAGGGGAATTCTGGTCGCGTCTAGAAAAATTCATTCCCAGAGGCAGGAGGGGACGGGGCTACATGAGCGGAGCCGAATAAACCAGGACGGTCGAACGCGAAGCGACGGTCGGTATTTATCTGACTGATTAGGTGTGCGAGTAATTAGCATTGGTTTTCTTTCTCATCAACTAATCTTTCAAACGTATCCCTATAATTATTAGTTGATGTGGTAATAGATTATTTCGCGGAAAGGGAAGCTCGACGTGTGAAACTGTAGCACAGTATACTATACCAGACAGTAGCGTCTCTTAGAACAAAATTGAAAACGAGGCGAGCTACGTCACGAGTCCAAGGGCTCGCATGTGACCGCCACATGTCTAATACTCCGCCAACGCAGATGTTCAAACGTTTTGAGAAATTCGCCGACCTTCGCACTCGCGTAACGCTAACCAATGGCGTTCGTCGAGAAGTAGGTACTTCTCTGCTCACTGGGGCCTAAGGATTGAAGATGTGTACAGTCTGGCTTGTGCGTTGTCTACCATGGTTGTATGTATTCTATAGTATTGCCAAATAAGGAAACGTTATTAGTTTATAGGTAATAAAGAATATAAATTGATTTAAGGTTTCTCTTTCCGGTTTCCTCAAAAAGAATTTTTCTCCTCCAGAAAAGAGCGGTACGCAGTTTATATAGAGTCTCTCCAAGAAGTTCTTGTAAGCCGCTGTTAGTAGAATCAGGAATCATGACCCTATTTTCTTCCTACATCTACCAAAATATTATGTACGCTCGTAGACACCTAGCAGAAGTTCCGGTGAATAGTGATTTTCATCATCTAGATACGAGGAATAAATCCAATCTCCACATAAACCGACAGCGACTTACAGTTTTATTCACCAAATATTGCCCTTCTATAATAAGATTCCGGAGCAAATGAAAAGCCTTGGAGAGGACCAATTTAAAAAGATAATTATGAATAATTTGTTAAGAAACCCAATTTATGGTATAAGGGAGTTTGAAAATTCAGAGTTTATTTTCCATGTTGATAATTAATAAATTTTTAAAATTTTTAAACATAACAGTAGTATGATAGCTGACATTCTAATTCTCATATAATTTATTATACATCTATGTTTAAAAAATACGAAGGCATATTGCTGGATTGATAACAAAATTATTTTAGGTTGATTATTCTACATAGAATATGCATTTCTATTTTAAAATATTATTCTCTCTTACTATTTAATGACTTTAATATATTTTGATTATTTGTAAGTAGGTAATATTGAACATAATATTACAGCCATGACAACTATCATGATAGTTATGTGTTTGATAATTAAATTTTTAAGCATTTAATTTTGTGACGCATCCAAGTGTAGGAATGCCTATCTACTGGAGTAGTTGATTGTATTGTATCCGGTATGAAGTAGGTCACGAGACTATTTGTTTTGTTTATATTTGTTTCGTGAGTTGTTTTTAATCATTAATCTCAAATGCTGGAGGGGTGGGGGAAGGGGTGCCAACGTCAAGTTTTGTCCCGGTTCGGAAGAAACGTAGATCCAGGGCTGGGTAGGTTACATGAGTGTTGCTTATTCAGCCATTTGAATGTATAGTCGGGGAGGTAGTGGATATTTTTAGGACTTATTTTCCCAGTTTGTGAAAGTAATTAAATCCGGTATATTATTGATGCTAATCAAGAAATCCCGATTATCCCGAAATCACAAGGATTTTCCGATGGGTGGGTGGGCGGGGGGTATAATCGAATTGTGTTTATTTTCAAAGTTATAAATCTTTTCCATTCACTAGAATCGACCAATAATTTATAATTGCACAAAAAAACCTGGCTTATTTACAATTGAACGGAGCTAGTCTGGCGCGGCCCAAATTTGACTGTCCTACCATTTCCATTAGGAGTTGCCATTGCATTGTCTTATATAACTATTGCAACTATTGCAACTTATATAAGTACCTATGCCAAATTTCAGCTCAATCGGATACCAGGAAGTGGTTGAAAAATAGTTTGCAAATTTTGAAACGGATAACTTATATACGAACACGAACAGCAAGTTAATTTAATTTATAAGGAAGCTAAAGTTCTTGATTGTAGGCAACTTTTTCTAAAAACTTCTCTTTTGGACAATAACTCAAATTTAGGAATAATTCAGAACCGGCGACCAACGAGACAAGTTTTAGAAAATAGCTGAATAATACCCAGAAGGAAAACATCATTTGGACAAAGACAATACGCCGAGATTTTACAATCTGATCAATATGGAAATAAAAATGATTTTGACATTTAGGCAATTCAAAAATAAATTAAAGAAATGGTTATCGAATCATGACAGACTAACCATACATCAAATGCTAGAAATAACAGTCTAATAAAACTTAGGTGCACAAATTATTAACATATTTTTAAACATGTATGTTGAGTATATTTTAACATTAAACTAACTACCAAAAAATATTTGACTTTGACATAAAATTGTACTTTTTTGACTAGGTATTTTTATATTAAATCCTATATTACTTAACATATATTAAATATTAATGACTGTTTCTTTCTTTTCTCACATACAACTTTATTTATATTATTTAATCGAATTTTATATTATATTTATTGCCGATTATATAATGGAATTGCATTTTATTTATTATATTATCTTATTATCTTAATATTTTTTTATAATATTTTTTTAAATTTTATTCTGAAGACACCATTTTAGGGCAATTTAGTGGTATTAGCTTTTTACTAAAACTTGTACATTTGTAAGCAATCAAGCAATCAAGCAAACTTGATTGTAATATTAGAGTCCTGTCCACCCTAGAACGGGCTACTCCCAGTTGAGTGACAGAAACAAATAAGCAAAAGGTTAAGGTTTTTCCATTCGGTTCCTGTTATTTTTGTAAGCTAATCAATGTTTTATAGTAATTAATTCTTAAATTAATAAATAATATAAAGCTTGTACCACTTGTCACTTTTTCGCATTAAAACTACCCACCGAAGATAAAGCCAGGTAAATCTAATACCGCACGAAATGTGTTCAAACTTATTCAGGCGTATAAGTTCGACAGGTGGTTTTGATGCGGGAAAATCGACGATAGTTCATTTCATATTCCGTTCTAACGTATTGTTATGTCTCGTTCGGTTGAACTAAGTTAGTTCCTATTTTAGTTCACGAAGAAACGCAATCGGGCCCACTTTATAAAAAACAAAATTCAAAGAGCCAAATTGAGCATTAGTTCATAGCAACTAATGTATTTTTATAAAAAGTAGTCAGACAATTGTATAATCGCGTCTTCTTTCACAAAATTTTTAAATGGACATTCGTTTTTCTACTTAACTTTTTTTAATCTATACTAATATTATAAAGAGGTAAAGTTTGTGACGTTGTAGGAAGTAATCTCTGGATCTACTGAACCGATTTTGAAAATTCTTTTACCAATAGAAAGCCACATTATTTGTGAGTGTCATAGGCTATATATTAATCTGAAAAACGAAATCACTTTCTCGTGGTAGTCGGATTTGCAAAGTAAGTCGGAGAATAAGCGGTCGAACGAAAACGTTTCTAATTAGCGCTGCCTTAACGATGAGAGATATATGATGAAGTTCTAGAGAAAAGTTGTAGAGCTTGATAATGCCTACAAAAAAGTCAGCGACAGCATATGTCTAACTTTTATATATATATTTTAAAAAATATTTAAATGGTTATGTCATGTTTATTGGTCATATTATCAACAATTATGAATTCTTATCAAAATAAGTAAATTTATCGTCTCAAGTGTTTTAAACAAAAGACTTTCCCTTTTACTGAATATAATTCCCTTTTACTGCATAAATAGTTAAAGAGATAATACGCTCACAAATAAGACACTCACAAGAAGACACTCACAAATAACGGTAATATAGTCAAATTGGCATGCAAATACATACATACATACATATGCAGTAAAAATATAACCCTTGTTTTGGCAGTCAGGAAATAAATCATAGCACTCAGTACTAACAGAACCACACTCATAATTTCATCACAGGTTAAAAGTTTTACCGCCCAACGAAGTGGGCACGGGTCAGCTAGTTATTTATATTTTGTTTTTATTTAACAGCTAATATTGCAGTTGCCTAACATATTATACAGAAATAGATTTTGAAACATAAGTATATAATTCGGTTCCATTTGCATTAAAACAAACACTTTTTTATATGAGTGTTGATTTTTTAGATGAATGATTAACGATGATCGACCGCTAGTTTTAGTGTTAAAGAAATATGCTTTTATACTTCTATTTTATGAAGATTGTGAAAAACTAAACATTGTCGTTGATTTTTTTTACGGTTTTTTCAAAAAATGCATAAGGCCAATGGTCTTCCTTAGCATTTCACTAATGAGATGAATATTCATGATGAGATAACTACACGTGTGTCAATTAGTACTCTTCAACCTAACGACTTTCCTCTTGTAGAGCTTTCGTGTGCCACGGGAAATTTTGAAATCGATAGTTAGAATTACGTGTTATTTCTCTAAAAGGAAAAAACGGAAAGTTTGTGGAAAAATAATAAAGATGGGAGATTTTGCATTTATACGCATTTACTTTAAAAAATCGCATGTATTCTCATATTTCATATTTCTTAAAAACAAAAAAAAAATATCTACCTTATTAGGCAATGTATCGTATAGGTCAAATTTTGTTACACAGTTTTGACCCACTTTTAAGTCATATCTGACTTAAAACTGCATGCATATTGCATACATCATTTGACCAAACGCAATATTCCACAGTTATACCTAATATTAAAATATTGATAGGATGTCTGAATACAGCTGATGTAATATATATGCTTGGGAAATACGAAACATTTGACACGTGCACCAATCGATTCTCCGACATCGAGATACATAAATTCTTTAATATTAAAATAACATTTGAAACAAAAACAAGCTTTAGATTTCGCGATATTTCATCAGCAGTGAAAGTTGTGCCTATTTTTTAAAAATATATTTTGATAGTTTCGTAGGATTTTTCATTCGTGCCGGGTTCGAGTAATACTGGCCGGTGTGCGATTTTTCCAATCGCCGCGGCAGGAAGCGATTGGACGCGTTCCAAATTCAAAAATCACCCCCTCCCCTTACCGCCCAAATAGACAGCTGTCAAACTCGGCTTTCCTCTGCTATAAAACAAAATAGCGACTCACCGTTTTGCGAAGTCCGTGGCGGCTGTCCATGCTGATACATGTCTCGCAGCGGCGTGTCGTCGTGAATATAGATACGCACCCTATCATGTCACAAGTAACACTGGCTGCGGCAAGGCTGCGCGCCCGGCGGTTTTGACAGACTCGCCCCCGCGGAAAATGGCCGCCAGGGGGCGTCGCGCGCACAATTTTCCTATCCCCCACATCGAATTATTGCAAAAAAAGAAAATAGTGGCATCCCACACTAATTATTAATTTAGAAATATTTATAAATTGCAATTCCCGCGATGCGGTTGTGAAAACTCAAATAAAAATATTTTTAATGAGCCATTGCTCTGTCAGCTAGTTACTGGACTATTATAAACCGAATGCAGCAACCACGGGACGGTCATAATTGACTAAAAAACGTCAAAAGTACAAATTTTGGAAGTAATATTTATTTATCACACATAAGAATGGCATGCTCTCAGACCTGTCATTCTATCAAATATATATTTTTATCTGCCATCGCCATCTGTCAGTTAGTGACTGGACTATTACAAAACCGCATGCTGCAACGACAACACTGCGGGGCCACGCCATCAGATTACAGTAGCCAACAATTTCTAAGTTGACTGAAAACAATGACAAAAACTCAATTTTTAAAAGAAATATTTTTCATCAGTTACCTAATAATATCACGCGGTGACAGACCTAACTCATTCTTTCAAATAAATAGTTTTTTCATGTGCCATCGCTATCTGTCGGCTAATGACTGAACAAATACAAAACCGTATGCGGCAACGACGGTACCGCAGCGCCACGCCACTAGATGGCAACAACTAACAATTTTCAAGCCTGAATAAAAAACGACAAAAACCCAATTTTTAAAAGTAATATTTATTCATCAGTTACATAATATGACGTGATCACAGACCTAACTCATTCATGCGTTACATTTGTTTATTCTTTTAGGTATTTATTTAAAAAACCTACATGCGGTGCAAATCGAATATTTTTCTATGTACATGTTTCGTTTGAGACGGTATTAAGATGTGTGAGCAATATTTTCTTTTAAATAGGCCCGATTATTCTAGATTTACAAAATGAAATAATAATAAACACTATAATTATTTATCACCTAGAATAATAAAACAGGCATTATAAACTCATAAATACGCAGGTATATCTAAACACCTGCGTTCAACAACATCAAACAAATTTGTTAGGTTTTTTTTTTAAGGAAATGATATTGTTCAATGTTGTTATTATTTTTGGCTTATTTTAAAATTAACGTAAAATATACTATTGCTGGAATATATTCGGGTTTTGAGAAAATAGTGAACCCGTTTACAAATAACTGAAAACGTTAAATCTAAAATTATACAAGTTACAAAAACCACTCTTTATTTACAGTTACAAATACAAAAATTAACTAATATACAACGAAATCCCGCTAAAAGCTGTTTTTTCTCCAAAGATGTATGTATTATAATATACAAGGGCAATTTGGATTCCCAATAAAAAGCCTCTTCCAATCAAAGTCTCAGCAAATGAGATTTATTTGTTTTTTTTTAATTAGAAGATAATATGCTTTTCTTCGTTAAATAAAATCGTGATTAGTTCATGCGAGCGAGACAGGCCAATACGTTAGAGCGGAATATTAAATGAATGATGGTCACTTTTCCAGCATAAAACTACCAATCGATCATGGAGCTGCATAATATAAGGCCCGGCGAAATGTTTTAAACGTAATTCAGATGGTTCTTATGTTCGGTGGGGACCTAAGTTTGAAATTTGTCTCCGGCAGTGCCTCCGTGCTACAAGCGCTAGCAAAAATTACTATAACCTCAGTCCTTGTACTGGAATGCCACAATGCGCTCCAATCCATTGCAAGGTCAAATAAAGTGACCCTGCAATGGATTAAAGGGCACAGCGACTCACTGGGCAATGACGCGGCAGACGAACTGGCTAAAAGGGGATCAAAGGAAATAGCATATAGACCGGAACCCTTGATGCCCATTCCCCAGGCCCAAATAAAATCATGGCTACGCAGGAACACCGAAGAAACCCACCTTGCAGAAAGGAAAAAAAACGCAGGATGCAGGCAAACAAAGAACGCGGTTCCGGAAGCGTCCAAAAAACTTGCCCGCAACCTCACCAGTTTAAAAAGGGACAAAATCCGTAAAGTCATAGGTACTATGACAGGCCACTGTCCCCTAAACAAACACCTGTTTACCATAGGTGTGACAGACAGCCCTCTATGCAGAGGATGCATGGAGGAAGAAGAAACGCCACAGCATGTGCTCATGTAATGCAGGAGCGTGGCAGGGAAAGAATACTACAATCTCCAGCATCTGTCCCGGAGGCCTGTAGCAACCCAAACAGGCTGCTAACCTTCTGGGACAGCCTGGGTTGGCTGGAGTAACATAAATAGAAACATGAGCCACGTACAACGGCCCAATCAAGAGGCCAAGTGCGGGAAAAAGCCCAGACAAACTAACTATGTTCGGTGGGTAGTATTGTGTGGAAAAAGATACAATCATTCATTTTACATTCCGCTCCAACACACTGCTCTGTCTCGTTCGCGTGACTATTATAAATAGGACAGGACAAAAAACTAATTTATCACATGAAGCTTGTAGCACCCGATATTTTGTCGATGTTGCAAGCACCGGTCTTCTTATTCGAAGAACGCCGAACTCCAATAGAGACGACTGTTACAAACTCTCTTCTACGTGGAACCCTCTTTTTAAAATGTTCCTAAAGCCAATGTTCAAAACACAACATACGAGCGTGCAGAGCGGATTTTCAACATTCGCATGAAGACGACTGTCAGTTCTTTAGTCTATCCTTGGCAACGACTGTTGCAACATCGCCAAAACACGGGTGCTACAAACTTCAAGTGATAAATTCGTTTTTTCCTATTTATAACGTCAAACAACTGCGATAGTCTTCGATTCTGCATGAGCTATTTTTCGATATTAGTTCACGAAGAAACGCAATCAAGCCCATTGGCTCATTAATTAAACCACTGGTTTCAAATAAATCTTCTTCGATGGACTCCATTCATTATCTTTATATCAGTATACGCAATTCCGCACATTTTCAACTAATTGGGTTAGCGTTTTATCTATGAAAGTTAACAATATTAACAAAATTAAAAAAAAGTTATCTTTCCGACATTAATTTATATAATCGAGAGGCGTAATACGACGCTCTAGACTGCGGACTTTGTGTAAGGCACTCGGTATATGAGATATTTTCGAGAAGATTAGCGATGAATATTCTGACATCTGCGAACTCCGCAATACAACCTGTATGACGTTATATACATAGGCGGACTGACTTGTAGGACAGGGATCGAAAATACAATGGCAGAGAGATTCACAAGAACTGTACTGCGAGATAGAACCTATTAATGGAACTACTCTCGGACTAACTAGATACTGCTTGGAGTGCCAGGGATAACCTGCCTAGACCTGACACCCACTGCAAGGGCAAGAACCACACGAAAACCGCCTCAAATTGCGAAAGTCATTCTTGAGTCGCTCGCAACTGCTCCATTGCAGCCAAACTTTGAACCGCATCACTCCATGGAGGGCTTTACTTGGCGAGTACTTAAAGGAAGAGATAGCAGCGGGGTTCCATCTCCCCTATACTACCTGGCGTAGTCTCAACAGACAGAGGCTGGGTGTGACAAGATGCTGAACCAATCCCGTCTGCTGGGGCTACAGAGAATCCAATATGCGACTGTGGAACGCTGAAGGATGAACAACACTTCCTATCCTGTCCGCAGTTGTCAACCCCTAGCAGACACGAGGCCATACAAGAGGCAAACGACAAGGCAGCAAATCCTGGACTCTTTACCAAACGAACAAACCAACGGAGAAAAATTGGTCTGCTAACAAGGCTCTATCGGCTGAGCGCCCGGCCAGTTTTGGTCATCAATAGACATATGAGGTAGCTATATCCGAAGTAAGCAGCTCCGACCCTCTCTGAACTGGTAGCGGGAATTGTAGGTTGGGAGTCCTACAGTGTTTGACACTGGTCTTAAACGAAAGATTTAGTGGAACCGACGAGCAACTGGCCATCTCACTGCATTATCGTCATTATAAAAAACTAAATATCCAGGAGATAAAAAAGATAGTTCGCAGAAGAAACATCAACCTAAACTTGAAGATCAGACTTCTAAGATGCTACATATCACTGATCACATAATACGACCAAGACAAAATGTATAATTACAAATGTTTCAACTGTAAATGATATACGAATAGTTAGATAAAGGTCTACAGTTTCATGTGATCAAAATTATATTCAATAATATTCTTAGTTTTAAATATAGTAGTTTGTATTTTATGCAGACAAACTTATGATCTTTAAGCCTGCGACAGACTGGACACGATGATACACGCCACATTTGACACGGAAGCTACGTGGCTCGATGTAGCGATGTGACCCCACGGAAATGTCATGCGTGCGTGTTTCAGTGCACGTCGTAAAGCGCTTGCGACGGTTTGAGAACGGCTTGGGAGAGAAAAGGGCGGAAGCGGGTGAGCGAGGAGGAAAAATGGTTGCCGTGGCTACTAACCGTGTATACAGCTTCGCTCGGGCGGCGAGCCACACATATGCTTCTAATGTCACATAGCCCGCAGCTGTGTCTATGTGATGTTATGTAGGGCAGCTCGTATTGAACAAAGCTAAAACCTTTGTGTGAAACGTAGCCGTGCGCAGCAGTCTGTGGCGGGTTTCATTACTACAACGCATGTACTACTGCACTGTGATTAGGCTAATTGCATAATATTGCCATGTAGCAATTAGCAAGCGTTTTTGAATTTAATAGTGGCGGTTGTGAAAATTAAGTGCAAATAAAAGACTATTATTTTAATTATTACTAAAAATAAGCCAACATTGCTTTATGAGTTTTAGATTACGATTCTAAGCCAATAAGTTGATGCACCCTCTAAGTAAATTCAGCACAAATTAAAATCACACAAAAAATAAAAATAAGGTTTTTTTTAATGATTTTCACCATGTAAATCCGACGGTATTTAGGAGTTTATCAAAATAACACTTTAATCAGAATGTATTTTGACCTCTATCTACCTATGCGCATATAAATTAAAGTTATACAATTCGTAATATTTCAGCAACTGCAATCTGACAGTGACTCTATAAAAACAATAACTGATAATGTATAAATTGTGATAATGGGCCCGATTGCGTTTCTTTGCGAACTAAAACTAAAATTAGTCCAAGCGAACGAGACAGAGCAATACGTTAGAACGGAATATGAAACGAACGATCGTCGATAAATACTATCTGCCGAACTTATACTCGTCCGAATAAATTCGAGCATATTTCGTGCGGTGTAAGATTTGACCTTGGCGGCAGTTTTAATGCGAAAACGTGACAACCGGTCATCTCACACTCTGCTCTAGCGTATTGCCCTGTCTCGTTCACTCGGACTAATTTCCGATTTTAGTTCACGAAGAAACGCAATCGAGCCCAATATTGGTGTTATTACGATTCACCAAAATGAATCATGGATTGGGCTGTTACCCGCAATAAACAATCATAGGAAAAAATTGAATCCTAATAGGAATAAATAGCTCCTAGATCTAAAATTTGACCAAGCGCATATACGAGGTCTGGTGGTGGTTGCGGACCTTACAGCGACTACTCTTGAAATGACCATCATCGGCCATCCGATCCTGGGTGAACAGCCGGGCAAAGGATGCTGTGGTCCGCGATAGATTCGGTAAACACCGTTTCACCGCTTCGTAAGGGAGAGGACCGCGCAAGCGACCTCGAACTCGTAACCAATCGAGAGACCGGAGTAATCTGGTCACAGTCGGAAGTAAGGGCGTGAGTGTCGGCCTGCTGGGTAACATTCGTGGCTATCTCGCGGCTAAGGCATTGGCCTCTTACGGGCTTGTGGCGTCGCTAGACGGTGGACTGTTTTGTCCCCGAGTCTTCTGCGTTCACTCCAGGGAGATAGAACGACTAATTGTTAAAGCTTCCTTTGGTGACGGGTTCGCCCGCTGTAGTCGACAACCCAAGTTATATACGAGGTCTGTTGGTCTGATGAGTATCCGACCTTTAATTTCTTAATAATTCTTTGACAGCCATGGAATTTTGCATCACGAATACGCACCGGAAGGTCAAACAGTGGCTAAAGAGTACTACCAAGAAGTTTGGAACCTCCGGAAAAGACGAGACCTTCGGACGACGAAAGATGGCAGTTGTCCCATGACAATGCTCCATCTCAATCATCGCATCTGATTCAGACTTTCTTACGATTTCTGATAGTTTCCAAAATTGAAAACACCATTGAAAGGATCCCATTATTAGAGCAGTAAAGAGACAATGCAGAACGCGACGGTGGAGTTGAACACCATTTCAAAAGAAGGCTCCCGGAAGTGTTTTCGGCAGTGCAAGGAACGGTAGTTTAAGTGTGTGGAGGCGCAAGGGGCCTACTTTGAAATGGATTAGGGCCCCAATAAGTAGTATATTAAAGGTATACTTTTTAGAGAGCTCTCGTATATGCTGGTCAGACCAGGTAAATCGGCAGAAATATCTCCATATCCATGCATCTAAATTTGGCTGCTGAAAACTTGTATCAGTTGATCAGTAAAAACGTATATGCTGCAAATCGTGATGTACACAGTATTGACAGGGTCTTCGTAACTCTTTCTGTGCGCAGAACTGTTCCTAGGCATATCAGACTGTATCATATTACTGGCTACCAAAAAATGGCTAGAAAGACAACAGGAAATCTACTAGAGGGGCGTTCCCGGAATGAGACTATATAAAGCCCTTCGCAAATATAACTGAAGAACTAAAATAAGAACAGTATCAGGAATAATAACTGGACTTAATGCCTCAGAAAGCACGTCACAACCAGCGGAAAGAGATGGAAGACTATTGCGGTTGTTTGACCATTATAGAGTAAAAACTAATTTACTGCGAGTTTTTAGTATGCAACGTTTCGGCGATGTTGCAACCGCCGTTGTCCAGGGTAGACCGCGTCTACGGAGTCTGCCCTGGACAAGGGCGGTTTCAACATCGCCCAAACGTCTGGTGCTACAAACTTCATGCGGTAAAATCATTTTTATCCTATTGATAACATCGGAAAAACGATCGATGCTCTTTGCAGAAAATGTTGAGAGCAAGATGACTGCTCTACGTATCTGGAGCGAGTGTCTCGCTTTGGCCAATTTGAGACTAGAACTATTAGGAGACCCTTATCCGACCCAACGAACTGCTTACGGTGCTAAACTGTAATATCAAGTTACTGCTCCGACTCTATAAAGAGAGTAGATTACCGGGCACGGCTGGAGGACCCTCGAAATCACCAAGAGTATGCCATAGCCTGGACCCCTGAGATGGCAGAACGCTCCTCTACAGAAGCCGGGGCCATCAACCGCCGCTCCCAGCAGACGACAGAAGATGATATAATGAAGATACGAGAAGCAATATAAGTTAGCCTTTTGTGAAAGTTCCTATCAATAATCATCGAGTTTTGAAGGACCCTCGAGACCACCGTGAGCAATCCACAGTCCGGATTCCTGAGACGGTACAATGAGCCGGATCTATCAGGCGGTGGCCATACTATCAACCGCCACCCCCAGCAGACGAAAGAAGAAGACAATGGAATTGTTAAAAAGATACGAGAAGCAAACATGGCATCATAAGTCCTCCTTATGTGGAGATTATTTAAAGCAGAAGGTTCCTTACAAAAATCATCAAATTCTGGAGCAGCCGAGAACATCTGATACATTTTAAATTAAAATCCAAGAAAATAAATTTGTAACGCTGTATCGACAACGCTTGGAACTATATACGAGCCAACCCTGTGTTAAAACTTTTGCAACGCCTGTATAATAAGAATTCAAACACTATTGCGCTTGTTTAACATTATAAATAGGATAAAGCCGAAATTAGTGCATGAAGTTTATAGACCCCGACGTTTCGGCGATAATGCAACTGCCGTTGTCCAGGGTAGACTGGAAAAGTCTACCAGGACAACGGCGGCTGGAATATCACCGAAACGTTGAGTGCTACAAACTTCATGCAGAAAATTCATCTTTGTCCTATTTATAAAGCTTGTATAATAGTATTGCATCACTCGAGGTGCTATTTTTGATTTAGTCAAAACAGAGAGAATAATGTGAGGTGTTCAAAAAATATCAGACCTTATTTTATTTTGCAATTCAAAAACGGAAACGATGAGAAACATTATGGTGGCGAGTGAGGTTGCAAGATGGCAGATACAAGTATGCAAATGAACATATTTAGACAGTTGATCGGTTCTGCAAGCAATGGAGAATTAAAGGTAAGTTTGAAACTCACTGAGGAATGCCACAACGTAACGCCATTGAAATCAATGTGAAGCAAGTGCGCGGCGCAAGAAATATTAGACAGTCAAGCACTGAACAGCTTATGGAAGCAACTGGCAAAAGAGAACAAAGTAACTCTAATTTGGGTACTAAAGTTAAGCGACAAAAATGCTGACAACCCTGCAAATAACGAAGCCAACATGCCCTTTGTAATAATGTACCTTTCTGTGGTGAGATCAGAAACCTCCAGCTGTACAAATCAAGTCCTGGGAGAGAACTTGGGGTCCTTGGATCAGGTCCTGGAACTTTACCCTTAGTTCATTTTTGCCACAGTATACATTTTGAGTTGTCGACTACAACGGGCGAGCCCGTCACCACAGGAAGTTTTAACGATTAGTCGTTCTATCGACTTGCAGTGAGCGTAGAAGACTTTGGACAAAACAATCGGACGTCTAGCTACGCCACAACCCGTTAGAGACCAACGCCTTACCGCGAGGAGCCAGTTATGTTAACTGGCGGGCGGCACTTGCGCCCTAACTACCAATTGTGACCAGATTTCTCCGGTCTCTTGATTGGTTCCGAGTTCGAGGTCGCTTGCGCAATCCTCTCCCTTACGAAGCGGTGAAACGGTGTATACTGAATCTATCGCGGACCATGGCGTCCTTTGCCCGACTCTGAACCGGGATCGGATGGCCAATGGTCATTTCAAGAGCAGTCGCCGTAAGGTACGCAACCATCCCCGCTGTATAGGAAACAATACAGCTTCCAGACTCCCCCGACTGTTAAGTCGGAGTGCACAATCGATTGGCTTGCGCCGCACGGTGCGCAGACCGTCCAGGAGCGCCAGAGGTTTGATTCCCAGGGCAACTGACCAGTGCCAGAGTCCTACCCAGGTTCGCACTCCGTGCGTGGAGGCCGTCGGATAGCTGTTGACCCGTGAGTATGACCGACCCTGAACACATGGGTCTTCGTGGCCAACCCATCATGGGCTCGTTAGCTCCCTGCCACAGTATACAGTCAGAACAGTTACTCTCGAGTAACAAGGCATTGCGGGGATATGGTGCGAGAGAAGTGAGGAGAGGGATACGTTACGGCACACGGCTCTACTTAGCGTTCAGTCCGGGTGGGGGTTGTCAAATTTTTCAAACGTTTGAATACCTGCACAGGCTGAGTGGCGGCCACATGCAAATTTTGTTGAATGGCAGCAAGGTTTGTGGTATACCACTCGCTTCGATTTCAATTTTGTTCTAAGAGAGCACTATATGTATATCGTACCTTTCCTGAGAGAAAGAATCTTCATTGTCTTTATCAATTCTTCTTCCTATAATTTCATTCCTATTTTGACTTTATATATAATGCTGGAACAGAAAAGTGTCTACTAAGACCCTGCCATCTGGGAAAGGTGATTATTACCGCCTGAGGACGTCAGCAATATCACACCCAGAAGTATCCTGAGATTGATTTTGAATTTTGATAAAATTGAAGACTATAGCGGTTGTTTGCCGTTATAAATAAGATAAAAACGATTTGACTGCCTAAGTTGTAGCACCCGAAGTTTCGGAGATGTTGCAGCTGCCGTTGTCCAGGGTAGACTGTCTATCCTGTCTACTCTAGACAACGGCGGTTGCAACATCGCCGAAACGTCGAGTGCTACAAACTTGACGCGGTACATTCGTTTTTATCTGTAAATCAAAGTAATGTAATGAAATTACAGGACAAAGAATTGAAAAAGACAATAAAGATTCTTTCTCTCAGCAAAGGTGAACTAACGCTAAAAATAGGACTTACTGGTCAAAAAAATGGGAATTGTTAAAAATGAAATGTGCAGATTTTGAAAAGAAAATGGTGAAACATCCGAGTAGGTCAGAAATCACACCCAGAAGTATCCTGATATTTACAATAAGTTATACATGGTGGTTTACGAAACAGGATATATCACAAAAGAACGGGATTAGCCGCAGCGAAGAGAGACCACACAGCAAGAACGAACCGAAGGCATAGTATACCGAATAGTAAGTGTACTCTCAAGCGGCAGGGCGATGCAGGGATAGGGTGCGAGCAGAGGGATACTTCTCGGATAACGCCTTCGGTTGGGTCTACGCACTGTTGGAGGTTAGCAAATTTCTCGAACGTTTGAATCTTTGCGTCGGCTTAGGACTCGCGACTATATACTGTGCCAAAGGTCCACCGTCAAGCTCCGATATTTTTTGAGTACACCACCGAGATAAAGCGTTAAGCGCGGGATACATACAGCCGAAGAACGCTCAAATGAATGTGAGATTAGTTTACATAGGATGGGTTTTCAGCAAGCGCAGTTGTCGCCGTCGCGGTTCCGTCCGTTTTCGTTTGCGTTGAGCCGGATCTGGTCGGGGAATTCGTTGTACATCTCCACTTCCGTCTCCTGCGCGAGCGCATTGCGTGCGATCGTCTGGAAGGCGAGCTCCACGTTCATCGCTTCTTTGGCGCTCGTCTCGAAGTATGGGATCCCGTTTTTGCTCTGGCACCATTGCTGCGCGCGCTTCGCCGACACGGACCGATTCTCCAGATCCACCTTGAATTAAAGAACGAATACGAGCTTTATTGCATATTTCATAGGAGGAATCCCGGTTTGACAAAAACCGTTTTAACTACAGTAAAAAGGTTTTGTCTGCCGCTAAGGGCACAATCCAAATCCCGGAAGAAATGGCCACGGAACACTTTTCGACCACTTATGAGGATCCAATGCGGCTCCATACGTACAGCCCTCCTCCGGGCATTAAACCTCCGCACCTGCCTACAGTAGCTTTCGCCTCTCAACCCCCATCTCTAGATGAGATTTTAAATCAAATAAAAAGGAAGCCGTCGGGCTATACTCCAGGTCCCGATGGTATTCCCTACTTAGTGTATAAAAAGTGCCCCTGCCTTCTGCAATATTTAGGATCCATCTTCAGACATATATGGAATAGCGGTGTAGCCCCACAGAATTTCGGCCGAGCGACAGTCATCTTAATTCCGAAGGTCCCAGTTTGCACCGGACCAAAGGACGCTCGGCCCATTGCTCTGACAGATACTGTGGCCAAAATCTTTTTTGGCATAGTCCACATGAGGATGAGCGAATTCATGCACCGGAACGAGTACCTTGGAGTGTCAGTACAAAAAGGCTTCATGCGTGGCGTCTCAGGCTGCCTCGAGCACAATTCTCTCTTGGCTGCTGCCATTAAGGATGCGAGACAGCACGAACGCCAAATCAATGTATGCTGGCTCGACCTAGAGAATGCCTTTGGGTCAGTTCGGCACAGTCTCCTCCACTTTGCGCTCCGCTGGTACAACTTCCCACCTGTGGTGCGTGACATTGTAGCCTCCTACTACAACTGTCTGACGTTCCATGTCAAAACGCAAGAATGGACTACCCGCTCTATATCATATTCAATTGGACTGTTTCAGGGCTGTTGCCTCTCTCTGACGATATTCAATATCGTTTTCAATATACTGCTGGAAAGCCTGACCCAGTTCGACAAGAAGTGGGGTTACCGTTTTAAAACAGACGGCTAATACACATCGTCGTGCCTCGCTTTTGCCGACGACCTAACTTTTATCACCAGGAGCCCCAAGCAGCTTTCCCTGCTATTACAGAAAGTGGAGCTGTTCTGCGACTGGTTAGGCTGTATAAAAGTGAAGCCCTCCAAATGTTTTTGCCTTGGACTCGCCCGCATAGACACAAAATTTACATCCTATGACCCAAAATTGGTCTATAAGGGCTCTATTATCTCCCTTATAGACCACTTCAAATTTCTTGGCAGGAAAATCACCTGCCAGGGAAAAGACCTCTCTGGCGATCATGTTATAGAACATTTTAGTAGTTGCCTGGAAAAGATAGATGCATTGCTAATTTCTGGCCCTCGTAAGGCTTGGATCTATGACAACTATCTAACTTCACATTTGTCATGGCCCTTTCTTATTTACGATTTCACCAACGTCTTGTGGGGCACCTCGCGCCATGGCTACCAGTTTTGGTAAGGATGTCTCCGTCTGGAATTAACCTTCAGGATACCTCCCTCCTCCCGACTGGTTACGGGACCAAATTCACTTACGCGACTTCAGCGGTAATTCAATAAGAACTTATCGCAGACCTGGGCTTCCTTTCCCCATCATACCACTCGGGATCGGGTAACCGATAGGTCGTTTCAAGAATGGCATTACAACAGGTCAACATCCACCCCCGCTGCTTAGGAGACAGTATATTTCCATAGTCTCCAGACTCCTTCAGCAATTAGTCGGAGTGCACAACCGATTAGCATCGCCGAACGGTGCGCAAACCGTCCAGTAGCGCCAGGAGGCATCCCACCAGGAGAAACTGATCCACCAGCCGTGAGGCCTGAGACACGAGTCTCACCCGGAGTAGCCTTCCACTTGAGGGGGCTTCTGAATAGGAGCTGAATTGTGAGTTAAGCCGATCTGAGAACAAAATGGATTTAAGGCCCAAGCTGCACGAAACCGTTCGCTACTGCTTGTTGACAGACAATGTCAGCTGACAACTTTGGAAGAGTGCCATAGATAAAATAATGATCAGAATGATTTGAATCTTTTATGGTTTACATATTATGTCAAAGCCATCTATCGGATGACTTTTTTTCCACATTTACATTGATAACTTGATAACCGTCACCTGATAATTTGCAAATGATATGTTTTTTGAATAAAAATCTTTCTAACGCTTAACTCAGCAAGTACGTAATAAAACTTTTTTTTTTTTTTTGTTTCTGGTTTATTGGCAATCAGTCGAAGGACTATGAGTCGATGTGGTGACATAGCTTAATCTCTTGCAGAATGTGCTCCCCAGCGAGAGCATCCACTCATCCTTAAGGCCTAGAGCTACTGTCTGTCTTGCAGCTCTAGAATGTTGTGTCGCTTCAGTCGTTTTGCGTAGTTCTGTGTCATCAGCTGGCGTGCTAATTTGTTAGGATGATTAATTAGCCGCTGCTTATATCTCTCTGATGTGTTTCGGATTTCCTCCTTTACTGTGCTCACAGACAGGTTTTGATGTAGTTCATTGTTGGTAATATACCACGGTACATTTGCTATTGATCTCAAGATCTTGTTCTGTAGTCTCTGTATGACATTAATATTTGAGTCGCTAGCGCTGCCCCAGAGTTGGATACCGTACGTCCATATCGGTCTTAGAATGGCCTTGTATATAAGGAGTTTGTTGTCCAATGATAGCCTGGAGTTTCTCCCTAACATCCAGTAGAGTTTTTTATGTCGGATTGCAATCTCGTCTCTTTTTATTTTTATATGGTCTTTCCATGTCATGCGTCGATCAAGGTGCAGTCCCAGGTATCTTACGCAATCTCTGTGCGGCAGTATACTATCTCCAAGTTTGACCGGTGGACAGTTTCCTTGGCGGAGGGTAAAGGTTACATGGACTGATTTGGCGGCGCTAGCCCTGATTCTCCATTTCTGCAGCCAGTTGTGTAATACTTGGAGTCCCATTTGAATTGCATCTGATGCTTTCTTTGGGTCTTTATGGCATGCTAATACGGCAGTGTCATCAGCATCATCAGTAATAAAACTTGAATAAATAAAAGTTTCATTTTGAAAATGTGTGTTAATATCAAACACGCATACAATATAATTAGACTGCTTATGTATATATGAATAATATGATACGGAAGTTATCTACTATGCAACAGTCGCGCATAATTTGCACAGTTTTATGCAGGACAAACGAATTGTATCAGAACTGTGTCAATAATTTCGTAATCGGTAAATCAATAATGGTTGCATTCCAAATACTTATAACTACAGTAGGACTGCGGTTATCCGAGGCCCGATTAATCGAGTTCCGGGTTAACCGTGGTCGAAAAGGCCACGGCCAGACCACGTTTCTACCCCCCAACGTCACCCGTCTGCTCCAATTAATTGAGCAGTACTGTATTTATGTATGTATTGTATTGTATTTCATTTTATACTGACTAGATTTAAATATGTAATGGGTGTATTATTTTACTTCATTGGCTACGCATGTGTTACTGTGTATGCAAAGTAACACATCCGCGCTGCGCATGTGTTACTTTGCAGTGATCTCTGCTGCGCATGTGATCTCTGCATCATGACGCTGCCGTCCATTTATATAATGGAAGACGCACTGTTCGTTCGCAGAAATCTAGCCAATTTTGAAGTGAATGGTGTGCATCATCACTATCCAACGAGATCCCGTAGCATGCTACGTTCGGTAAGTCATGCATTATCCAAGTCGGAGAGGCTGGCCTATATCGCCGGCCCAGCGGTTTACAACAAACTCAGCTAGCACATTAGGCAGGCACAATCTCTTGACGTGTTTAAGAGACGCCTTAAGATACCTTACAGATAAGGCGTTTTACTCACTGGAGGAATATTACTCGAGTGAAGTCTAAAATGCTTTGGTGGCTAAACTATTTAATGATCTCTTTGAATTTTATCTTGTATTTCTTCTTTTTACATTACTCTTGTGTTTTTTTCTTCGTTTTGTTTTGTTTATTTTATCTTTTCTTTGCGATAAAAAAAATGTTGTATGAATGTTTGCTAATCTGTATCTGACTTGTATACCAGTATACTAATAAAATGAATATGAATATGAATACGTTTTCATTCATTTTACACTTTATCGTATGCTTACCCCTCGATTTACGACAGAGTCCGTGTGATCGGGGTTTTCCATTATCTTAACACTCTCGGTCCACATTACTTCGTATAAGCGAGGTCCTACTCAGTGGCGGTTCTTTCATATAAGCCAAAAAGCCCGGCTTGCCTTTTTCTTAAAAATATCGCTCAACTCTTCAATAAATGAATTTGCTTGCGCCTAGCGCTATCTAGCGGGCACAGATCGCTTTACGCGACAAAACAGGTTATCGACAGGCAGCAATTCGCTGCAATCGTACCGAGTTGAGTTCAGCTAGTCATCTCGCTCGCACAAATGGGCTTGCAACGGGGCTTTCAAAATCAGTGGTCCTTTCATTCTAACCTGTGGCAAATTACGCAAAACCATATATGTATCTCTATACGACTTCCATTAGCATGAAGTAGAATGCGAGCGTGAAAGCTGCAGAGCGTGAAAGCTTCGTTGCCAATTTAGTTCTGTTTGTTTCGAGCAAGAAGTGACAGTGCAGATTTTTATCGTATAATTTCAATTGATTTGTGGTTTTTATTGCCTGATAAACAAAGGAGGAAATTGTCCCTTGTGGTGAGTTCTGTCTTAACTTGATTTCACTCGCTTAAGCAAATAAAACGGCATTTCTTAAAGCCACCGCAGGTATACGTCTGCTAATAAGTATATGTTAAATTCCGTCTAGCATAGGCATGCCTTCAATGTGGTTTTTTGAATCTACGACACAAGCAGTAAATCTTAAACTGAAGATTGAAGAGTAAAGATATACCACTTTTTTTTATACGATAAAATAGGTAAAAACAAAAAAAAGGTATGTCGGGCTTGTCTCATTCACCAACTCTGGGCACGCCACTGTACTTACATTTGAGAAAAAAACGGTTGTGTCACCTTAAGACTTTCCTGGCAAGTAGCCAGGGACTTGTTTCCTCTGAATATTCATTTCCTAAATAAAGTCAATGTGCAGTTGGCGAAAATTCCTATTAATATGCGACACAACGCAATGAAAATTTTAAATTCAAACGCGTGTCATCTCATTCAATTTAAAAATAAACCTGCAAACGCAGGTCGCCATGCGCATTCGAATTCGAGTTTCGAATGAGCCACGCATCGCAAGCGTCGGTGCTTTTAAGGGTCTTACTATTTAATTAATATATGGCGGACTTGAAATATTATTTGTGTCGCTTGTATATTAGATATTCTAACCGAAATTTCACAATGAGATTACGGCCCACCGTTGTACCGAATTTCAAGTCTCTAAGTCCAATATTTCGAGATTGAAGTATGACTAGCGTGCCCTCTGGTGGACCAATTTCAACCTCAATCTTTTCAACTCTTGCCATGACTAAATGATGCCTGTATTCCAAATTTGGATGTAAAAGTTTATAATCGTGGAAGTACATATATTGGAATTCATGCAGTGCTAACTCCTTAACCCGGTAACTCCCTAACATCCCTTGCGGGACCAACGGCGGACTCCCCCAATTCCAGGTTATATTTTTTTATATGTCAAATTTCAATGCGATCATTTTACAGTAATTTTTTTTATGATCCGTACAAGTTTACAAGTTATGGTCTTTAAGTTTACAAGTTATGGCCGTAGGTTTACAAGTTATGGTCGTTTGTATCAAGGTCGTCGACTCGCGTCGATTTTACGCGCGAAAATGTCGCGGGCAAAGTGATAGCTGAATTTTTACTTCACGAGAGGAGGGGTTAAAAACTAATAACCACCTTCCATATATGGGTTTGACAGTTCTTTAACCCTTGGAGTAAATGGGTATTTTCATGGATGCATCTGTCTCTTTTGCAGGATTTTCGGCGACATCGACTTAAAGTACCTACTATAACTACGAAACTACTACACCAATCATAAAAAGAACAACTGCACAATGACTGCATTGAAATTTCGAATATAGAATATTGAAATATCATTTTGTAAAACAATTAGATAATTATGAATAAATATGAGAACGTCAAAGAAGTGAAAAAAACGCGCGACCAGATTTGGTCGACTCGTACTCAACGGATAATTGTTTCGCGACCAGATTTGGTTGACTCATACTCAACGGGTTAAAAGCCTATATATTTATAGATAGAGCAAATATTTTTACAGATTCGGAATCAGTGTGGTGAATATAGCTGCAATGTAGAAGTTTGCTAAACTGCTTAAAAACTAGCATAGCCTACCGCCATATAGGTGTTTGTGTAGCGTTTTTGAAAAAAAGGAAACTTGCTTATTTACGGAAAAGATTTCTACACGAAATCGGATACTATCGCGGTTGTTTGACATTATAAATAAGATAAAAAACGAATTTGGCACATGAATTTTGTAGCACCCGACGTTTCGGCGACGTTGCAGCCGCCATTGTCTGGGGTAGACTGGTTGTCGCCCTTGTCTCAGTCTACCCTAGACAATAGCGGCTGCAACGTCGCCGAAACGTCATGTGGTAAATTCGTTTTTTATCTTATTTGTAAAATGTTTTACACATTTTTCATTCAGTATGGTGAATACAGTCGGGTGTCAATAAACAATCTTCAATGTAGAAGAGGTATCTGCACGTATCTGATACATGCATGTATCTCCATGTATCAGGTATCTGAATGTGAAGAAACTGTATAAATATCAACATTTAGTAGTAAAAAAGATAAAACATTTTTATTCTGTACTTAGAGATTTCAGAGCAATCGTGGAAGTATACGATATTTTGTTTGTCGATTCGAAAAACCAACCCCCGGGACAAATATCCAGCGGTGGCTCTCCGATAAGCGATAATTTACCTTATTGCCGAGTATGACGAAGGGAAAGTTCTCAGGATCGCGTGGCGACGCCTGTATGAGGAATTCATCCCGCCAGCTCTCAAGCGATTTGAACGTGTTAGGGGCGGAAACGTCGAAAACTAAGACACAACAATCCGCCCCTCTGTAGAAAGCCACCCCGAGGGATTGGAAGCGCTCCTGCCCGGCCGTGTCCCATATCTGCATCGTCACTATCCTGTCGTCCACGCTCACTTCTTTTGTGAGGAAGTCAGCACCGATCGTCGCCTTGTATTGATTCGAAAACTTCTTATTCACGAACTGATTCATCAGGGAGGTCTTGCCCACGCCGCTGTCGCCGAGGATGATCACTTTCAACAGGGTTTTCTTCTTTAGCGACATTTTTGCGTTTTAAAATCGACGGAAAAACAACAAGCTTTGTTTCTTCAATTTTCAGTCACACGCAGGATGACATAAAACGGATGATAAATGCGTCACCTGTTTGCTGTGTTACCAGCAAAAATATTGTTTGAACAAAATAATTTTTAGCGTTGCCAGCATAGGTATTTTTAAGGACTCAACGTGCAAATATCGTCGGTTGGTTGCAACAGTGATTCCCTAACTATGGTACGCGTACCACCAGTGGTAGGTATGTACGCGACGCTTCCTAGGGTGGTACGCAAGCAGCTATGGCCATAGGACATACATAGTAAATATTTAGATAAAACGTTTTTAAAAAAAATAACATATAAGTACTACCACCTGCTATTACCAAAAAAAATGTTTGCTAATCTGTATGGATGTTCGCTAATCGTATCTGACTTGTATACCAGTATACTAATAAAATGAATATGAATATGAATATATTAGTTCAAGACGTTCAACCGCTCGAAAGCCAGCCTTTGGGCGCAAAAAACTGCGCCGCGTTTTTAGTCGATTTTATAAATAAATAGTACCTAACGCTTTTCATGAATTCCCTCTTGTAACCTCGTAATTAATCTTGTTAGTCATGTATATATATGTATTATATCTATATAATGTATAAGTATGGAGGCCGGCCGAAACGGTTACGCGCGGACCTGTCAAACGACGCAAAGTGCCTATAGGCACTTTTGGCGTCCGACGGGTTAAATAATCATAGCATTATATAATCGCCAACTTACAATAATAGGCGATAGCTCTCCCTGAGTCGATAAAAGGCCTGTTGGCAGCACCATCGAGATTTTTCTGGTAGCTCCATTTATATGATCAGGGGGGGCGCCAGTTTTGCATGCGGCAATTTTGCACAAATGTCACTTTTGACAGGTCCAAATTTGTTGAGGGCAGATTTGCAGGAGGCAACCTTGCAGGAAGCAACCTTGCAGGCGGCAACCTTCAGTACAGTTTTTAAGTTTTTCTGTTAGGTTAGGTTAGGTTAGGTTTTTCTTTCCCTAAAATCGAAGTGACATTAATTACCGGCATCCTTGTAGTGGATGACTTTTATACATCAAACTAAACATTAAAAAAAATGTTTTAAGTTTTTCTGTTAGGTTAGGTTAGGTCATTTTGACATTTGCAAAACTGCCTTCTGCAAGATTGCCTTCTGCAAAACTGCCGCCTGCAAGAATGCCGTCTGCAAGATTGCCGTCTGCAAATTTGCCTTCTGCAACTTTGATGGGACCCCACTGGTAGTTCCTTAAAATGAAATCGAAACGCTCAATAATATTTAAAATATGGGTTTAATATGTATGTGTATATAGTTAAATAATAGCGAAATAAATAATTAGACAGTTATTTTTATTACCTGGCAATAGGTTTCAAAGAGCATCACCGCGCATGCATCCTCGTAGAAATCGTGATAATGTTTACGGACATACGATAAACGATAAAATAATGAAAAATAAACCATTAATGATTAATAAAAACAAAGTTGAAGCATTAGATAATAACAGTAAAATAAATAATATGTCTCTTCCCACCAATTTCGTACGATTTACTTATTAAAATTGCTGAAATCGATCACATACAAATATACGATATAGAACATCTCTAGTCAAATCAAAATGAAAGTCAAGTCAGTCAGTTGGAGTTGGAGCGATTGCTAGGTTAGGGGCGTATGATTTTGTTTTGTACAATTAATTTATTGAAGTAAGAAAATGTTCGAATTCGTCGCGTATGATCGGCGATTTAAGTCTTTTCGTGGGTGTGTGTAGTTATGGTTACTTGACGACCGTGCGCGGTGATCCGTTATTCGCCACGGTTGTATCTTTGGCAAAGTGTTTGTGATGGAGGAGAATAATTTGAGCCGCAGCGGCAGCCGCTGTAGTTCAATTTGCGATCTGGAGAAGGATTTCGGCGACCTGGAAGTGAAGAAATCGCGCAGGAGCGTCATCCTGAGGACAGCCCCGGCCCGCAAAGCGAAGAGGGTGCGCTTCTTTAGAAACGGGGACAAGTTCTATTCGGGCGTCGTGATACCAGTGCTCGCGGAACGTTACAGGTGTGCAAAATTACATTTTTGTATAGATAATCGGCTGTTCCGTCTATTGTTTTCGTCGACGGACGCTTTCTCTGCCATTATTTACGTTGAACCGTTGAGCTGTCATCCGTTTTTTTCGCCTACAATACGTTTTTTTCGCCTATCCAAGCAATATTTTTGCGAGAGTGAAAGTGGTCCTAGATTGTTTTCAGACGAGATTAACCAAGTGAAACGACGTTCTAATTAAAAGTAATGCACATTACCGTTTTTATCTCAAACTTAATTGTTGTTAAATCTTTGGAAATTCTGAATTAATTTTTAAATTTACATAAGTCCTGCTAAATCTGCTAGAATTTTTTATTTATTTATTTATGTATTCTTTGGGAAACACGCAGAGCTTCATTTACTATTACAAAACATCTCACTGCAAAACCTTTCTCAATAATCGAGAAAGCTTCAGATTGGATTATGGAGGTCGATTCGGTCTCTAAGCAGTATAAATTCCCTGAAAGTCTCGGATGCACAGCCCTGCGTCCAGATATAACTCTTTACTCTCTATCTCGGAAGATGGTCCTTATCGTAGAATTAACTGTTCCATGGGAATCAAATATCCCAAAAGACCACGAGTACAAATTAAATAAATACCATGACCTCGCAAATGCCGTCACCCGGAACGGCTTCACTGTTCACCTTCACACGGTGGAAGTAGGCGCTCGTGGCCTGCCAGCTAAATCTTTGTTTCACCATTTTAAAGATCTTGGTCTCTCCAGGAAAATAATCAACTCCTTTCTAGGAAAATTATCTACAACCGCGATTTCTGCATCTCAAATTCTATGGTTTCGAAGGGGGAGTGAATGGGTGGTAAGGTGAACGCTCACATGTGGCAAGACAGCTGTCCTAAACCTACCACCGCCGGTCGTAATCCACCCCTCACCTCTCAGAAGTGTAATAATTATATATGATGGGCCCGATTTTTGGTCGGTGAATTCCATGGCAGCTCCGTTTGTATTTTATTTTATTATCTGCCAAATAGGTGTTGAAATGAATAATTTAAAAAAAAACTAACTTTACCTACCGAAAAGTATGGGTTTGACGCTTCTTTGAATGCCTATATCTGGCTTATTTATTGAGACCGAATAGAGGTTATTGTAGATTCGGAATCAGCGTAGTCAATATAATCAGGTATTATTATTTATTCAGGTATTAACTGTAGTCAGTGTGTTAAATATAAAGACAAGCTCTATAATTTTCTACCACAAGTCGCCAGCGTTCCCCAAGGTAGTGTCTTATCCCCGCTTCTTTTCTTACTATTTATTAACTCAATCTCTAACGTCAATAATGCAAAATATCATCTCTATGCCGACAATGTTCAGATCTATTCCCACTGTTGCCCAGAAGACATTGACGCAGCTATAGCTTTTGTTAACGCTGATCTTGCGATGACATCTGACTGGTCGAAATCCCATGGCTTGCAGTCATCGCTGAATTCTCCATTCTGTCGGGACGGTCTTGCCAAAGAACTTTACGTGGCAAGTGATTATCGTTCATTTGGCAAACATGGCCGAACCATAATCGACGTTTTTGTACTTCTTCTTCGACCGTTGTTAGTGGATCGCATCGTTCTCTAATGGTCTCGTTTCAAATTCGGTCGCGGAGTGAGACACCGAGAATCTGCCTCAAGCATCGCATTTGGAAGACTTCAAACTTGTAATGTTAAATATTAATATAATCAGGTAATGTTAAAAACCAACAATGTAGAACAGGTTCCTATAATGCAATAATGCTAAATCGGCAGGATTTTTAACCCCTTGAGTATGATACGACCAAATCTGGTTCTGAAACAATTATCCGTTGAGTATGATACGACCAGATCTGGTTCCGCTTTTTTTTCACTTCTTTGACGTTCTCATATTTATTCATAATTATCTAATTGTTTTACAAAATGATATTTCAATATTCTATATTCGAAATGTCAATGCAATCATTGTGCAGTTGTTCTTTTTATGATTGGTGTAGTAGTTTCGTAGTTATAGTACTTTAAGGTCGATGTCGCCGAAAATCCTGCAAAAGAGACAGATGCATCCATGAAAATACCCATTTACTTACCCAAATAACATTTTGTGAGCTTTTCCGGTAGCATAGTCAATGTGTTTATCAAACAGCAGTTTATTATCTAATACTAAACCCAGATCGCGCACCTCACTCTTTTCACTTAACCCTTGGAGTAAATGGGTATTTTCATTGATGCATCTGTCTCTTTTGCAGGATTTTCGGCGACATCGACTTAAAGTACTATAACTACGAAACTACTACACCAATCATAAAAAGAACAACTGCACAATGATTGCATTGAAATTTCGAATATAGAACATTGAAATATCATTTTGTAAAACAATTAGATAATTATGAATAAATATGAGAACGTCAAAGAAGTGAAAAAAACGCGGAACCAGATCTGGTCGTATCATACTCAACGGATAATTGTTTCAGAACCAGATTTGGTCGTACCATACTCAAGGGGTTAAGGGGATATGATTAAGTTTATAAATGAAATTTATTTTATTGTTTTTCCTGGTGAAAGTAATTTTTTGACATTTTGAAATATTTAATGTTAACTTATTCCTAACACAATAGTCGTAGAACCGGTCGAGATCTCTTTGGATGGAGACGCTATCATCGATGCTATTTACAGAATGTAAATTTTTAAGTCGTCAGCATAGGAGATGTGAAAACTATTGGAGAAATAAGTGCCTACGTCGTTGATGAAGATATTAAAGAGCAATGGTCCTAAATGAGACCCCTGCGGTACCCCAGATGGGACCGATATAAAATTTGACTTATGCCCCCCAATGACATTATATTTTACTCGTAAATTCGATAATTGCAAGAATGGGTAGGAAAGGAGAGAGATGGTATATAAGTACTGTGGTACCTCTCATAACCAGCATAATTCGTTCCAGACTCTAAGTGAAACACTCATTCAGCGAAACAGTTTTTCCCATACTCGTTATGAGAGGTGCGAATACTCGTTATGAGGAATTACTCGTTATGAGAGGTGCTCGTTATGAGAGGTGCTCGTTATAAGAGGTTCCACTGTATTTTAATTATATTTTATTGTTTTATATTTATATATCATTTTAAATATGTTGTTTCAAAGTCTACATATTATGCATATTATACCAATTTCCTAGTCGCCGAGCAAGCTATGAACAGCCGCGCTGAATTTAGGTTGACTCATGTAAAACATGTCAATATTTTGAAATCGACCATTGTATGTGGTCATCAAATGATATTTTTTTGCCTGTTATGCTGCTGAGACTTACGCAATGTACCATGAAATGAAAGAATTTGCCGTCCACATTAGTGCAATGTAACACACTTGTAACTTACCGCGTAAAATAGTGAAATTCTCTGGCAAAGTTGTCTTTGGATCTGAAGAGAGACGAGGGGTCAGTCGGTTTGGTCGGATTTTAAACTAGCTATCACCAGCGCGTCCAGGTGAGACAATAGGGCGGTGTCGACTACAATGGGCGAACCCGTCACCCCAGGCTGGTATAACGATATATAATCATTCTTGCAGCCGTGGGATGAACGTAGAAGACTTAGAGACGAGACAAACTACTGTCTAGCTCCGCCAACAAACCCGTTAGAGGCCAACATCTTACGGCGAGGCACCAGGGAAGGTACACAGCGTTCAGCCTCGCCCCCTTACTACCAGTTTTGGAAGGATATCCCCGCCTGGAATTAACCTTCAGGATACCTCCGTCCTCCCGACTGGTCACAGGTTCGAAGTCACTTGTGCGACCTCTATCTCCCATATGTTAATCGGTGATTCGGTTTGAATCTATCGCGGACCAAAGGCATCTTTTACCCGGCTCTGAATCCGAGATCAGGTAGCCTAATCGCCATTTCAAGAGTGGTTGACGACAGGTCAACATCCACCCCCACTGCTTAGAGGACAGTATATTTCCATAGTCTCCAGACTCCTTCAGCAATTAGTCAGAGTGCACAACCGATTGGCGTCGCTAAACTGTCCAGTAGCGCCGGGATGCAATCCCTTTCAGGAGAAACCGCTCAACCAGCCGTGAGGCCTGAGACACGACAGTCTTACCCAAGGTAGCCTTCCGCCTAGGCGGGCGGAAGGCGAACCCGTCACCCCAGGCTGGTATAACGATATATAATCATTCTTGCAGCCGTGGGATGAGCGTAGAAGACTTATGACCGACGCCTTACGGCGAGGCACCGGGAAAGGTACCCAGTGGTCCAGGTGGGACAGTTAACCCCTTGAGCGGCAAACGGGACAATTTTCCTACAATTGAAATTACCGTAGAGCGGCAAAGGGGACATCTGTCCCAGCCAAGATCGACGCCGATGTTTTCCAATTATTTACCCTTGATACCTCACATAAATCATACGGCCTGTGGTATGTGCGAAAAGAGGAGAAGATTCTCTGTCGTTAACTAGTTGGTTCATTATTTTTCATACAGTCGCCATATTTTAGTCTATGATTGAACCAAACCAAACCAAAAACACCGAATATTTTTTTTTTTTGTATGGGTATAAGTAAAACGAAGTCATAGGTTGAATGAAGCTTATTATAATTATTATAAAAGTATTCACAATTTCTTGTATAGGGTGATTTATTTCCAGAAAAAACATAGAAATGTTGGACAAGGCAGTTTTTTTCTGTACCACAACTTTGACAGATAATTCTAAATAATGCTTATTGCTTTACAAAACGACGTTACACGTATCTAATAGCAAATTTCAACAGGAACATAAAACAGGTCTTCTTTATACGATCCGTATAGTAGTTTCGGAGTAATCGTCGTTTTCTTGAAACGCTATATTTTTGTTGTGATGTAATCTTCTTCTTCTTCGCGTTCTCTAAGAGAAACTACAATTCAAACATCAGCGCTCGAGGGGTTAAGTTTTGAAGATATCTAAATGAGAAGTAGTTGTCATAGACCCAAGTCTTTCGACGACCAGAAATTGAAACTGCTGAAACATCCTGTACATAGGTATAGATAATAATCGCAATGAAATTGGCATAAGAAACTAGAAATTTGATACGGGAAATATTAAAGAAAATTACTTATCTTTAGCCATGATTTATGATAGGTTGCAGGTCACATGATATTATTAAACATATAAGTTATTGATAAAAATCGTCAATTTTCGTGTATCTGTATGGTACATATATTTCTCCGTGATATCACTCATCATACCCGGTACATATATAGATAGAGATCTGCTGATAACAACTGATATACAGTGAGCCCTTAGCTTTCAATAGATATTTGTTTCCTTTAATATGAATCATTGTCGAATTGGAACGGCTAAGCAGTCAACATCAGAAAAGGACGAATAGAATAGGTGTTTCTGTTTTTTTTATGGCCTACATTTCACTAGGCGAACTTATTGACTTAACTTGCAATATATTACAGCCAACCTCGAGGAAAACACTGAGATCTTCGTCGGTTGGTTTTCGAATTACCCAGATATAGAGATCAAAGGATCGATCAAATTATCAATATTTATCATGATTTTATTTATTTATTTATTTATTTAAGAATTAATTACTATAAAACATTGATTAGCTTACAAATATAACAGGAACCGAATGGCAAAACCTTAACCTTTTGCTTATTTGTTTCTGTCACCCAACTGGGACTAGCCCGTTCTAGGGTGGACAGGACTCCAATATTACAATCAAGTTTGCTTGATTGCTTGGTTGCCTACAAATGTACAAGTTTTAGTAAAAAGCTAATGACACTAAATTGCCCTAAAATGTGGTCTTCAGAATAAAATAAAAAATAATAATAATAAAAAAATATTAAAAATATATAATAAATAAAATGCAATTCCATTATTAAATCGGCAATAAATATAATATAAAATTCGATTAAATAATATAAATAAAGTTATATGTGAGAAAAGAAAGAAACAGTCATTATTATTTAATATTATGTTTTAAGTAGTATAAGATTTAATATAAAAATACCTAGTCTAAAAGTATAATTCATTGTCAAAGTCAAATATTTTTTGGTAGTTAGTTCAATATTAAAAAATACTTAACATATAAGTTTAAAAATATGTTAATAATTTGTGCACCTAAGTTTTATTATACTATTATTTCTAACATTTGATGTATGGTTAGTCTGTCATGATTCGCTAACCATTTCTTTAATTTATTTTTGAATTCCCTAAATGTCAAATTCAATTTTATTTCCATATTAATCAGATTGTAAAATCTCGGCGCAATGAAAGAGTAATGTCTTTGACCAAATGATGTTTTCCTTCTGGGTATTATTAAGCTATTTTCTACAACTTGTCTCGTTGGTCGCCGGTTCTGAATTATTCCTAAATTTGAGTTATTGTCCAAAAATAGCCTTAAGAGGGAAGTTTTTAGAAAAAGTTGCCTACAATCAAGAACTTTAGCTTCCTTATACAGTTCATTAGTGGGATGGCGATATGGTCTACGTAGAATAATTTTTAATATAAATTTCTGCGCAACTTGCAATGGCTCTAGCAGGGTTTTACCACATCCACCCCATCCAATTATGCCGTAAGTAATAAGCGATTCACATAAAGCATAATAAACAGTTTTTAGTGTTTTGGAATCCAGAATATTCCTCAGTTCTTTGAAAACATATCCAAGGATTCGCACCTTCGTAGCCACGTTATGTATATGAGAATCCCAACGGAGAAAGCAATCTAGAGTGATGCCTAGATATTTCCAAGATATTTCTCTTTGTAGAGGCTGACAGTTACAAGACTCTATGCTATCGCATTCGTGTATTACAATAGTTTTATTAGTAGTGGGTTGACCTCTGGTTGTTATACTAAATGGCATGTATTTGGTTTTGCCAACATTAAGCGTCAACATAAAGTTTCCTAGCCAATTTTTAACAATTTTCATGCCCTCGTTTGCTTTCTCAAATGTGTAATCCCAGTTTGAACCCTTGAATAGTATAACGGTGTCATCGGCATATGTGATGATTTTACCTACTGGTAACTGACATAGGTCATTTATGTAGACGAGGAATATCGATTATCATAGCAGTTAACCAAAAATCCTGACTGCATGTTTTAGAACAAATTGTTTAGAAGTTATGGTGGAATAAAGAAACGGAAAACATACATACATGAACCCTGCACACATTACGCTCCTTTTTGTTAGATATATGTCCTTCTAGCCGTGTTCGGCCATAGCGACTGCATTGTAGATTCTAGTGACTTCTTTAGTCTTCTCAGAGTCCATTGTCCGGAAGCAGTCAAGTGCGCAGGCTATATTATAGTGCACAGGTGGGCGCGCGACCACGGGTGCACTCTCTCTTCCTCCCTCTTCTGAACCCGATGGAACGGAGACCGTTACGACCAGAGAAAAGTTTGGATGCAGATAAAATAAAATAAATTAATTAATCGCCAACACAGCAATGGCTGTCATTGTTAAATTTGTACTCAATATTGCAGAGCTATTTTTTTCGGATTTAGTTCGTTTTTCCACACTGTCATTTATGAAATCTGTAGTTATGGCTTGTGGCGATGTTATAGATTTTTCTGGAGCTATTGTAGAGATGACCGGTGACTTATTGGTAGTTGTTGTAGTAGGCGGTGATGTAGAAGATGCATTATTGGATTTATCCTGGTTTTTTGATGATCTCGTGTTGTTGCTCATGGGGATATGTTGAATACAGCATACAGTCTCTTGTTCCGACATTATACAAAATTGTGATAGTTTCCCTTTTGGCAAATCCCCGTGAATTTTTGGACAATTTTCCGTCGGTAGACATAGGGTACTCCTAAAACGCCATTTATTTCACATGACTCTTCGCGGCAGTGTATATGCCAGGTCCCTTGGCACTTCCGCAAGGGCTCTTTCCAATACTGGTAACGGCGATTATGTTGAAGAGGCATTGGTTGTCAGCTATCGTCACTTGCAGAGGTCCACCACTATCGCCTCCACAAGAGTCTCGTCCTCCTTCTAAGCTGCCAGCGCACAATTGATCGTCCGTTATACCTTGCGGTAACCTCTTTCTGAGAGTCTTTGCATATAGTCTTCGACAGGTCGACTAGTCAGGTCGAATTTTTTTGTTATTTTATAAATTATTTTGTTAGGCAGTCATGTAAAAACAGGCAATTTACTCGATAACCTCGGTTATGTAAGGCACTTGTAAAAAATAAATCAGCGCTATACAGGTAACTTATATTTTGATTATTTATATTTATATTTTGACAATCTAGTAGTCTGACAATCAAGTATATTTTGACAATCTAAATTCTTGACTAGCTATGTATGTTAAGTAAAGAGTAGTAACAAGACTTACTACCTTATACAATTATTTTGACTTGTCCAAGAGTGGTTCTTAGCCGTCAATTAGACATGACGAAAATGTAATGTAATATAGAAAGCTAAACGATCTTAATAATTTTTTTTTGCGAAAATACAATGATTTTAACCTACCTTTTTTATTTTTTATTTTATTTATTTATTTATTTAAGTCCATAGAAAATACATTTAATTACAAAAACATTCTCTTAGCCTAATATTTCATAATTAATTAAACAGTTTTTTAATTTACCTAACTCGGAAAGACATTCAGAAATAATAGTTTGTGGTTTTCCACCTCACTAGGAATAACCTGTATCGAGGTGGTACCAACAGAAATCGTATATTGCCTGCCGAAAGAGCATGATATACCCGCTCTTAGGTTTTCATTTTATTTTAATAATTTTTTTAAACTTTATATTGCAATGGTATTTACAATTAATAATTACAAGGATGGGGGTAGCTACTTTATTCTAAAATTTTGAAGATACCAAATTATCCTAGAATCATACATTTATAGAATCATATTTTTTTATTAAAAAACTCATTTAAACCTTTGTAAAAATACAAAAGAATTATTGTATTCTTATAGGCACTGAATATTAGCCGTTTAGCTTTTTATTCAACAACTTAGATATTGCAAAATTTAGTAGGTAGAAACAAACCACCTTTTTTTAATTATTTTTTTTTACCCACAAGGAATATACCTTTTCATGGAACCCGCCTTGTTGCCTATTGGCACTATCTTCTAGGTGGGCATTTGTAGCATCACACAGTCAAACACTCTGGCGGTCACCCATCCCAGGATTGACCCTCGGTCAATACTGGGATAGGTGACCGCCTGAATATTGCTTATACCGCTTAACTTCGGTAACAACGAGGAGAACCGGTGTAAACGTGGCTACGGACGCTACAACACGGCCACGGACGCCTGTTTGTCGTCGTAGTTGGAATCCGTACTAAATTTTCGGTGATGTTAATTTTACAATTTTATTATATCAGACATGTTGATTTGTTAAAAAAAACTGTTGATAGATTGAATGTAGACATTTTCCCTCTATTATATTTGAGTACCTCAATATCAATGGCCTACAATGGCTTCCCAGGTCAAAACTGAGTTAGAAGTGAATTCTAATAAAACTTTCCGTGCTCTTTTCATTGGTGATGTCCATTCCTTTTAAAATCAGACAGCAATATGACGTTTTCTACACTTAAATTTGGTATTGGTTTCAAAAACGCACACCTACCCACGAGTTTGGTTTTAAACTCTGTATATTTGGATTTGTCTTGATAGACACCTGGATTTTTAAAAATAATTTCACCTATTTATCAAAAGAAATTGAAATTGATATTATAGACAATATAATTTCTGGAGTATTAAACAAAATAAAGAAATAAAAATATACGGTAGGGCCGCAGTTATCCGAGCCCCGATTAACCGAGTTTTGGATTAACTGAGGTCGAAAAGGCCACGGCCACGCCATGTTTTTACCCCTCAACGTCACCTCTCTGGCTCCAATTTTAATATGCAGCACAATATTTTATATTTTAAGTTTCTAATATACGGACAACTATTATATTTCTATATCTAGTATACTAGTATCCTCCAAACCCCCAATACAGTTTGTGCGGGTTGGCTCTAAAGGCAAAAAACATCTCACTGCAAAACCTTTTTCAATAATCGAGAAAGCTTCAGATTGGATTATGGAGGTCGATTCGGTCTCTAAGCAGTATAAATTCCCTGAAAGTCTCGGATGCACAGCCCTGCGTCCAGATATAACTCTTTACTCTCTATCTCGGAAGATGGTCCTTATCGTAGAGTTTACTGTTCCATGGGAATCAAATATCCCAAAAGACCACGAGTACAAATTAAATAAATACCATGACCTCGCAAATGCCGTCACCCGGAACGGCTTCACTGTTCACCCCTTCGCGGTGGAAGTAGGCGCTGTTTCACCTTTTTAAAGATCTTGGTCTCTCCAGGAAAATAATCAACTCCTTTCTAGAAAAAATATCTAAAACCGCGATTTCTGCATCTCAAATTCTATGGCTTCGAAGGGGGGAGTGAATGGGTGGTAAGGTGAACGCTCACATGTGGCAAGACAGCTGTCCTAAACCTACCACCGCCGGTCGTAAGTCCGGAATCCACCCTTCACCTCCCAGAAGTGTAATAATTATATATGATGGGCCCGATTTTTGGTCGGTGAATTCCATGGCAGCTCCGTTTGTATTTTATTTACGGACAACTAGGCTGGGGTGGTATGGCCAAAACAAATCTGGATCCTCTGATACAAAGCCCAAAAGGCCTTGATTAGGGTTATAGCCAGGAAGCATACCGCTACTCCAGTGACCAGCTCTACAGGGATTTTATGGTGTTGGATGCAAGACAGCTATATATACGGCAGGTCTTGATATGCTACAGGAAAAACTCCAACGGGACAACGTCAAGCCGACCAGTAACGCCCATAGACACGACACAAGACATAAAGACAGACATGTACAATCAAAAATGAGAACGACCTTTGGACAAAGACACTATATTTACCTAGCGAAAAAACTCCATAACATATTTACCACGCAATTAGGCCAAGCTACAATTATTCAAAATGACGCTCACTACAAAAGACTGGTAACATTATGGCTATTACACTCGACGAGGGAGCACTGTGAGTCGTTAGTAACTAACGTTATTAAATTATATTACTTATTATTGTTATTATTATCTCATTAACCTCATAACTGTATTCATATATCTCCCATATATATTATATCTCATTTAATTTCATAAATATATTTTTTTTGTTTAATATAATATATACTATAATAGTTATACAATATTCCGATTGCATACGGAAACAGATAAAGCGAGCGAGAAAGAGGCAAGTCAAGCGTCGTCTGTAGGAATATATGGAGGGGTCGAACTTTAATCAAATCAAATCAAAAGTGTTTATTCAAGTTAAATACATTCCGTACCAATACTGAACTTCAAAAGACAATAATTGTACAATAAGTATGTATATTTTATAATATAATGTTTTGTTTTCAACAAATTCTATGACTTGTACTGAAAAAAAAGAACCATGAAAGAAAACCAGATGACCACATTTTTTTACTATTATTGTCAAGATACAATCCATATTTTTTCAAGTCCGTTGAACGCATGAAACAGAAAGAAAACAGAATGGCAGAAAAACAAATAGAGTAACTATCAATCATTTACATATTGAAGGGAACATAAATAAATAAAATAATTGAAGGGAACATAAATAAATACAAGGATTTCCCATATTTCGACGTAGGAAATCCTCTAGATTTCTCAATATCGTCGATCAACAGGGTCTATACCAAAATAAGTTGAAAGAGTCAGGAAAAAAAGACTCATTGCAGACATATTCTAGCTGGCTGCAAGGTCGTCTTAGATCAAGGACGGTACACTTACCGCTACAACAAAGTCCTTGCTGTTATTCGAGAGGCAATTAGCCTCTCAGTGGCTCGTGCCAACAAGGGTTTGACACTACCCTCCAAACCCCCAATACAGTTTGTGCGGGATGGCTCTAAAGGCAAAAAACATTTCACTACAAAACCTTTCTCAATAATTGAGAAAGCTTCAGATTGGATTCCGGAGGTTGATTCGGTCTCTAAGCAGTATAAATTCCCTGAAAGTCTCAGATGCACAGCAGTGGCGTGCCCGGGGTTGGTGAATGGGGCAAGCCCAACATACCTTTTTGTGTTTTTTAATTAAAAAAAATATAGTAAAAAAAAGTGCTACCTCTTTCCTCTTCAATCTTCAATTTAAAATTTACTGCTTTTTATCGCGCCGGCTAAATTATTTAGTTCATCATAACCGGACGAATTCCAAACATTTAAGTCGTTTGAAAAAAAATACAGCAGTAACAAAACAATTTACTGGAATGGGAGTATCCAACCCAGTGAGTTTTGTACATTTATCTATTAAATTGTCTTTTATGCGATTTACTTGTCTGAGAAATACACAGATCGGGTGTAGGTTTAGGTCCAGAAATTAGTAACTTCTTTAGCTCAAAACTCAAAGAGGAATTATTGCAGTATAGGAACCTTTCTCAGAAATCGACAAAACAAAGAAATACTACTAGATTCGATCATTGTAATTATAAATGTGACAGAAAAAAGCTTCGGACGCATAAAATTTCAAGACCAAATTCACATTAAAAAAAAGAAGTTTTTTTAAACTCAGTTTTTAAGGTTGTTTTTAAAAAAACTAATCTAACCCACCGCCAAATAGGTGTTTATGTATTATTTAAAATTAAAAAAAACCTAACCTACCAAATGTATGGGTTTGACGCTTTTGTGAATGCCTATATCTCGCTTATTTATTGAGACCGAATAAATATTATTGCAGATTCGGAATCAGTGTGGTCAATATAGTCTGGTGACGTTAAAAAATCAACAATCTAGAAGAGGTTCCTATACTGCAATAATACCAACCAACTAACTACAGTGAAGTGAAGTTGCTCTCACGTTGCGATAATTTGACACTTTCGCTTGTCATGGGCATGCCTGGCTTTGGCTTGCATAGTAAAGTCCTCTATATACATATAATTGTTTTGCGTAATTTGCCACTGGTTATAGTGAGAGGTACACTGATTTTGAAAGCCGTATTGAAAGCCCATATGTGCGAACGAGCGAAATGACACATCGGTACATTGCAGCAATCGCACGCTGTCTTTATCGACGGCGCGGCGTGCCGCGAATTTCGCCGCGTGGAGCGAACTGCGTCCGCTAGATCAGTGTTCCGCAAACTTTTTGTGTTCAAGGTACACCTACCAAATCAAGAAATTCTAGAGGTACACCAAAGAAAAAACCAATGAATTTTTAATATTTATTTATTAATAAAATCAATATAATATGCAAAGATGTTTAATGAGAAATATGAGCCTGCTTAACTGAGCACAGAGATCAAAATTTGGAGCAATCGTTGATAAGGCTGCTCTCTTCTCTTCGCCGATCGTCCTCAGGCGTTCTCTTTTTTTTAATTTAATCGTAGTGAGAGGTGAAAACCCCAATTTGCATAAGTAAGTGGTGGCAAATGGTAAAAGATTTGCAATAGCACACTTTGAAAGTGCGCTATAAAGCGTGCAACGAAGCACTTCGCTCGCGTAGCTCTCAGCTGAGTAGGTTGCATTATCTTCACAAAACTTGTAAATTTTTCTGCGCACACCAACTATTGGCCATGGTACACCAGTGTGCCGCGGCACACACTTTGCGGAACGCTGCGCTAGATAGCACTCGTAGGCGCTAGCAAATTAATTTATTTAATTGTTTTTTTACGATTTGTATTACTCATTTATTTAATTGTTAATTACGAAGAACAGGCAAGCCGGGCTTTTCGGCTTATAGGAAGAGGCCGCCACTGATGCACAGCCCTGCTTGCAAATATAACTCTTTACTGTCGATCTCGGAAGATGGCCCTTATCGTAGAATTAACTGTTCCATGGGAATCAAATATTCCAAAAGACCATGAGTTCAAATTAAATAAATACCATGATTTTGCAAATGCCGTCACCGGGAACGGCTTCACTGTTCACCTCCAGGAAAATAATTGTCTCTTTCCTAGAAAACTAACTAAAACTGCAATTTCCGCATCTCAAATTCTATGGCTTTGAAGGGGGAGTGGTGAGTGGGTGGTAAGGTGAACGCTTATATGTGGCAAGACAGCTGTCCTAAACCTACCACAGCCGGCCGTTAGTCCGGAGCCACCGCTCACTCCTCAGAAGCGTTATAATATTTCGATGAGCCTAAATCCGGTGGGTGAATTCCATGACATCTCCGTTGTATTCGTTTATTATGCTAAGTTTTATGACACTGCAATTTTTTATTCGAAAGTAATTTTCATTGGCATTTTGCATGAAGAAGTACAACTTTAGCGGACTCTTAATCATGCAGTCATGCATCTTTATGTCCGATTTGTCCATACAAGCATAGAGTTGGTATACCCAGTTGTGGCACTTGTGCAAAGTATCATTCACTTTGGCACTATGCAAAGAATCAGTCAACAATGTCTATTGACATTCGATTCGTTACACGGTTCCCTTTATAAGATACTAGCTGACCCGTGCCCACTTCGTTGGGCAGTAAATATTTTTACTTGTGATGAAATTATGAGTGTGGTTCGGTTAGTACTGAGTGCTATGATTTATTTCCTGACTGCCAAAAGGAGGGTTATATTTTTATTGCGTATGTATGTATTTGCATGCCGATTTGGCTATATTACCGGGTTTCAAATGAGTGAATGAAATGATTATGATTAAATAAATTATGTTTATTTTAATTGTTCAAAACTTCTCTGTATACTATATTAGATGTAATGTTATTATTTGGTACCAAAATATATTGTCTTTCAGGAGTTCCAAGAGTTTTTTTCTCTGACTTTCTACTTTGCAAATCCGACTACCACGAAAAAGTCTTTTCATTTTTCGGATTAATATATAGCCTATGACACTCACAAATAACGTTTCTATTGGTAAAAGAATTTTCAAAATCGGTTTAGTAGATCCAGAGATTATTCCCTACAACCTCACAAACTTTACCTCTTTATAATATTAGTATAGATTAATAATGTTGTATTACAATTGAGATTTTTGATTCAATCGATTTTTGCTTATTGTTTATTTTATATAATTTTCAGATCCTTTGACAGTCTTACAGCTGATCTAACGAGAGTCTTATCTGACAATGTAACGTTACCAAGTGGAGTTAGGACTATTTACACACTCGAGGGTAAAAAGGTATTGAAGTTTTTATTATATTATCCCACATTTACTTTCTCTCCCTTTCATATTGCCGTATGCTGTACATTAACTTCTTCTCATCACAAATACTGCAGAGCCTTAAGATGAAAGTCTATGACCAGTGCGTGTGTCCAGTGATGACGGATTAGCAATTAACTAATGGCGAAAAATATCACTTATTGGTAGAGAGGTAGGAAGTCCAGCCTGCCGACCACATGCTCTTGTTTTCTCTTTTAACACTAAGCTGAGGGATCCAGCTCCTTCCTTCTCGGTGGTGGTTATAAAGCTGACATATAGTGGGGGGGGGGGGGGCAAAGGGGGGTAGAATTGGAGCATGTCAAAGGAAAATATTGGGGGTGGGCTATGATCAGATGACAACAACATCGCCACTGGTAATTACCAAAAATTTAACCAATTAGCCACTTAATTTTGTTACCACAGTGGTGTCTCGGTAATCCGGCAGATATCGGAGCAGAGCACTGCCGGATTCAGATCACTAATAATGATTCATTTAAGCGGCAGAAGCTATGTTTTGTTGTATACATATATCTATGTATTACTATATTATACACCACATTAGCACATACACACAATTGATGTGTTTTCTGCGCACTTTTAAGTTTTTTTAAAAAGAAAGTTTTTATCTTGTCACTGTTCTTTCTTATGTCAAGAACTTTAGCACTACAAACTTCAATTCTATAGTGACACAAACTAACGTTCCACCTTTTTCAAGCTGTTTCAAAATCTTGTTTTTATACACGAGCAGTAATTAAAACAGACATTTTAAACTCCCAGCACTGTAAATACATAAAATTACACTGATACACTGAAAATACATAAAATACAGGAAGTCAGCGAGCTAGCAAAACTTGTACTAGACTGGAGTAAAGCAGACAAAGTAGACACATACATCTTGCACATCGGTCATTGACCCCGCCACAAGCAGTCGAAATTACCGAGCTTCGTAGCCTGTATCAAAACGCCAGATTACTGGCAGGGCTGGAGAAGTGAAGTGCCGGATTATAGATGGAGTACTGTGTTTCGATAAGTCAGGCAAAATAAACAAAGATATTGAACCTTGTTCGACCAAATACGACCTCTGCGGTTTGATAATTATTCAGCAGAAAGCAGTAGAAAATATGATGTAGCAGAGCACGACCTCATTATGCAGCATTAGAAAATATGATGGGCATGCTACTTAAGGGGAGAATTGTGGGGGCCCCCATATATAGTGCATGGTGCAAGACTCTGGAACGATCTCCCAGCAAATATACGAAACTCGCCTTCTTTACCATTATTTAAGACTCACCTCAAAGAAATCGGAAACTATCGCGGTTGTTTGACATTATAAATAAGATAAAAAATGAATTTACCGCGTGAATTTTGTAGCATCCGACGCTTCGGCGACGTTGGAGCCGCCGTTGTCTAGGGTAGACTGTTTAACCAAAGAATATTACCTTTCTAAGAAGTAACCAGTTCTTCCCTTTCCTCTTCCTCTCCCAATTTTTTCTCGGGCATTCTGTATTTTTATTTATATACCTTAAGTTTTATATACCTTTACTGATCTGTGTTTTATGCAAATGTAATAATCTTTATATCCACAATGCGCGCATGTATTACTGTGATTACGTTAGTTGTAAGACATTGCCATGTGGCTGGACGGGCCACCCTTCACTAGACTCCAAGTTGTTCGATGTGAGGAGGTGGTGTCAACTTGCGGGTTATCTCTGCATTGAAAGTCAATTGAATGTATATCAGAAGGTATTTATTGTATCAGAAGGAATTTATAGTAATTTATATTGCCAGTTTGTTAACGCTTCCCGACTATGTCAGGGGTTGACGCGAACGGGGTAGCTATCTGCCTGAAGTTACGAGGGTGCATGGATAAGGATTATAGTTTGTGCTCGGAGTATCTCATATGAGATACGGCTGGAGTCTGTAGGAGTTCACACTGATGCTTGCTCGTCTCGATATGAGGAAGGAAGGAAGAGGTACCCAAAATGGTCGGACCCGTTGACCTAACTCGTGAGAGTAGTGCCGGGTGATTCCGCCACTGTCTTGGGGGGAGTGATCATTCGAGAAACGATCCTCTGGTGCTATTTTCGCCGCCTTATAAAGGCCGAAAAATGACGCAATCCAAAATATTCCGAGTAAAAAATGTTGTTCAATGTAATTGATTTGACAAAGTAGTTAAAATTTGTGCTAATTCAGCACTGCACGAGGTGGAACAATGGCTGTATCAACGTCAGTGCATTTCACTAGAATTCAATTCATTTGCTGACTGGCATGTACAATACTTAGGATCGTTACATGGCAATAAACTCGCCTTTTTGTAACATTTTTAAGAGCAAATAAAGAGTATATTATTATTATTATTATATAGGGTTTCTGCCATTTGTATTAAAAACTTCATTTACACATAAAATACAGATTCTAAAATTCGGAAAACTGTAACAAAAATCAAAATTTGCGTGGCATGTTATGCTTCAGGAACCTGTTGCACTCAGGTTTTGAGTTGTTTCATAATCATTGTTCCAAATCTACGAGCATTTCTTTAAAAAATCGCATAAAAGCTATGACGTTTTGAGCTGTCAGATGAGAAATAGCCGTATTGCACGGCCCAATAAAAATGACCCTCTTGGTGTCCTTGCCGTGACATAAAAACAAGAGATTTAATAATAAAAATATCAAGTTCGAAAGAACTTTTCAATAAATGTAATAAATGTCACAAAAATATAACTATTTTATTGTGAACATGAGTTGTCATGAGTTTTTTTTTAATCTCCTAAAGTTTGTTTAACGACAGGCAACTTCCGGCCCGTCAAATTGGTTCCACTGTCAATTAAGCAAACTGACGAAGAGTGCAGTGTTGCCATAAGTGTTCACAAAAATCTGTGCGGCTAAAGGAGTGCGACTAACTTTTTAACTAACCCACTTATTATTAAACTCTCAACGAGAAAGTCGTAACTCTAGCCTTTTTGTAATGTTTATTAGATTTTGAAACTGGAGGAACTGGAGGACGGCCAGTCTTATGTGTGCGGGGGTTTCGGTGAAGCGTTTAAGCGGTTGGACTACGTGACGCGTGCCGCAACGCCGGCTTCCTTCAGGCTCAGCGGACCGGAGGGCATCAACAGCGAACTGAGTAGTCCTTCGCCTCTCCGGACCAACAACAGACTGTCTAGAGCATTCCAGGTATGGCTATACGCAGCTTCATCCGTTATCTTCAGTATGATAGAATCCCATCCCACCCTACCCATACATCACTTCTGCTTCTTCTGGCACCGTGACCTCTGTCATTCTGGGGTGGGGAGCATGTTCTAAGACTGCAATCGAAAGACTTAGTATTGTACAAAAAGCTATAATTCGTATTATACTCAAAAATCCAAAAATGTTTTCTTGTAATGAGTTGTTTCGCGAAGCGAAAATACTTGACATTAGGTAATTGTACTGTTTAAAAACTGCTTTTTATTTCAATCGCGGGCAAGCAGACATCTTTCTTTGCTAAGAACACAAGATCGGCGCAGGTACCACAGTACATAGGGCCCAGGAGATTTACATCGTTCGGACAACACCAATATCATTACCTTGCTCCGAGATTAATGAATATTTTAGGAAAAGGATTGATATTTAGGATTGATACAGGTGGTTCTTAAAAAAAGTCTCATTCGGTGGTAAATTATTAACCCGTTGAGTATGATACGACCAAATCTGGTTCTGAAACAATTATCCGTTGAGTATGATACGACCAGATCTGGTTCCGCGTTTTTTTCACTTCTTTGACGTTCTCATATTTATTCATAATTATCTAATTGTTTTACAAAATGATATTTCAATATTCTATATTCGAAATTTCAATGCAATCGTTGTGCAGTTGTTCTTTTTATGATTGGTGTAGTAGTTTCGTAGTTATAGTACTTTAAGTCGATGTCGCCGAAAATCCTGCAAAAGAGACAGATGCATCCATGAAAATACCCATTTACTCCAAGGGTTAAAGGAAGAACGGAAACGGAAAGTATCCTCATGACATTTCAAAAATACCAACACATTTATCACATCTTTAACAATATAAATTGCCCATATGCAAACAAGAGTAAAATCTGTTTTTTTTAATGGCAATATTTTGTACTTAAATTTATTTTAAAATTGTTTTCTACTACTTTTATTATTTAATGATTATTCTGATTTTAATGATTATCTTGTTTATTTTATTTATTTTTTATTTTTTTTTAATTAACAATAACAATTTCTTAACATCTTCAGGAAACTAAACTTTAAAATTTTAAATTTAATTTAAATTTGAAATATAATATAATAATATTTGAAATTGGCATTTTTCTTGGAACAGGCACTGCCTAATGAATAGAGACACAAAATCATTCTATAAACATAGATCCTAAATATTTTTTTTGTAACTAACTAAATAAATTAAAAAAAAATCATTACAGCGTATTTGATTCTTTAATGCAGTACTACAATTCGGCAGCTTGGATTTTATTACAAAATGCAATGTGTAGATGGCACTCACAGCTCCAAACATTGATTGATTACACTACTGCCCAACAAAAAAGGAGTGTAATGTGTTCAGGGTTCATCTATGTATGTTTTTCGTTTTTTTTTCCTTATTCCACCATGATTTCTAAACTCTAAAACCTATTTAAAACAGTGTGGTATTGTTAAGGGCTCTCGTCGTAGCTTTGCGTCGCGGCCTGGGAGGGGGATCATAAACTGCAGGAAATATGCAAATATTTAAAAAAATATATAATACCATAGGTGGCATCTTCACGTAATCAATATATCAATCAATCATCAATAAATCAATCATCAACCAATCAATTACGTCTAATTAACCTGACTCCCTGTTATAAAACTACAAAATTAGGCATTTTTAATAATTATTTTTAAAAAATTGCATATTTCTTGCGGTTTACGATCCCCTTCCAGCCCGCGTCGCGAAGCTTGACCAGCATGCTTGATCGTCTAGGGAGCCCTTTAGAATCGTTATGTTATGCCGAGTGTCATACTGTCCAAATATTAAGTAAATAGTTGTCTAATATACAAATCTCCAAATGTCAATAAATTAACATAAATATATAGCGTTTAGTGTCAAATTATTTGTTTCTGTTTCTACCTTTTATTGCGAAATTTCACAATGGGCGGGTTTATTGTCATATAACAATTTCTTACAACCAACCCTACTATTACGTGTTTATATGTATGTATGCGTGTAACATGTGTGTAAGTGTGTGTCTTGTTATTGCATTCGATCGACAGAATTGAAAATGCAATTCCGTTAATTAGATCCCAACGGAAAATGGTGATCCAGCCGGGAATCGAACCCGGGACCTTACAACGTAAGATCAGGCGACCTAGCCACTATGCCAAATTAATGGTCTGATTGAGTACATTCCTAAATAAAATACAAACGGAGCTGCCATGGAATTCACCGACCAAAAATCGGGCCCATCATATATAATTATTACACTTCTGGTAGGTGAAGGGTGGATTCCGGACTTACGACCGGCGGTGGTAGGTTTAGGACAGCTGTCTTGCCACATGTGTGCGTTCAACTTACCACCCATTCACTCCCCCTTCGAAGCCATAGAATTTGAGATGCAGAAATCGCGGTTTTAGATAATTTTTCTAGAAAGGAGTTGATTATTTTCCTGGAGAGACCAAGATCTTTAAAAAGGTGAAACAAAGATTTAGCTGGCAGGCCACGAGCGCCTACTTCCAGCGCGTGAAGGGAAGGTGAACAGTGAAGCCGTTCCGGGTGACGGCATTTGGGAGGTCATGATATTTATTTAATTTGTACTCGTGGTCTTTTGGGATATTTGATTCCCATGGAACAGTTAATTCTACGATAAGGACCATCTTCCGAGATAGAGAGTAAAGAGTTATATCTGGACGCAGGGCTGTGCATCCGAGACTTTCAGGGAATTTATACTGCTTAGAGACCGAAAGTGTATACAAACCGTAATATATATGTGTATACAAATATATATGTGTATACAAACCGTAATAAAACTAATTATATATACAGTAGTTCACTTTTTGTAAGTTCAGTTGTGTTTTTTATTCCTTTTAATATATATACTTGTATACTCTTATGTTCAATATGGCAGGGTTCGAGGTATAATAGTATGGCGGTACACTTTAAAGGGTGCTCTAAACACACCTAGACGGTTTGCGGCATCAGCCAATCGAATGTGAATTCTGACTGACAGTTGGGGGAGTCTAGAAATAGTACTGTCTTCTATAGAGCGGGGGTAGTTGGTCACCTTACGGCGACTGCTCTTGAAACGACCAATCGGCTACCCAAAACCAGATGAACAGCCGGGCAATGGATGCCGTGGTCCGCGATAGATTCGGTAGACACTGTATCACCGCTATGTAAGGGAGAGCACCGCGCAAGCGACCTCGGACCCTTAACCAGTCGGGAGACCGGAGTAATCCGCTGGGTGATTAACCTGGTTATCTCGCGGAAAGGGTTTGTTCTCTTACGGGTGTGTGGCCTAACTAGACGGACTGTTTCGTCCTAAGTCTTCTGCGCTCACCTCACGGGAGACAAAACGATCAATATCGTTAAAACTTCCTGAGGTGACTGGTTCGGCCGTTGTAGTCGACAGCTCTTTTTAATCTCTAAATTAAATTTCGAGGATTCGAAATTTAAATTCTAAGTGTTAACATATATTTTGAAATTTTCTCAACAATAAATAATAATTAAATAATAAATTTAGTGAATATAGTGTAATTCGGCGGTTAAGTAACCCGACCAGGTTACCACAAGCCTAGGAAATGGAAATATTTTCCTGAAAGTGTGGAGCTCGCCAAGACGTGTGGCCGACGTGGCGGGTATCGGGCTAAATACCTCCAATCATGATGAACAGTACAACCTTATGACATCAAGGAGACAGCTGGACCTGTCTGGATAAGGGAAACGGACAACCGATCCGGATGATTAGAGAAGCCGCGTATGCCCAACGGTGGGCGAATGCGCGCTGATGAAGAAGAAGAAGAAGAAGTCGACAACTCTAGTTGTGAGATGTTACAGTAATAATATATTAATTTCGCCATACATTTTAATTCAATATGCCACCTGTTGGCGCTTGACCCAAACCCGCCGTAAGAAAAGAAACGAAGCGCTCCGCTTGAGGTTTCGCAATGAAACTCAGTCGGGTTCGTCTGTCGGCCGAGCGAAGGCGCTCATCGATTTTTTGTTATAAAATTTATTTTCAAATAAAATAACTCCTTGGATATTTGCTGGGAAAGTCTTGGGGTTAAACAACCGATTTTTTTACTTATGGCTGTCAAAAACTTGTTAAATGTGTAAATAATTTTGTTTTTTTTTTACAGACCAATGGCTCTGGCACCCCCACCAATGGATCTCCAACTGTTAGATTTCCAATTTCGGAAAACAGTTCTGTGGTGCGTCCCAGAATAGTGACGGTCATTAGAAATGGAATAAAACCAAGAAAGGTAGCTAACTTATAAATAATTAAAAACGGATTTTAACAGCAAAGTTGGTGCCGGCAGACGCTTTGGCGATTTTGCAAACGCCTTTGTCCAGAGCGAACTGACATGCTGTCAGTTGTCATCGGCTATAATTCTGCAGGTCTGCCACGGTTGCGTTCGAATTTAGAAATTCTGCTGTGCAGGATTCTGGGAGTATCTTCCGGGAGTAACTCCAGGAATCCGCATGAGTATCTTTTTATGACCACGCTGAAAAAAAAAAAAAAAAATGTTTCCCGTGTTTTGTATATTTCAATCAATATCAGTACTTATACCCTACTAGTATTTTACTAGCAATGGCGGGTTATAATTCCCTTAAATTGCATAGACAAATACTCTGTATAGCCTACGTTTTTAAGCTGATCCGGGACAGAGTTATCGATCATAGCATGCTAGCGAAGGCTTGTCTCTTTGTTCCGTATAACTATAATGGAGCTCGGTCATTTACTCTATTTGCGAACCGTCCTCGCGAACTAGTGGATAGAGTCTGCTTAACCTTTCGGAAGCCAGTCATTCCACTCCCAAAATTTTTGAAGACCACGATTGTAGAAGGTGTGTGCATACTAATATATATTGGTGGCTTATTCAATGACAGGCTTCAATGACAGGCTTTTACCGCAGTGGAGGGAGAAATAGAACTGATAATTGAATAAATACGGATATAATACAGGTAATACGAAAAACGCCTGTCGGCGTGTATGACTACCCAGAGGTTAAGCGTGTCTTGCGACACATAAATGCGCTATATTTGGCGTTGTCAGACCTGGATATTTTTACAGCAAGCTCATGTCTCTTCAAGGTATGGGCAATGCGCTACATGTTTGACAGAATGAGATCGATTGGTTCTATTCTTTATGTATTCTGTATTTAAAAAAAGTATTCCTAATGCTTGTAATTGCATATTTAATGCTTTTTAACACACTTTTATTAGGTCGACCTGTATGTAACTATGTAATGGAATCTAAGGTAACTAATTTAACCATCTTCCAAGGATCGTAGCGTCATGAAAATTGGCAGCTGTATGTAGATGACAATACAATAACATGGTACTGTCGAACTGTCGGAAGATATGAACTTGAACTTCATGATGGAACATCGTATCATTGCTGTGTTTGGACTTGTTAGAAAAGTCTTGGAATGAACTTTGACCTCGATTAGGTTTCAAGGTCTGATGATGAAGCCGGAAGATAGGCACTGGCATTCCATGATGGAATATCGTATCATAGTCGTGTTTGCACTTGTTAGAAAGGTCACGTAATGGACTTTGAACACGATCAGGTTTCAAAGTTATAACAAACCTTTTTTGGTTTTTACCTGCATTTATAAAAGCGTGTTTTTAGTGTTTTTTTTAAACATGTTGTGTATGCACTTACAATAATTTTAATAGTTATATTACATCCCAACTGATTGCTCTTAACTTTAATGTTGTTTTTTTTATGAAACGAGATAAATAAAAACACCCACTGTATCTTCTTTTGCATCTTTGCATTGGGCGATGGGCTTTGTGAACATTTTAAGAAAAGGGTTCCACATAACAGAGTTTGAAACCTTCGTTTCTACTGAGCGTTGAGGTTCTTTTTATTTCAATGTCAACATTTTAAGAGATTTTTTAAAACGCAGAATCATTTGATGAAGATAGAATTTAATAACATATGATGCAGAGTGATTTCTGAACCCTTTGAAACCTAATGCAGACCAGTGCAAATTTACTACTCTGTGTTTTCTTATAAACGTATAGGTGTGTCGCCTCCTGTTAAACAAGCGCAACAGTCCGACGCTGGAACGGGTGCTAGCTGCAATAACGGAATGTGTAAAACTGGACACGGGCTGCGTTCGGAAAGTGTATACTTCCAGAGGTTTTCCCGTTACTCTGTTAGAGCAGTTCTTCCAGGAGGAGGATGTCTTTTTCGCGTACGGGAATGAACGGTAAACACTTTTTACTTTTTAAACTATTATTATTATGTTTTCATGAACAGGCAGCTTTGCTTATACGTCCAGATCATATGTTGTAAAACTAGCCATAAACAATGGGCTCGATTGCGTTTCTCTTGAACTAAAATCGGAAATTAGTTCATGTGAATGAGACAGTGCAGTACGTCAGAGCGGAATGTGAAACGAATGGTTGTCACTTTTCCGCATTAAAACTATCCACCGAAGATAAAGCAGCTAAATCTAACACCGCACGAAATGTGTTCAAACTTATTCGGGCGTCTATAAGTTGTACGGGTAGTTTAGGTACAAGAAAATCGACGATATAATAAATACAAACGGAGCTGCCATGGAATTCACCGACCGGAGTCGGGCCCATCATAATACTATTTTTTTTTTACACTTCTGGGGGGTGAGCAGTGGATTCCGGACTTACGAACCGGCTGTGGTAGGTTTAGGACAGCTGTCTTGCCACATATGAGCTTTCACCTTACCACCCATTCACTCCCCCTTCGAAGCCATAGAATTTGAGATGCGCAAATCGCAGTTTTAGATAATTTTTCTAAGAAAGAGTTGATTATTTTTCTGGAAAGGCCAAGATCTTTAAAGAGGTGAAATAGAGATTTAGCTGGCAGGCCACGAGCGCCAACTTCCACCGCGTGAAGGTGAACAGTGAAGCCGTTCCGGGTTACGGCATTTGCAAGATCATGGTATGTATTTATTTAATTTGTACTCGTGGTCTTTTGGGATATTTGATTCCCATGGAACAGTTAATTCTACAATAAGAGCCACCTTCCGAGATAGAGAGTAAAGAGTTATATCTGGACGGAGGGCTGTGCATCCGAGACTTTCAGGGAATTTATACTGCTTAGAGACCGAATCAACCTCCAGAATCCAATCTGTAGCTTTCTCGATTATTGAGAAAGGTTTTGTAGTTAAATGTTTTTTGCCTTTAGAGCCATCCCGCACAAACTGTATTGGGGGTTTGGAGGATACTGTCAAACCCATTTTCATATTCCGTTCTAACGTATTGCTCTGTATCGTTCGGTTGAACTAAGTTCCTAATTTAGTTCGTGAAGAAACGCAATCGAGCCCAATATTACCAAGTTTTTAGGTACAAATCAAGTCTATTTTCAACCCCTCAAGCGGCGGTTGTAAATCTTGGCAGTCACCTGTCATATCTGAGAGTTGATAGTCAAAAATGTAGCACTTTATAAAAATGATCATAAGAAAGAAACTACTTGATGGATCATGAAAACAATAGTAGAATGATTGCATTGATATTTGAAGTATAAAACATTCAAATCTCATTTTGTAAAAGAATTAGACAATTATGAATAATTATTGGAAAGTTGGAGAACTGAAAAAACTCATTTATTCAGCGATATCGACGTTGTATCTCAAAAAACGAAACCCTATCTAGAAATTGTAAACACATTTGTGTATGTCATTACATGCTTTACCAAATCTATTAGTTCAATTTATTTATTTTCATACATATATCCAAAGAGAAGCTACATAATATCCGAAGAGAAGCACAGATCCGAGCAATGGCAGCACTCAACTAAGTGCCCCCAGAATACAAACAATTATATTAGGGATTCTAGACTGCGAGAAGCACAACTGAATAATCGTACAATACAGAAGTTATCGGTCTTTCTCACACATATCTAACAGGGGGTAGTTGCACTGTAATTTTGGTGTAAATTCAGTTCGTTGAGAGCGCGGTTTGTCGCGCCGCGCTCGTACCCGTTTTGGGACGTTACTGAGCATTGACTACAATACATCGTACCCGATTCGGGACGGTTTACGGTCTTGAAGGGATTGATTGACAGAGTTTGCACTAGTCACTTCAAATGGTAGTTTATTCCACATGACCACCACTCTATTTTGCAGAACATTCTTAAGAGGATTAAATTTAAATTTTGCACGGTTGAGTTTTTTGCTGTGATCTCGAAGATTTGTATTGATGTTGAATTTGTAAAATTCTATGGCCTGGATACAGGTAATAAATTGTGAGAATTGTATATGTCTCAATCAGATCCCATCTTTGTCTTCTTTGTTTGAGAGTAGTCAGTCCAAGTAGTTCCAAGCGATCTTCATATTTCCTACTCTTCAAACCCATTAGCGTTTTGGTTGCCCTTCAGTGCTTCTTTTACAGTACATCTACATCTTTGAATAAGTAGGGATTCCAGAGCTGATAGTTATACTCAAGAATAGATTTAATCCAGCAAGCATTTTATCAGTGGAATCATATTCCAGAAAAGACAGTTTATGCGGAAAGTGTTAATAAGATATCTTTTACAGGTGGAGCCAAGAAGATTTCGAGTTGGAATTCGAAGAAAGAAAAATCATCCTTCAATATAGTAAAAAGCCCGGAAGAGATTTCATAAAAAAGTGAGTAGGAATTTCATATATTTTTAAAATATTAGGTTGAGTCATAAATAACTTCCAACGCAGGTAGGTAGAATCTATTGTCTGTATTTACCCCCTACGATTCAATTGCTTTTACTAAATAGATAAGGGTTCAGTCCATCTACTGACAACTCTTTTGTGTGGTGCACGTTACACTAAATTTTTGTTGTAACCCTTAATTATTATTAATTATTATTAACGGTATTAGCCTTCTTTCAATAGTCGGCAAAGTATTTACAAAAATCATACAGTCGAGGCTACAAAAACATCGAGAACAAACGAGCCGAGAGGAGCAAGCAGGATTTAGACCATATCGAGGATGCATTGATCAGATATTCGCTCTTCGTCAGCTAATGGAAGAAAGAATACGGTGCGGCAAACGAACAATCGTCGTCTTCATAGACTTTAAATCCGCCTTCGATTGCATCGATTGGAACAGCTTATGGAGTGCCTTGGAGACAGAACACGTGCCACCAAAAATCATTAAACTTCTCCAATCATCGTACGATGGCTTAACCAGCAGCGTTCGAATCCGTAACGATTTGTCTGAGGAATTCCCGATTCAAACTGGTGTTCGACAAGGAGACGTCGCATCGCCGCTACTTTTTAACGTGGTGATCGACGCGATTATGCGGAGAGCATTCGACGGTCGACGCGGAGTTAGATTCGACGAATCAAACTTCATAACCGATTTGATGTTCGCTGATGATAGCGCCGTTTTCGCCGACACTGATGCCGAAGCAACGGACATTTTATACGACATATCCGGAATTGCTCAATCATATGGATTGAAAATCAATGCGGATAAGACCAAAGTGCTCACTACGGACGGTTCGAAGGCCAGCGTTTACCTCGATGGAACCCAAATCGAACAGGTCCCACAATTCAAGTATTTAGGATCGTTGGTTACGGAAAAGAAAGTGGCTTCGACGGCCGATGTCCATAGCCGGATCGGTCAGGCAACAGCAACATTCGCCTCGCTCAAGTGGTGCATATGAAAGCGAATGAATATTACCATCAAAACCAAAGTACGACTATACCGAACGTTGGTTCTTCCCATTCTTCTTTATGGATCGGAAACGTGGACGTTACTACAATCGGACCTCAAAAAGTTCGAAGTCTTCCAAATGCGATGCTTGAGGCAGATTCTCGGTGTCTCACTCCGCGACCGTATTCGAAACGAGACCATTAGAGAAAGATGCGATCTAGTAACAACGATCGAAGAAGAAGTACAAAAACGTCGACTACGATGGTTCGGCCATGTTTGCCGAATGAACGACAATCGCTTGCCACGTAAACTTCTTTGGCGAGACCGTCCGACAGAATGGAGAATTCAGCGATCGGCACCGAAGAAAACCTGGCTAAATACCATCAAAGACGACCTTAAAAATCAACGATTGTCGGCTAGGGATGCTCGAGACGTGGCAAAAAATCGTCAAGAATGGAAGCGAATCGTGAATGGAGTACGAGATCCAGCGGCACCGACAGCAGCGTATTGGCTGCGAGGGCGACCCCCTCCCCAATCGTCGGCTACGGAATAAATAATAAAAATAAATAAAATAACCCTTAAAATGGAGAGTCAAATAGTGCATATTCATCATCTTTGGGAATTTAAACAAGGCAATAGTGCTACGGCGACAGCTGAAAAAATATGCATTGTATACGGTGAAGGACTAGTAACCGATCGGGCAGTTTGAAATTGGTTTGTCAAATTTCATTCAGTAGATATTACCTTAAATGACTAACCACGGACGGGACGTTCTTCCGACGTTGACGACGAGCTTTTAAAAGCAACAATAGACTCAATCAAGAAGATATATCGCAGAAAGGCTTAATACATCACAATCAACTGTTTGCCGCCACTTGGATAAATTAGGGAAAGTCAGCAAGTTATTAGTATGGTACCTGACAATCTCAGTGCCACAAACAAGACTGGCAAAAGTACAGAAGAGCTACTTATACCTTAGCATTAAATTCTACAATTTACTCCCTACCACTATCAAACAACTGGAGGACAAACAATTAAAAAAAAACATTAAGGAGATGCTGATAGGCCACCCTTTCTATAATCTGACCGAATTCGAGGGCCCATGACTTTGCAAATATTGTACCAATTTGAATGATAATTATATATGTACTTTTAGTATTTAAATGTAAGATTTAGCTTTTACTTACTACTTTGGATGTTACTATGTACAGTTTTTAGTAGGTATATATTCGATTTATTGACTATTTCAATTGTTAGGCTTCTGCTTTGATTATTCAACTTTTCAACTGACTATTTAGCTCTTCAAGCCCCGCGACTTCGATATCGAAGTCAACTGAACGCGTCCAGGAAAAGTGATTTGGTTGGGTTTTTTGTCATTCTGTATGCAGTTGTATTTTATTTAAATGCACGATGATATTTGTATCATCAAGCATTTAAATAAAATACAACTGAATACGGAATGACACGAAAAACCCAATCAAATCACTTTTCCTGGACGCGTTCAGTTGACTTCGATATAGAAGTCGCGGGGCTTGAAGGGTTAATTAATTATTGTGTGTTTAGTGGGTAGCTATTAGAATTATGGACTATTTTATTATATAAACCTTTAATTTGTTTTGTAATACGATTCTACGACGAATAACTTTTAGTAGGTTCCAAAGTTTCTTAGATACTATATATTTTATGTATGTTAACCCCTCTGGCCCCGATTGGCCGATATCGGCCACAACACGATTCAGCGTCACGGCCCCCTCGTTTTAATTTTATTTTAATTTAATTTGTTTTATTTTATTATGTTTTATTATGTTAATATGTTAAGTGTGGTTCGGCAGTACTTAATGTTTTGGTGAGACAGTGTCGTAATTCAATTGTTTTACTAATTTTTACTGAAATTTTTTGGGACAGCAACTTGTCAATTGGCTGAGGGGCCGAGGCCTGAAGGATTAAGTAAAAATTAAAGTAGTAATGAGAATTACTACTTAAAACACAAATATTTTGACACGTCCAAGAGCGGTTTTTAGCCGCCAATTGGACATGACATAAATGTAATGTAATGTAAAAGTGAACGAAATAAAGAAAATCGCATGTCAATCGCCACAAGTCTGCTCTCACGGGATAAAATTGAGCCTTTTTTAGACAGGATTATAGCAGGTGATGAAAAATGGGTTACCTATGCCAATATCGTCCGCAATAGAAAGTGGCTTGATAAGGATCAACCACGCGTACCAGATACGAAAGCAAACATCCACGGAAAAAGATTTTATTGTGTGTATGGTGGGATTGTTGAAGTATAATTAATCACCATATTCCACCAGTTCCATATTCGACAATACATCGCCAAGAATATTATGTTTTTCCGTGTGCTTTCGTGTCAAAAATATAGTTTCTCTATTTTAGAAATGGCCCAAAACCAAAGATGCCGGTGAAAGCTCGCCGCGGAAACGCCAACTCAAATAAAATTGTCAGCGATGGAAACGGAGAGCCCTACGGAGAGGGCGAACATGATGAGAACGAAGTGGTTCTACCGCAGCCGATGAGGTTGAAATACAGCGTCGGACGCATCATCGGTGAGTACCGCCACTGATGACTAGCAGCCCCAACCCCGATGCTCTGCAGTTTATTCTCTCTATGTAGTAAAAAGTATGCCTGAACAGGTTAAAGCAACATTTTTGGTGGAACAACAGAGCATTATGTGTGGAAAATGATCAGATGGATATTTTACTAAATTTGATCCAGTTGAATTACATTATTTTTTTCAAACTTAAATTAGCAATCGTTTTAATGATATAGGGGTTTCCCTTACAGCTCAATAAAATAAACTAATTTTCTCTTGACCCATCATCAAATGAAGCTATCATCATCATCAATACGATGCTTTTATAGAAACTTCTATTAGAAAGTGGAAGAATTATTATTTCCATGCAGTTATATACATTATAAATAGGATAGAAAACGAATTTACCGCGTAAAATTTGTAGGACCCGACGTTTCGGTGACGTTGCAGCCGCCGTTGTCTAGGGTAGACTGAAGAGCTGTCAGTCCGTTGTTTTGCGGGTAGGCCGCAAACCGCCACTGCGTAGGTTATAACGGTGGTGGGGGGCTGGGCTCGGAGCGCTGGAATTTTGAAAATCTTCTTAAAATGTTCCCGCCGCCGAACGCCGAACGCAAAGACGTAAAACAGGATACAGTGAGTGTTGTGTGCAAGGCGGATTTTCAAAATTCCCGCGCTCCGAGCCCGGCCCCCCACCACCGTTATAACCTACGCAGTGGCGGCAGCGGTTTGCGGCCTACCCGCAAAACAACGGACTGACAGCTCTTCAGTCTACCCTAGACAACGGCGGCTGCAACGTCACCGAAACGTCGGGTCCTACAAATTTTACGCGGTAAATTCGTTTTCTATCCTATTTATAATGTCAAACAACCACGATAGTCTTCGATTTTATAGTTATATACATGTCTGCAATGGAATTTATAACAATTTTAAGCACGCGGTTTGCGTAAAAAGAATCAAAAGCAGAAGAATTTTACCATCAAAAAAATCCAAGTCATGCCGAATGAGAGATAAGAAATTTTGAGCGCCACATGGTTTTAGAGGAAAACCACGAAACTAAAAAAATTACTACCGTCAAACAAAAAAACAAAAAAAACTAAAGTGAGGTTATCATAAAGAAAAATCACATCTCGAGGGGTGGGTGGTGGTTTTTTCTTGCACTGAATGAGGCTTATGCGTCGGAATGCCTGGAAATAAAAAGCAATAAAAAGACAGTTTTCACATTGATGAGTAGTTCGTTTATTCTTCTTTGTTCAGTGGTGAAGCTGTGACAGCAGGTAAATGTGGCTGCCTTCTTCAGGTCAGCACGATGTTGAAAATTCTCAGAATCTCCGCGGTAGTGACGCTGGTGACGGTTCTCAGAACATTTGTTGCAAATGGATAGAAATTAGGTTAAATTAAGTACCACTCCTGTGGGCAAACAGGAAAATCTCTGGTTATCTCAGGCATCATGGCGTATAACCTAGGTTCGAGTAAAATGGTTGACTCACCCCAGAAAAACACGAACCAAATTACATCATATTTTTTTTTTTACTCCACTGACAGGTGCACTCTTGTCACCGCCGATTAAGGCACTTTTTCACTCCCTTGACACAAAATCACTCGCACCTTTTTCGCCATCTGGTATCAAGTGAGCAGGGCGGAAGTGCGACGTCACTTTAGGAAGTTCAGACCGCCAACATTTCAGCAAAACAACTGTTACCAACTCAAGTAAAAAAAAAATGATTTAATATTAATAAATATACAACAAGGATTGTTAGCATATTTACCACATTTCTTAACATTGCTTTTAATATTTGCGTATTATTTTAACCGCGGGCAACGATCTGCTTCACCGGGCGCAAGAACAGCAACACTGCCTGTAAACCAACCTGAACAGAAGTTGACAGCTGTCAAACATCGCGAAAATGACAATCTTGGACTGGGATCTTGGAAAATGCGGTTTTTTATGCTTAGGTCCAATGGAGACGCCGAGAGAACATGGAAGATACATGAAAACATGCTTGAGACTTCTGGGAAACACGGAAGAACACGAAACAGGAGTGTAACATGTTGGAAGGCGAAGATTGCGCGCGATACATTCGCGCGGCGTCATACACCAAGGAAAAGCTGGGAAACACTACATTTGTCTAGGAACCTGACGGAATACAGAAATAATCGTGCTTAGCGTGTCTCAAGGTGTATTTCACGTTTCTGGACACTGCACGTCACGCCAAAACTTACGATTTTTGTTACAAATTTAATATGTGCGATATCCCGCCTCGTAATTAAATCGTCTGACGGGGATATCAAATGGGTGATTGCGGATCGATTAAGAAGACAGTGGAAGCGTAGGAGATATTGAAAATTGAATTAGAATTAGAATTGAAAATTGGTCATCGATATACGCTACTGAAAGGAATGTCACGTACCTCGTATGATCGTCGTATGATGACTGCAGCGGAGAGGAGTCCTCGGCGGCTGACGGAGGACAACACTAGTTTTGGGGTTCTGGGACATGTGTTGATAGAAATCTGCACTCGCGAATGTCATAAGGGTGGTGCGTCTGCGTGTATCGCCTGCTTGAATGTTGTAATGTATGTAATCCCCGTTCACTGGCGCACGGCGCGAAGCGAAGGGTTGAGCTACCGAAGCTCGTAAGGGCACTTTCGAAGTCGTTTACCCCAGAATCCGCAGTCGAAACGGTAATTGTCCGGGTATGGAAAACGATTGCGGTGCGCTCGATCGACGCCGGTAGGTGCTCGCGTGTTACTGACGTCTGTGACTTCGCTCTGCCGCGTACAGAGCGCTGATTTATCGGTCGAGCGTGTTAGTACGCGCCAATTCCAACAGATAGCGTATAATCGATTTGTGACCCGGGGAAATATGAAATATAGATTTAAATTAAATAGAAATACCAAAGGGTGATATTGAACATAATACTACTGAAAAATTAATTGCCAATGTATAAATACGAAGCGTATTCGGAAAGAAACTTCCTACAAAACCTTTCTCAATAATTGAGAAAACTTCAGGTTGGATTCTGGAGGTCGATTCGGTCTCTAAGCAGTATAAATACCCTGAAAGTCTCGGATGCACAGCCCTGCGTCCAGATATAACTCTTTACTCTCTATCTCGGAAGGTGGCCCTTATTGTATAATTAACTGTTCCATGGGAATCAAATATCCTGATCTTGCAAATGCCGTCACCCAGAATGGCTTCACTGTTCACCTTCATGCGGTGGAAGTTGGCGCTCGTGGCCAGCCAGCTAAATCTCTGTTTCACCTCTTTAAAGATCTTGGTCTATCCAGGAAAATCATCACTTCCTTAGAAAAAATATCTAAAACCGCGATTTCCGCATCTCAAATTCTATGGCTTCGAAGGGGGTGTGAATGCGTGGTAAGGTGAACGCTCACATGTAGCAAGACAGCTGTCCTAAACCTACCACCGCCGGTCGTTAGTCCGGAATCCACTGCTCACCCCCCAGAAGTGTAATTAATAACACTATATGATGGGCCCGACTTCGGTCGGTGAATTCCATGGCAGCTCCGTTTGTATTTTGTTTATATTTATTTCATAAGGGCATTTATATCAAAATGTTAAATGTTTTTAGGTGATGGCAATTTTGCTATTGTGAGAGTATGTCGGGATCGATCCACCGGCGAAGAGTTTGCTTTGAAAATCATAGACAAAGCAAAGTGTAGAGGGAAGGAGCATTATGTTGAAGCGGAGGTATGTACAAAGAGATTGAGGTTTTATTGCATCTGTTTTGTGTTCAGTTTGACATTAATCCCTTTTGTTAGGGTTTCTTACCAAAAAGGTTTGAGATATTGCTGTTTGTCTGTGTATCACCATCGATTACAGCGCCTGGCCATATTATTAACCAATCGGAAGCCAGCTTTCGTGCGCAAAATGCTTTTTGGTCGATTTTGTGAATAAATACTAACAATATAGTTTTTTTTAATAAATTGCCTCTTGTTACCTAGTAATTAATCTTGTTAGTCATATATATTATATATGTATATAATGTTATATCTTGCGGTGTCAACTACAACGGGCGAGCCCGTCATCACAGGACGTTTTAACGATTTTTCGTTCTGTCGCCCTGCAGTGAGCGTAGAAGACTTTGGACAATACACTCCAACGTCTAGCTACGTCACAACCCGCAAGAGACCAACGCCTTTACCGCGAGATAGCCAGTAATGTTACCTGGCGGGCCGACACTCGCGCCCTTGCTTCCAATTGTGACCAGATTTCTCCGGTCTCTCGATTGGTTCCGAGTTCGAGGTCGCTTGCGCGGTCCTCTCCCTTACGAAGCGGTGAAACGGTGTACACCGAATCTATCGCGGACCAAGGCGTCCTTTGCCTGACTCTGAACCGGGATCGGATGGCCAATGGTCATTTCAAGAGCAGTTGCCGTAAGGTAGGCAACCACCCCCGCTCTATAGGAAACAATACAGTTCCCAGACTCCCCCGACTGTTAGTCGGAGAGCACAATCGATTGGCTTGCGCCGCTCGGTGCGCAGACCGTCCAGGAGCGCCAGAGGTTTGATTCCCAGGGGAGACTGGTTGACCCAGTGTCCTACCCAGGTTCGCACCCCATGCGTGGAGGCCATCGGATGGGTGTTGAAACGTGAGTGTGACCGACCCTGAACACATGGGTCATCGTGGCCACCTCATCATGGGCCCGTTAGCTCCCAATAATGTTATATATGGGGGCTGACCGAAACGGCTACGCGCAGATCTGTCAAACGACGCAAAATGCCTATAGGCATTGTTGGCGTCCGACTGGTTAAGCCCACTGTGCATTTCGGTACCGATTTAAACTTTTTAATATTCATATTCATATTCATTTTATTAGTATACTGGTATACAAATCAGATACATATTAGCAAACATTTTTTTTTATCGCAAAGAAAAGATAAAATAAACAAAACAAAACGAAGAAAAAAAAAACACAAGAATAATGTAAAAAGAAGAAAATACAAGACAATATGCAGAGATCGTTAAATACTTTAGCCACCAAAGCATTTTAGACTTCACTCGAGTAGTATTCCTCCAGTGAGTAAAACGCCCTATCTGTAAGGTACCTTTTAAGGCGTCTCTTGAATACGTCAAGAGATACAGATAACAGCCTGCCTAATGTGCTTGCTGAGTTTGTTGTAAACCGCTGGGCCGGCGATATAAGCTAGCCTCTCCGACTTGGATAATGCATGACTTACCGAACGATGCATGTTACGGGATCTTGTTGGATAGTGATGATGCACACCATTCACTTCAAAATCGGCTAGATTTCAGCGAACGAACAGCGCTACTTCCATTATATAAATGGACGGCAGCGTCATGATGGAGAGATCTCTAAACAGAGGCCTAGCTGGCGTATCAAGCGCTATTGTGCGGACTGCACGCTTCTGCATAACGAAAGCACTCTGCCTGTCGGCTGCTCGCCCCCATAGCTCCGCGCCGTACGTTAACAGTGAATGAACGTATGCAAAGTAACACATGCGCAGCGCTGATAAATCGGGAAATGAAGCAATGAGAGTGCATAGCAATACAAAGGGATTACAAAAACGTAGTGCGGCATTGAGCAATGTAATACGCTAAATAATCAATTGTTTTGTGTTGGATATATCAATATATTTCATTATTAAGGATAGCCAAGGGGGGATCAAAACAATTTTTGTGTATTTTTACGTATCTCCGTTTAAAAGAAATCATTGAAACATAATAGAAATGTAAGAGAATTTTCAAATGGCTTAAACTCTTATCTTTAATAACTCTTTCTAGGTTCGTGTGATGAGGCAATTACATCATCCTAGGATAGTTTCCCTGATTGAAGAGCAAGACAGTTCCGACTGGCTATTTTTAGTCATGGAATTAGTACTAGGTAAGTTCTTTAAATATTCCTTCATATTTAATGTGTAAAAACTAAAACGATGTAACATAAAGGTTAGTTCTTCGATACTTCCTATATCTTGCATTATGAGAAACATGGCTGATGAACAAAGTAGATTAGAAGTAGACTGTTAAAAGTGAAATGACCATTTTTTTAAAATTCTCATTCATGTTTAATGGAAGTAATAAGCCTTTGCTTAGAGCTAACAGTCATTTGAATAATCAAAAATGTTACAAAAATAAATGGGTTCAAATTGCGACGTAGTGCTTAATACTGATATATTACTATCTTAGATAGTTAAGTTCAGATTACTATCTGTTGAGTGTACCTACTTACTTACCTATTACCTACCTACGACAGAATACCCAAAACTATGATCTTCTGGAAAGAATATGCCATATCATTAACAGAAGACTCAAAAGAAGCACTGAATCAAACGGACCTAAGAATCTACACAGATGGATCAAAAACCAACAAAGGTACAGGATGTGGTGTCTTCTCGGAAGACCTAAATATACACATCTTCAAACCACTCGGAGCACACAACACAGTTTTCCAAGCAGAATGTATGGGAATAATAGAAGCTTGCAACGCAGTGAAACAACGACAGCTAAAACACGAAAACATATGTATTCTATCGGACAGCAGGTCAGTGCTACAGGCACTGGGAAGCGATAGATTTACATCCGGGCTCATATACGAATGTCATCAAAGCCTCCTCGAGGTATGCGGAAAAGGCAATAAGGTGACACTGCAATGGATCAAGGGACACAGTAACTCAAGAGGAAACGATGCTGCGGATGAACTAACCCGTAAGGGCTCAGACACACCGGCATACGGACCCGAACCTATCGTGCCCCTACCATACTCGCACATAAACAACCAACTTGACAACCACTACAAACAACTACATCAAACACACTGGAAAGAGATAGACACCTGCAGACAAACCAAAGAAATAGTAATGGAATACAACCACAAACTTACCAAAACACTTCTAAGGACAAAAAGGCCCCAACTACGCAAACTAGTGGGACTGATAACAGGACACAACACACTAAACAAACACCTCTTCAAAATGGGCGGAACGAATAGCCCTATGTGCAGAGCATGCATGGAGGCGGAAGAAACCACAAAACACATTCTGCTAGATTGTAAACAGGTAGAAGTATACAGGACAAAACACCTTGGGACCCCAGGCACCCTGCGCGAGGCGGCAGGAAACCTGAAAGCCCTGCTGGCTTTCGTCGAGGAGCTGGGGTGGGTGGAATAGCGCTACCCCCGTTACACGCAAAATAGGCACACTGGATGTCGACTTGCGGAGGAACGCCCAGTATAACTAACTAACTAACTTACCTATTGATAATAAATTATTAAAATTACTATAAGGCTTAACCCTTAGAAAGCTAGCCATGGGAATGTAACTTACGACGGCATGTTTTCAACGCTCCAAAATTTCTTTGTAGGGTTTGTTAGTGCATGCATACTAATGTATAATGGTGCCCTATTCAATAAGGGCAGTTTTTTTTTGCTTATAATTACATAATTGCATAAATACGGAGATCAGCCGCCTGCGAGTTGTCGCAACGGAAAAACCACCGATTGGTAGTATTAGCATTCCAGCAGTTAATCAAGCTGTTGACTGGAGTGGACAGTTTGAAGTTGACAGCGAATTGTTTTGTGCAGCTTGGGCCATAAGATCCATTTTATTCTCGGATCAGCTCCACTCACGATTCGGCTCCTATTCAGAAGCCTCCTCGTGCAAAAGGCTAAGACTCTCGCGTCTCAGGCCTCAAAGCTGGTGGACCGGTTTCTCCTGGCGGGATTGCATTCTTGCGCTACTGAACGGTTTGCGCACCGTTCGGCGACGCCAATCGGTTGTGCACTCTGATTAATTGCTGAAGGAGTCTGGAGACTATGGTAAATGTACTGTCTCCTAAGCAGCGGGGATGGATGTTGAACTGTTGTCATGCCGCTCTTGAAATGACCTTGGGCCACTCGATCCCGTGTGGCACTACGGGCAAAAAACGCTCAGATCTGCGATAAATTCAAATTGAATTACCAGTCGGGAGGATGGAGTATCCTAAAGGGTAACTCCAGATGGAGATAACGGGCTGTTGGCGAGCTAGACAGTAGATTGTCTTGTCTCTAAGTCTTCTACACTCACCCCACGGCTGAAAAAAGATAACATATCGTTATACCAGCCTTGGGTGACGGGTTCGCCCGTTGTAGTCGACACCGCCTACTAGTTTGAAGTTGACAGAGTTGGCTGTTGTCTTGCTAATTAAATATCTAAAATATTTCATGTAAAATTTTTGTATAACCATCATTTCTCTTGTCCCTTTTTATTTCCCCATTTCTAACTGTGTTTGTATTTATTATTTGTATATATACAGGAGGTGACCTCTTCGATAGTATAGCTGCTGCGTCTCGTTTCTCCGAGCCGCAAGCAAGGCTAATGACTAATCACCTCACCTCTGCAATTGCCTATCTCCATTCGCTCTCCATCGTTCACAGGGACATCAAACCAGAGAATTTATTGGTAAGTAGCATTCACCCCTTCAGGCCTCGCGACTCGCGGTTAACCCTCAGTTTGACTGCGATATCGCAGTCGCGGGGCCTGACGGGTTAACAAACCACAAAGTTCATATCGGGAAAAGCAACCCCAACACACAATATTCTTTCGCAAATGCCCATTTTGGAAGCAGTTAAGCAAAGAACTTGGATTAACAACCGGAGCTGTCAACTACAACGGGCGAATCTCTCACCTCAGGAAGTTCGATATTTGATCGTTCTGTCTCCCGTGAGGAGCGTAGAAGACTTCGGACGAAAACATTTCACTGTCTAGTTATGCCACTCGCCCGTAAAATGCCAACGCCTTACTGCAAGAAACCGGGTTTTCACCCAGCGGCCTGACACTCGCGCCCTTACTTCCAGTTACAGCCAGATTTCTCCGGCCTCCCGAGTGGTTACGGGTTCGACGTCGCTTCCTTGTGTAGCTGTGATTCAGTATCTACCGAATCTATCGCGGACCACGGCGTCCTTTGCCCGACTGTTCACCCGGTATCGGGTAGCCGAATAGTCATTTCAAGAGCGGCTGCCATAAGGTAAACAACCACCCCCGCTCTATAGGAACCAAAGCCATTTCCAGACTCCCTGGCTATCGGAATGCACGGTAGATTTTCTAACGCCGCATGGTGCGCAAACCGTCCAGGAGCGCCCGAAGTACGATTTCCAGGGGAACTGGCCCGCAGGCACAGAGTCCTACTCGGGCTCGTACCTCTACTTGGAGGCTGCCGGATGGGTGTTGACCTGTAAGTTCGGCCGACTATAAACATCTCGGAATAACAAATAGTGATGATCGCAAACAGGAAAAACACAGTTGCAATCGCTAAAACAGCCAATTCTACTTTCTATCTGATGTGGAAGGCTTTCCAACATCTGTCAATAGAGGTGTTTACAAAGATCTACATGGCATATGTGAGACCTATTCTTTAGTATGGCTATCAGTTCATGAACCCCTACTTATGCAAAGATATAGATGTCCTGGAGAAGGTGCAGCGAAGGGCAACCAAAAAGCCAGTGGGCCTGAAGAATAGGAATTATGAAGATTGCTTGGAATTACTTGTCTGACTACTCTCAAACAAAGAAGTCAAAGAGGGAACCTGATTGAGACATACTACCTTGATCAAAAACAGTATCAGGAATTTATTTAGGAAATCGAAAGTATACGTTTATTCATCTAAATTTATATTGTCCCCTTTAAAGTACTCCCCATCGACTCCAACGAACTTTTTTTTTCTTGGTAGTAGTCTTTATTCATAAAAAAAGATACAAATTACATGTCACAGTTCCCCACTAAGGCTAGTGCCTTTTCAGTGGGTAACTAGCAATAATGTGTTTATATCTGACTTATATTATCTATTACCTATTATACTTTTATTAACTATTATAACTTTTTACGTTAAGTAGATGCATTGACTTCCTAACCTAACCTAATCTAACCTATATCTCCTATCCTAACTAGCTGAATATACACTTATAAATATGCTTTTCCACTAAATTAATATGCCTACTTACTAATCTAACCTAACCTATACTAATTATCCTGGTATACTTACTTTGTTTACAATTATTACAATAACAAATGATTACACTAATAAAATGATTCATACTAGATATCTATACTTATGCCCTAACCTAACCTAACTTATCTTAATTAGCTTGGTTTACCATAATTATTCTACTTGATGTTAATGCTAATTTAGTCTAATAGAATTTTTACTTGTTACAGTTTTGCTACTGCTTTTACATATTTATGCTAATTTACACTAATATAGTTTTTAATTTCTCTGTTATAGTATTTATATTACATAATATTTAAATTATTTCAATTAGCTCGCCTGGGTAAGTCATTATGCCAGCGCTTGATCCAATCCTCGATCCAATCCTCAACGTTGCCTAACTAGCCAGCGATACCAACCCCAAGACTGCAAGCACTATACTGCAACGACAACTAGACAGCACCTACCACTGGTTACAAAAATGGCGTATTCGTGCTAGTGCGGCAAAGTCGACCCACATCACCTTCACCCTGCGGAAGAAAGACTCCCCCAGGTAAACTTGGCGATAATGTCCTACCACATTCCAATTACGCCAAATACCTCGGCTTCCACTTGAATAGACGACTCACATGGAAAGATCACCTAAAACACAAGAGGGATGAGATCAACATGAAATACAGAAACATGTATTGGCTTATGGGTAGGAATTCTACGCTGTCGGTCGACAACAAACTCTTAATCTACAACTCGATCCTGAAACCGATATGGACATATGGCATCCAGTTATGGGGGGTGGCCAGCGAGAGCAACATACTCTGCCTACAGCGAGTCCAAAATTGCATCCTGCGCTCTATTGTGAATGCGCCCTGGTACGCAAAGAACGAGGAGATCCATGACTATCTCAACATGCCAACAATAGCCGCAGAGATTGCACGGCTAAAAGTAAAGCACGCCGAGCGCCTGACACTGCACCCAAACCCTCTCATCGCTAAATTGCTTAATTCGACGAACCTGGAGAAGAGACTGAAGAGAGCCCGGGTTCTGTAAAGAGAAGATCGTGGCACTGGCCACCATCCTCATAACGTTTGCTGCTGGCAACAAATCCTTTTATAGTCGCAAGACTGATTAAGGATAAGGAGAAAAGAAAAAAAAAATAATAAAAAAAAATCCTCAACATGTCTGACTCTCGATTTTTGGTATGGCCATCAGAGCGGTCAGCGATTTTTCCATGACCTCAGCTTGGGTGCTGTAACGCGTCCGCGGAGCGGTTTCTTGAGTCGACCAAATAGGAAAAAGTCGCAGGGAGCCAAACCAGGCGAATTCGGTGGCTTTTGGAAGGTATTTGTGTTGATTTTGACCCAAAAGTCCAGGATAATGATCGCATTCTGCGACGGTGCGTTATCGTGGTGCAAAATCTCCGAATTGTTTGCCCACAAACCGGCTCTTTTTTTGCAAATTGCTCCACGCAAACGTATCATAACGCCCAAATAATACTCCTTGTTAACCGTCTGGCCATCTGGAAGGAATTCCCGATACACAACACCTTTGTAGTCCATGAAAACTGTTAGCATCGCCTTCTTTTTCGACTGAAAAGGACGTGTTTTTTTTCGGTCGTGGCTCATTCGGTGCACATCATTCACTCGCTTGATATCTGAATTGCGTGTCATACTCATAAATCCATTGCTCATCTCCAAAAATGATCCGTTTGATGAATGTTGGGTCAGATTCAGCCTTGGAAATCATGTCTTTTGCGATGTCAACGCAGTCCCTTTTTTGCATGAAATTCAGGTCTTTCGGCACCAGCTTTGCTGCGACACGTCTGAGGCCCAAATCATTAACCACAATGTCTTGAGCGGATCCATATGCGATGTTCAACTCCTCCGCCATCTCTCTGATGGCCAACATTTTCGGTCAACATTTCTTTCAATGTTTCCACGTTTTCCTCAGTTTTCGATCGTCATCTTTGACGGACGTTAGACCAGTTCTGAAGCGTTCGTACCACACATAAACGTTTGTTTTCGATAGAGTATTGCTGCCGAAACACTTTTTCTACATTTCCCCAGTCTTCGCACCGTTGAATCCTTTTTTCCCACAAAATATAATGCAAACACGTTGCTGCAAAGTTAATTCCATTTTTAAAATTTTTAAAAATCGCCAACACAAAAGGCCGATGCACTATAAACGCCGTAACTTTTACGAATGTCAAGCTATCGACCTGAAGTTGGTACCAGATGTCACGGACAGACGTGCCAACTTAACCCTTGGAGTAAATGGGTATTTTCATGGATGCATCTGTCTCTTTTGCAGGATTTTCGGCGACATCGACTTAAAGTACTATAACTACGAAACTACTACACCAATCATAAAAAGAACAACTGCACAATGATTGCATTGAAATTTCGAATATAGAATATTGAAATATCATTTTGTAAAACAATTAGATAATTATGAATAAATATGAGAACGTCAAAGAAGTGAAAAAAACGCGCGACCAGATTTGGTCGACTCGTACTCAACGGATAATTGTTTCGCGACCAGATTTGGTTGACTGATACTCAACGGGTTAACAAGAAAAGAGAATTGAAATCGGGAGACTAGGAGCGCCACGCGGAGGTAAAAATGCAATACAAGTGCGAAACAGTAGCTCAGATTGATGCCGAATTGCGTATGTTATGAACGGTCGGTAGCGCAGTGTGCAGGCAGCACTTTTTTAATATAATTTTGCAGGCAGCACTTTTTTAATACTCAGGTCCGGAAAAATAAGGCACATGGTGTGAAACACACCGATCTTTTGCAAAACAATCCAATTTTTTTTGCTTCGTTTTTTGATAATATATAAATTTGCTATATAGGTGGAAATTAACGCAGATGGCTCGGTGAAAGGTTTAAAGTTAGCCGACTTTGGACTTGCTGTGGAAGTGTCGAAGCCTCTTCACACCGTGTGCGGAACTCCGACGTACGTCGCTCCGGAGATACTCTTGGAAAATGGCTACGGACTTAAGGTAATTAGAAAAAAACTGGCCTTAACCCTTCAGGCCTCGGCCCCTAGCCGATTGACAAGTTGATGTCCCAAAAAAAATTAGTAAAAATTTGTTAAAAAATTGAATTACGACACTGTCTCACCAAAACATTAATTACTGCCAAACCACTGTACCCATAATTAAAATAAAACATATTAACATAATAAAACATAATAAGATAAAACAAATTAAATTAAAACGAAGCCGTCACGCTGAATTGTGTTGTGGCCGATATCGGCCAATTGGGGCTCTAGGGGTTAAGTTTGCTAATTTTTCTAAAACTTTGAATAATCACAGACTTCAGTAGGCGCTCAAAAAGTGCTCCTTTAATTAAAGAACTAGACTGCTGATTTATTATTAATTCCACAGATTGATGTGTGGGCGGCGGGCGTCATCCTTTATATCCTTCTGTGCGGTTTCCCGCCGTTTTCTTCACCGGACGGCGATCAGGAGAAACTGTTTGATGCCATCCTGGCTGGACAGTTGCAGTTTCCGTCTCCGCATTTCGATCTGGTGTCTCCGGCCGCCATTGACCTGGTTGCCAGCATGCTGAGGCCTCAGCCCGAGCTGCGGTTTGCTGCTGAAGATGTGCTGGATCACGCTTGGATGGCGGTTAGTACTAATTGCACCAGCACTCATTGCACTAGGAGAATTGGGATTTCACAAAGAACCTACCCTTATTAAAGAAGGATTGCCAAAAGGTTCTATGACTGCAATCTAATCTATATATATAAAAATGAATGTTTGTCTGTATGTTCGCTATGATTTTGATGAAATTTTGAAGGAAACTTTAGATTAGTTTGGAGATGGTTCCTGTGAAATTTGGTGCCGATCGGACCAAAGGAAAAGTTTTAGTGTCCTCAATAAAACCAAAATTCTTCTTTTTTTTAAAGCGGCGAATTTGAATTTCGAATGCGACCGCGAAGACAGGAGTGAGTTCTTCTTTTTTTTATAGTCGAATGAATTTTAAAGCGGAATTCGAATTTCGAATGCGACCGATTTGGCATAGCAACGCGCGTAGGTTACAGCTAGTAGCCTATATAAATCAATGGTACAGTAGAGCGTCGATTATCCGAACGTCGGTCAACCGAACGACCACTTAACCGAACTGCTGCGGCCGCAGACTCTTGCTTAAAAACAGAACTCGATTGCCATGAATGTGATGAAAAGACGTTCAAGAATGGATGAGGGTTGATGATGCAGATCCAGGGTACTATATCATGCAGGACAGCGATATTGTAGACCCCGGGACTGATAATGCTGACGCCGCCAGCACCTCATCGACTAGTGAATCAGAAAATGAAGATGAAAATATATCTACACCTTCTGAAGCATTTACATGTCTAGCTACCGTCTTGCGATGGTTTGAAGCTCAAAATGAAAGCGACCAGTATCAGATATCTGTACTGAAAAAAGTGCGGGAATTAGCTGCTCATAAGCGGGTAGGCTTGATTCGACAGACCAAAATTAAGGACTTTTTTAAGCGTTAATTAGTTCTTCTTCATGTACATATGTATTACATACACACATCTATTTTGTTCACTGGATTACTACTCACTATTGTAATAAATAAAAAAAGTTAAAACAGATTACATAGATAATACATATTATTATGTCCATATATGGTTTTATTAATACAGTTTTTTATACAGTTCGATTATCCGAATAAATCGGTTTTCCGAACACCCTTGTCCCCCAATTAGTTCGGATAATCGACTCTCTACTGTATTACTTTCCTAAATTGAATACTTCTTCCAGGGCCGTAAACTACGAATCGAATATTGTTTATGTGTAGCTTTACAGGATTTTTATTTATTTATTTATTAATTTACAATAACTTTATATATGTCATATACACACCATTAACATAATATGGTTGAGTTGGGGGAGATTGAGCACATCCTATGGTGAAAATGTTTATCCGCATTCCTAACTAGGTCAGAGACCCGTATCTAGGGATGCTGATTTTTGTTTAATGGTATCGACGAGCTGACTCTTTTGATCAATCTGGACGCTGGAGGAAAAGCTGCCTGTTCAGAAAAATAATAATAATAATATTGGGTCCTTACCTATATAATTGCTGTTTTTTCACACTGGCCACTTTGAGCTTAGATAACATGGGTTTGAGTTGGAATTTCAAATTCATATAATTTTTAAATCAAGGACATATTATTCTTTTTAACCCCTCCTCTCGCGAAGTAAAAATTCAGCTATCACTTTTGCGCGCGACATTCGCGCGAAAAATCGACGCGAGTCGACGACCTTGATACAAACGACCATAACTTGTAAACCACTACACCGATCATAAAAAGAATAACTGTAAAATGACCGCATTGAAATTTGAAATATAAAACATTATAACTTTATCTCGTAAAACAATTAAGATAATAATGAATAAATATTACAAAATTGGCAAACTGAAAAAACTCGCCTATAAAATCATTTCGATTTTTTTGTCACAAAATACGTAAAATATGCAAAAATTGTAAATACAGTTATGTTCTTTATTAAATGCTTTACCAAAACGATATTTTTTTTTACTTATTTGCATACAAAAATATTTATTTATTCAGCCAAGAAAAAATTTATGTATTCTCGTAAAAAAAAATTTTTTTAATTTTTAATTTGTGACTACTTATGGTATTTTTTTATATGAAATTCTTTCAAAATAACTTTATTACTACATCACACTTCTTAGAAATCACACCAGAACTTTGAGCTTTGTCTGATATTATAGAAAAATCTAAAGTTTTGAGAGTTTCCGCGTCCGAACTTAATAATAAACTTTGAAAGGTCATAATATAAAATTCGTTAGATTTTTTCAATTATATTGTCTTATCATAGACTTATTATATGTCTAATAACTAATTACTATACTCCAAAGAGTCACATTTCATCGAAAAACTATGGAAAATCGCACTTTATTCTCTCATAGTAATTATCAAAACAAGTTTCTTTGCGCGATTCATTTTACAAAACAAGATATAATTTTCAAAATACGCCTAATTATGTGATAACTTAGGATGTAAATGAAACAATACTTATTTTGTTAGTAAATTAAAGCGACATTACGTCATATTTCGCAATATATCGGGATATTTCATAAACATTACAAAATAATAACAACCATTTTTTCGCGAGCCGTTTGTTGTCGCCGAAGTGTTTTCTTTAAAAATTCGTGAAAAACAGCAAATGGACTATCTCAATTGACTAATCCTTATGCCTAAACTTATATAAAAATGGAAATTACTCACTTTTATCCAGTAAACACTGCACTTTTATCCACAAAACACTGCACAAAACCAACATTTCGCGGAACTACGCGGCCGAGGCGCGCTGGCCGATCGAGACTGCCGTTTGACGTCTATGCTGACTTTTTAATTCGCCGATCGATTTTATCGCCGCTGGCCGCCGAATTAAAGATTATTTGGCCATGTCGTTCAGCCGTCAGAAAGCATAAAGTACGACGTTTCGAATCGTAAATTGCATTTTTCGCAGCGGCGAGCGCGATGTCCCGTAGCGGATGTTTCGGATTTTAGGCGGCCGCCATACATGTCCCCAAATGGATGTTACGGATTGAGCGGGTTAAAGAATAAACTGTTTATTTGTCTTTCTGTCAATTGATTTTGCTCAAATATTTTCGTTTGTGAGGGTAATGTTGAAAATTTGCATTATTTCAAATATGAGATCCTGTACCGGTGTTTTCTATTACAGCTTCTTTCTGTCTGGCTATTCAGTTATCGTAAATGTGTACTGTTAAGAACTGCAAACAATGTTAAGAGCCTCGTCAATCGCTCATAGCCACTGCTTCTGCATGACAATGTATAACCACAAATTTCACTGCAAACAGTCGCAAAGTTGCAGGAGTTGCTGCTGGAGACTCTTGCTCCGTCACCCACCGTACTGACCAGACCTTACTCCAATAGAGTTTATTTTTTTTTCAGAATTTAGATAACGTTTTACAAGGAAAAAAATCTACTTTGAAGAGTGTGAAAAACGCATTCAAAGCATTCATTGGTTCCTGTCCACAAGAGTTTTACAGCACAGGAATTAAGCAACTCTTATTAAAATGACAAATCTGCATAAATAATAGGGGTCAATATTTCGATTAATTAAATATATATTTTTCATACAAAGTTTTTAGCCTTATTTTTTGTATAGAACAGCAACTTCAAACGTAAGGACCCAATAATAGTAATAATAATTTCTTGTTTGCAAACAGGATAACTATGAAGATGACTACTATAATTCGGAGAACGGCGACTCTTAGCCGGAATTCCTGAAGCTGATGCTGTGCCTGCTTCCGCCTCCAGGATGCTTTCCGACTCAGACAGATGCGCCTGCTCCGAGTGCTCCGACACTGCGAGCATAATGTGATAACTATTTTCAATTTAATACTTTTAAAGAATCCACTGCAATATCTACGTAATGTATATTTGAATCGTAAGGGTAATTCAATTGTGAAAAATGCTTTAATCTGGTCGACAGTTGTGTCACTGTAATAACTGCCAATTATGTCAACGGATTGGATGGGATTAGTCTTTAATAATCATCGGAACCAGAACCGGAACAAAACAGTCTCGATTCTGCGGCACAATTGGATGACCAGACTAGCTGCGTGCCGGTAGATGGACTGGTTTCTATCGCTCGACCGGCTTACGTTTTATGGGGGAGTTGCTATATTCATATCTCCCAAGTGATAGAACCAGGGATGTGGAATCGGTACTCCAAACCTTCGACTCTGATCCTTCTGTTACTGTACTAATTTTAATTGTGCTGATCTTACCAGAAATTATTATACAGTACAACCTTGATATAACGAACCTCAGTATAACGAATTCCTCGATGTAATTTTTAAAATCCCCTTGGACTTACCATGAGATCCAATGCTAAAATAATAACTATAATACGAAAATAATGCGGTAATAACCAGTGGCGCACCCAGGGTTGGTGAATGGGGCAAGCCCGACATATCTGTTTGTGTTTTTACGCTTTTTATATTAAAAAAAAGTGATACCTCTTTACTCTTCAATGTTTAGTTTGAAATTTACTGCTTGTGTCGTAGATTCAATAAATCACTGAAGGCATGCTACTGCTAGACCGTATTTAACCTATACTTGTCAGCAGTCGCGTACCTCCGGTGGCTCTAAGAAAAGCCGTTTTATTTGCTTGAGCGAGTGAAATCAAGTTAAGAAGGTGACCCTTGCTTGTATGAGCTTCTTTTGCTCAAAAGTCAAAGATTTTACTTTGTCCTCGCCGATTACAAAGCAATAAAATTGTTTATCGACAATAAAAACCACAAATCAATTGAAATTACACAATAAAAAATCTGCACTGTCACTTGCTCAAAACAATCGGAACTAAATAGACAGTGAAGTTGCGCACTCTGAGGTTTCCACGCTCGCATTCAACTTCATGCTATGCAAGCCTGGCATATCGGACAGTACAAAAGTCGTATAGATACATCTATTGTTTTCCGTAATTTGCCCCAGGTTAGAATGAAAGGACCAACTTGGGTTGTCGACTACAGCGGGCGAGCCCGTCACCTCAGGAAGTTTTAACGATTAGTCGTTCTATCTCCCTGGAAGTGAACGTAAAAGACTTGGGGACAAAACAGTCCACCGTCAAGCTACGCCACAAGCCCGTAAGAGGCCAACGCCTTAACCGCGAGATAGCCAGGAATGTTACCTGGCGGGCCGACACTCACGCCCTTACTTCCAATTGTGACCAGATTACTTCGGTCTCTCGATTGGTTACGAGTTCGAGGTCGCTTGCGCGGTCTTCTCCCTTACGAAGCGGTGAAACGGTGTTAACCGAATCTATCGCGGACCACAGCGTCCTTTGCCCGGCTGTTCACCCAGGATCGGATAGCCGATGGTCATTTCAAGAGCAGTCGCCGTAAGGTCCGCAACCACCCCCGCTCTATAGGAAACGGTGTACAGCTTCCAGACTCCCCCGACTGTTAATCAGAGTGCACAGTCGATTGGCTTACGCCGCACGGTGCGCAGACCGTCCAGGAGCGCCAGAAGGTTGATTCCCAGGAGAAACTGACCATAAGGCCAGAGTCCTACCCAGGCTCGCACTTCATGCGTGGAGACCGTCTGATAGGTGTTGACCCGTGAGTGTGACCAACCCTGAACAGAATGGGTCTTCGTGGCCAACTCAGCAAGGGCCCATTAACCCACAAAGGACCACTGATTTTGAAAGCCCCGTTGCAAGCTTATTTGTGCGAGCGAGATAACTGGCTGGACTCAACTCTTTGGTACGATTGCAGCGATCGCTGCTCTGTCGATGATGTGTTGATTACTGTTTTATCGCATGGAGCGAGCTTTGCGCGCTAGATAGCGCTAGACACTCGCAAATTAATTTATTGAAGTGTTTTTTTTTTTAAAGAAAAATGTATGCCGGGCTTTTTGGCTTATATGAAGGAATGCCACTGGTAATAACCCTTATTTGGCAAATTTTTGATCCTCTCGGAAAAAAATAAACATTTCTATGTAACAAAAACCTCAGTATAGCGAATGTCGACATCCGTAAGAATTGGCGCGAGTGATGTGATGCACTAAGGTCATGTCCAGTGACATTGTGTAATGTGTCAGTACTGATATATTATATTTATTCAAATACAATGGGCTCAATTGCGTTTCTTTGTGAACTAAAACTAAAATTAGTCCTAGCGAACGATCGTCAATAAATACTACCTGCCGAACTTATACTCGTCCGAATAAATTCAAGCATATTTCGTGCGGTGTAAGATTTGACCTTGGCGGGCAGTTTTAATGCGAAAAAGTGACAACCGGTCATCTCACACTCTGCTCTAGCTAGCGTATTGCCCTGTCTCATTCACACGGACTAATTTCCGATTTTAGTTCACGAAGAAACGCAATCGAGCCCAATATGTATGTAAGTTTCTACAGTATTACAAAATAAACTTCATTGTTTTGTTTTTCTTCGGTTAATATATTGCTGCTTTTTTATTTTATAGGCCTATAAGACTCAATTTAGCGAACCTCGATGTTACAAATGGATACAATGTTTTTTTTTTTTATATCCCTTCAAGTTCGTTATAGCGAGGTTTTACTGAACAATGATCACACTGGCATAAGCAAAGTAATAGGGCCTAATCCATGTCTTCTTCTTCTTCTGGTGCCATATCTGCCACCATTGATTATATAACTTAATAGATTGCTCAAAGCCATACTACAATTTGGCAACCACGATTTTATTATGAAATGCAACGATTAGATGGCACTCAAAGTTCCAAAAATTGATTAATCTTCTATTATTATATTCAACATGGCCACTTTTGTGGCAGTATGCGCCTATACAGTATAAAATAATAGTATAATTTTTATATAATATAATAATAGTATATAAATCAAAGGAATTTTTAAATCATAGGTCTTATTATTTTAATATTATTTACATGAAGATTTAAATGCATAATAATTATGGGCTTTAATGTTCAAATAATAAATAAAATACAAACAGAGCTGCCATACAATTCACCATTCACTCCTTCTTCGAAGTCATAGAATTTGAGATGCTGAAATTGCGGTTTTAGATAATGTTTCTAGGAAGGAGTGGATTATTTTCCTGGAGAGACTAAGATCTTTAAAAAGGTGAAACAGAGATCTGGCTGGCAGGCCACGAGTGCCAACTTCCACCGCGTGAAGGTGAACATTGAAGCCGTTCCCGGTAACGGCATTTGCGAGATCATGGTATTTATTTAATTTGTACTCGTGGTCTATTGGGATATTTGATTCCCATAGAACAGTTAATTCTACAATAATGACATTCTAATCTCTCCGTATTATTTCCGTGATGTAATCAGCCTGTATAAAAATGCAATTGATGAAACTAATATTTGAATGTTATCATTGGTTAAATTATTGGGTTTTTATAATCAAGTCTTTTAAAAAAAAACATTCATTATCAATGTTATTATAGATGACCAAATACATTTTTATTTGTTTCACCGGACAATGCTATCAGCGCCACCTACATGTCGTCGACAAAGAAGGGTTGCCAAAACGTACTATGGCATTGAGCAATCTAATTTTATTGGCCGCCGCTCGGCCGGGACCGCGCCGGGTACCTAGGGACTAATCGTAATAGAAACCTACATGCTGAGGAAGGAGAAGAACAATTCAAAAGTACAGGGTGGACCAAAAGTCCGGTAACATTTCAAACAGTTATAAAAAATACAAAAGTAGACATGAAAAAAAATTGTTTATTTATTATAATAGTTCAGTAATCAGGATTTAATTTTTTGAAAATAACGTCATTCAAATGTGATCCTTCATTATTTTGACACTCCTGTAAACTAGAGAGGAAATTTTCCATGAGCGCCCAAGTGTTTGGAGAAATTATTTGAGTTTTCTCGCTAATATTTTCTTTTAATTCTTCAATAGACATTGGGTTGCTATTTAAAACTTATTTTATAATTTTAAGGTATCCCCAAAGGAAAAAGTCCATTGGTGACAAATCCGGGCTGCGGGGTGGCCAGTTAATGTCATCTCTTTTAAATATGACTTTTTGGCCAAAAATTCCTGTACAATTTGATCAGTTAGCCTTAATTCTTGTACAATTTGAATTTTGTACGGATGTAAATGTAAATCCATATGTAGAATACGATTTAGAGATGTTCTGGGCACATTTAAAACACTAGACCGCTCTCGAGTATATGCTTGGTTGTTCTCGAACATATGCTTGTACGTGCTCTATGTTTACAGGTTCTCGTGACGTCCTAGGTCGGCCGGATGGTGGTTGATTTAATGTTAAACCTGTCTCTTCGAACTTTAACGCCCAATTTTTAATTGCTCGATTTAATGGAGCTTGATTTCTGTTTCGTATATTATAGTGAGAACAAAATTTTCGTTGTGCTTCAGTCGTGGAATCGTTGTTGAGATAGTACTCGCGTACGCAAACCGCGCATTGTGCTTCGCTGAACGACGCCATGCTCAGCTCGCTCTCACGATTAGTAATGCCCCGCTCTACCCCGCCCGCTGCGACCGATTCAAATGTTACCGGGCATTTGGTCCATCCTGTACTTACGCAAAAACAGTCGGTTGTTTTTACCGTTTTCGAATCCACATCCCTTGACTGTTCATCTGTAAAACAATTCATATCTTTGATGTATATTTTGCTGACTCTTGCATATCTAAAAGTTAATAGTATAATGAATATGCGCTGCACTGTTGCGAGGGTGTTTAGTCAATATTCAGCCTTATGATGTATCGGTATCGATTGCTAAGTGTTAAATCTATTTGCTAAGTGTTAAATGTAGCGAATGCACAGTTCGACGAGTTTGAACAATAAGCGCGCACTAGAGTGACAATAAGTTGCGGGTATATACAGTGTGAGGAAAGTGAGCAGATGCGTTAGGGCAAACGCCTGTGTTGGCGTTACGCGCGGGTAGGGGTAGTCAAATTTCTCGAACGTTTGAATATCCGCATTGGCGGAGTGGCGGCCATATGCGAATTTCATTCAACGGCAGCACAGTCGGTGCAGACGACGCTTGCGGTGCGATGTCTAGTAATCGTATTACGATTTGTGGCAGCCCTTAAAATTCGTGACGTTGCTCGCTTCGATTTGAATGTTGTTCTAAGAGAAGCTACTGTTTGTATACTATGTTGATTGTCGCTATCATTATGACCGAGATGGTATGATGTAACTCATTCATTATAATTCAACTGGGAGTTTAGGTAAAACGAGAAAGAGACAGCGCTCTACGCATCCGCCGTAAGAAAGAATGATTGAAGTCTGCTTTGATCTATCGTATTCGCTGAGTTTGTGTCACTCTCAGCTGATATGAAATTCATGAAAAAAGTTATTTCTTTAAATCACGCCCAACCACAAATATGGACTGACTACTCTTAAACATAGAATACAAAGGGACCTGATTGAGACATATAAAATTCTCACAAATCATTACATGAGTTAAAGAATATATACAAATTCAACGGCAACAGAAATCTTTTAAGGCCCCAGCAATAAACTCAAACGTTCATTCAACTCAACATTCTGGAAATGTGGAATAAACTACCATTTGAAGTGGTTAGTACGAGCTCTCAATCAATTTAAAAACAGTCTGGATTTGTACCTTAAAACATGTTAATATTGTAAATGACTAGCTTTACAACATCTGGTCTGGAATATCAGCAAAGCTACCTGCTAGAAAAGAAAGTAATTTTTTTGTTGACTGAAAACATTGCGAATGACAGCTTATGTAAATGGGATAAATCGAATTTACCGTGTGAAGTTTGTAGCACCCGACGTTTTGACAACGTTACAACGGCCGTTGTCTAGAATAGACTAAGGTACTGTCAATCGTCAGCTGTTGTTCTGCGGGTAGACGGCAAACTGCTGCTATTACTTCGTAAATTAGAACAGTGGTGGGGCGGCGAGGTTGGTGCGCGGGAATTGTGAAAATGTCCTTGCGCTGCGATGCAGTGAGTGTTGTGTGCACAACTAGGGCTGTCACCTCAGGAAGTTTTAACGATATAAGAATGTTCTATCTATTGTGAGGTGAGCGTAGAAGACTTAAGACGAAACAGTCCACTGTCAGTTTACCCTACTTCAGTCTACCCTTGACAAATGTGGTTGCAACATCGCCGAAACGACGGGCGCTACAAACTTTATGCGCTAAATTCGTTTTATCCCATTTATAATTTCAAACAATTGCGATAGTCTTCGATTTCATATGACAGAGCTTGTGTGTTCATGGCTGCAATCAGGGACGCTTCCAAAGACTGATGTCTCCCACTTTGGGAAACGACTAATCAGATAGTTTTATTAATTAGCGATACCATCAACTAAACGCAGGCTCTCTTCAATAAGTCCTCAACCGTTCAGAATAGTTCTTGGCATAAAATTGGCTTTACATCCTAAGGATTTCGATACATAGCCGATAACGAACTGATAGCGAATAACTACAGCGAGTCGATACATCATAGGGCTGATGACTGATTGTGATACCCGACAATTCTCTCTCCGTTACCTGGGAGAAACGCCCTCGAAGAAGGATGTGCAAAAATAACCTATTAAAAAACTATACCTATTTTTTAAATCACTAGACTAGACATAAATACATTATAATAATCATAATAATAATAATATATTTTGCGTACTTTTATATTGTTATAATTTTAGGAGATTATTAGACTCGTTTGCACTATGGCTTAACATTTTTTATAACTACATATAGATTTTGAATTGAAAAGGTTTCTCCATGAATTACAAACATCTTTGTAGACAAAATATACTACTACAAAGACTAACTTTTGAAATTTATTGTTTGCTTTATTTAGTACAATATTGTTATTTAGTTTCCATCATTGGAGATACTAAATTTAGCCAAATCCTTAGTAAGATATATTATGATATATGATATCATATATTGTCATTATATATCAGATATCATATATCAGAGATCGTCAATGCTGTGGGCTGTAGCGAATTTTGTTAAAATTATTAAATTTATTATTTTGTATTTGTTTTTTTTTTTTTATATAAATTGTTAAATTTAGTGTTCATATTTATTGTTTTTAATACAGTAGTGCTATCTGACAGAATTTTGTCCAAATAACTGTATGTGTGTTGCAAAATAGTATAAACTCAAACAGCGAGAGGGGGCGGTATGCGAGAATGGGCCAAAAGTCCCTTTCCATTTTACAACATATTGAGTTGTCGACTACAACGGGCGAGCCCGTCACCACAGGATGTTTTAACGATTAGTCGTTCTATCGACCTGCAGTGAGCGTAGAAGACTTTGGACAAAACAATCCAACGTCTAGCTACGTCACAACCCGTAAGAGACCAACGCCTTACCGCGAGATAGCCAGGAATGCTACCTGGCGGGCGACACTCGCGCCCTTACTACCAATTGTGACCAGATTTCTCCGGTCTCTTGATTGGTTCCGAGTTCGAGGTCGCTTGCACGGTCCTCTCCCTTACGAAGCGGTGAAACGGTGAATACCGAATCTATCGCGGACCATGGCGTCCTTTGCCCGACTCTGAACCGGGATCGGATGGCCGATGGTCATTTCAAGAGCAGTCGCCGTAAGGTACGCAACCACCCCCGCTCTATAGGAAACAATACAGCTTCCAGACTCCCCCGACTGCAGTAATTTTTTAACAAAATGATAAAAACTAAAGAAATAAATTGAAAAATAATGTTAAATTCATGTATTTTTAACACGCTTTTATTAGGCCGACCTGTATGTAACTATGTAATGGAATCTAAGGTAACTAATTTAACCATCTTCCAAGGATCGTAGCGTCATGAAAATTGGCAGCTGTATGTAGTTCTGATGATAATACAATAATATGGTACTATCGAACTGATCTGATGATGGAGTCGGAAGATATGAACTGGAACTTCATGATGGAACATCGTATCATAGCTGTGTTTGGACTTGTTAGAAAAGTCTTGGAATGAATTTTGACCACGATTAGATTTCAAGGTCTGATGATGAAGCAGGAAGATAGGCACTGGCATTCCATGATGGAATATCGTATCATAGCCGTGTGTATGTGAATATCGTGTCATAGTCCAAAAGCGTGTTTTTAGTGTTTTTTTTTTAACTATTAATTTATTTTACATTAGGTGTGGGTAATAATATCGGTTAACTACTGGAATGCTAATACCACTGACCGGTGGTTTTTCCGTTGCAACAACTCGCAGGCGGCCGTCTCCATATTTATGCAATTATGTAATTATTTGCGAAAAAAGTCGCCTTAATTGAATAGGCTACCATTATACATTAGTATGCGTGCACTAACACCCCCTACAAAGAAATTTTCGAGGGTTGAAAACATGCCATCTTGAGTTTCATTCCCATGGCTAGCTTTCTAAGGGTTAAGTGTCCACCATTATAATTCATGCCTGAATGGGCGGTTTTCATGTCATTTTGCATCACTTTTTGAAGTGTGACCGGCGTAATTTGTGCGATATCTGCTTGAATGTTGTCTTTCAGCTCCCGTAAAGTCCGTGGTTCATTCATTTCATCAGTTCTTCTCCTTCAGGTATCCCCACAGAAAGAAGTCTATATTGCTCAAATTTGGCCACTATAGAATGAATGAAATAGTTGAACTAGTTGTACTGTGAAATAGTTGGAGCATTGCAAACTCCATAAACTAGCCGGTATGCTCCTTTGCCGTTATCCAACAGTAATAAGACCATTTTCGTTCGCTCTGCAATGGAGTAACGTTTTATTTTGGGATATTCCAAGCTTAACATCTGAAACAAATAATAATATTCTCAAATAAACAAGGTTTTTTTTTTAATCGGAGAGGGACTTTTTGCCTATCCTGTACTTTTTGCTCGGGACTTTTTGCCCACAAATTGGTTCTGCTGATTGCATGGACGTTTCAATTTAAACTGCCAGTAGATAAGTTTGTTTATTACTAGAGTATTTTAAAATACTACGGTAAATAGGCTAGCTCCATTGTTTGATTATCAAAACTATCATAGTAAAAACTTACGAAACATCCGAACTATTATCGTCAGAAGAAACAATGTATTCCAAATAAATATTTACAGTAATTATTATTAAGACATGAGCGCTTTGCCACCGATAACACTTGACTGACAGCAAACTACCAAGCAGCTGATTCGGAGCTGCCATCTTGCGATAGTTACTTTTACCACTCTATATCGGCTGGTAAATTTCAGGTTACTAGAGTTAGTGATGGGTGTGATCACGAATAGCAATAACAATAACGTGTGATATTTGCAATCACGAAGAACGCGTTACGAGAATTTGAAAGAACATGCTATTTGAATCACGGCTACGAACAGCACCGCGTTGCCATCACTCGGCGCCGCTACGACGCGACCGATCACGCGTGATTATATGATCAGTGATTGGCCGTTCTCACTGAACGCCGTCGAACGACCGCGCGGCGCGCCACTGAACGATGATCGGTGAATTGAACCGTTCATTTGGTTTCGTTCATTCTTGATGTGATCGGCGATCAGTGGATCAGTGATTTGCCGTTCGTTCTGGGCGAACGCCCGCGCCGGCTGGACGATGACTGATGAGTGGCGCGTTCATTTCGTACGTAACGTGAATTTGGACACTGTTGTCGCATGAATTTGGACACTGTTATCGCTCGTGTCGTAATCGTTCGTGTAAATGAGTTTGCTCATGATTTGTTAAAGCAATAAAATAACATTATTTCAGAAAGACGAACTCGGCTTAGCACCAAAAGAGCAAGAGAGATAATCTTTCTGAACGCTAATTCTTCTAATTACTAATAAATATTAAGCAAATATAATGCGCGTTTCTGTTATCAGTTATCACATTGACGAAACTTTGTTACTTAACGTTTCACAGTACATTTCAGTACAATCACGAAAATCACGAGTAGCAGTTATTATCACGCGTGAAAAAATACCAGTAACGTGATTGTTGCGTGATTTAAAATTGAGAATCACGCCCATCACTAACTAGAGTAACTCGAATTACTACGGAATGGATGTAACTTTCGATCAAACAATTATGTTTTGCAGAACTACTACCAATTTTAACTATTACTATAGATTTTTCACTATTTCCGCGGATTAAAAAACTTGCCCTTAGAAAGCAAAAGAATGAAGGTGATTTGCCGGTGTTCAGCTATCTCACTAGGGATTTGACTAAATCATTACTATCTAATCACATTATCTACTTAAAAATACCTTTTCAAAACTCATGGAGTAACTTTTGTGAATTAATCCGAGTCTAACTCACGAATACATATCACGATACGTACATGAAAATTCAACGAAAATCTCAAATTTTCCTCGAGTTTTTGAGATAAAAAAAAATCCCAATAGCGCTTCCATATATATCAATCTTAACTAACATATCTAGGTAGCTCAAAACGACATTAAGCAACGGGTCTTCATTTAGTAAGTATGCACTAGGGCAGTGTCTTTCAACCTTTTTTAGTTCGCAACCGTTTCTGCAAAAAAAAAACTTACTCTTAGACTGTTTTCTCTTCCACAGTTCAAACTGTAAGCTCGGGACAAGGACAGAATGATCCGGAGCGTGATTTTACATCATTAACATTAAAAAATGCTAAATCGATTTTTTTAGCGGGTAGGTCTCACGTTTAAATTAACCAGCATCCTTGTAATAGGTAAATCAATACGAGCAAATAAACCCCTTTTAATAAAAAAAAATGGTGGAAAAAAGGTTTTTTAACCCCTCCTCTCACGAAGTAAAAATTCAGCTATCACTTTTGCGCGCGACATATTCGCCCGTAAAATCGACGCGAGTCGACGACCTTGATACAAACGACCATAACTTGTAAACCACTACACCGATCATAAAAAGAATAACTGTAAAATGACCGCATTGAAATTTGAAATATAAAACATTATAACTTTATCTCGTAAAACAATTAAGATAATAATGAATAAATATTACAAAATTGGCGAACTGAAAAAACTCGCCTATAAAATCATTTCGATTTTTTTGTCACAAAATACGTAAAATATGCAAAAATTGTAAATACAGTTATGTTCTTTATTAAATGCTTTACCAAAACCATCTTTTTTTTTGACTTATTTTGCATACAAAATTATTTATTTATTCAGCCAAGAAAAATTTTATGTATTCTCGTAAAAAAAAATTTTTTTAATTTTTAATTTGTGACTACTTATGGTATTTTTTTATATGAAATTCTTTCAAAATAACTTTATTACTACATCACACTTCTTAGAAATCACACCAGAACTTTGAGCTTTGTCTGATATTACAGAAAAATCTAAAGTTTTGAGAGTTTGCGTCCAAAACTTAATAATAAACTTTGAATGCTCATAATATAAAATTCGTTAGATTTTTTCAATTATATTGTCTCATTATATACTTATTATATGTCTAATAACTAATTACTATACTCCAAAGAGTCACATTTCATCGAAAAACTATGGAAAATCGCACTTTTTTCTCTCATAGTAATTATCAAAACAAGTTTCTTTGCGCGAGTCATATTAGAAAACAATATATAATGTTCAAAATACGCCTAATTATGTGATAACTTAGGATGTAAATGAAGCAATACCTATTTTGTTAGTAAATTAAAGCGACATTACGTCCAATTTCGCAATATATCGGGATAATTCACAAACATTACAAAATAAAAACGCCATTTTTTCGGGAGTGATGTGTTGTCGCCGAAGTCTTTTGTTTAAAAATTCGTGAAAAACAGCAAATGGACTATCTCAAATGACTAATCCTCATTCCTTAACTACTTAAAAATGCAAATTACTCACTGTTCTCCAGTAAATGGCACAGAAACACTGCACAAACACCGTTATATTACCGCACAAACACCGACTATACGCGGCCGTGAAAGAGGCCAGCGACCACTGGCGTTTGACGTTTCTGCTCACTTTTTAAATCGTCCTTCAATATTGCCAGACGGAAATCTTGAATTAAAGATATTTTGGCCATATCGTAGCGCCCTCAGAAAGTATATAGTACGGCGTGTCGAATAGTAAATTGCATTTTTCGCAGCGGCGAGCGTTTGGTCCCGTATACGACGTTACGGAGTGTTAGGCGGCCGACCTTTGGTCCGCCAGGGGATGTTACGGAGCGACCGGGTTAACAAACAAAAACATTACAATTGCTTCTCTCGCATACTTACTAAAGGAACAACCTGAAGCCCCTAGGCTAGACCAAATGTCTATATTTTTCACAGAATTCGCGTAATGTAAAATAACCTTCATTTTGTATTTCGTCCGCATTTTATCATAACGACCATTCCATTATGTATTTCAACGAAACAACTTTTCGGAACGAAATAACACAAAATTGTGACTAATATAAGTGTCGAAAAGACGTAGCTAAATTGTGTGAGGCTTTTTAGACTGATCTGGTGAAGGAGATCGCTTACTAGTTTCGATTTTAAATTAATTAGTATATTTATTGATGAGGTTTGCTATTTTTTCACGAAATATTAAAAAAAGCAATTATGTATAGTGTATTGTAAATTAGATAAAAATGAATTTAACGCGTGAAGTTTGTGACACCCGACGTTTCGGCTATGTTCCAATCGCTGTTGTCCAGGGTAGACTAAAGTGCTGCCAATCGTCATCTGCGGGTAGGCAACAAACCGCTGCTGCTGTTACTTCTTAGATTATAGGCGCGTTCGGCGCGAGAGAATTTTGAAAATCCGCATGCACACAATACTCACTGAATTGTGTGCATGCGGCATTGAGAACATTTTAAAAAGAGGGTTCCACGTAGAAGAGAGTTTGTAACCCTCGTCTCTATTCAAGTTTGGTGTTCTTCTTATTTCAATGGTTTCCTGGATCATGCGAGGAAAGGGATTTTAAACTGCACCTAGTGGTTAGTTACACTATTCAATATATGTTTGCAGGTCTCCATTTTTTTTCGCTGAACGTTTTCAACAGCTTTGATGTGCTCCATCAGTAGAGTGGCTATGGGCCGTTTCGTTGGTGAAACTTAGGCTAAACCACAGCTTCATTCGATTTTATACACACCCGTGGTTTGCAGTGGTATTACATCCTTTACAGGCCTCAGAGATCGAGCTATGTTTTGGGTAGCCTTAAAGATCGTTTTTATATCAAATTTGTTTAGCATCTTACTTATTCGATCTGTCACGCCTTTGACTTATAGTTAGTTAGTTAGTTTATCTGGGCTTTTTCTCGCACTTGTCCTCTTGATTGGGTCGTTGTGCGTGGCTCATGTTTCTATTTATGTTACTCCAACCAACCCAGGCTGTCCCAGAAGGTTTGGGTTGCTACAGGCCTCCGGGACAGATGCTGGAGATTGTAGTATTCTTGCCCGTTGCTCTGCCACGCTCCTGCATTCCATGAGCACATGCTGTGGCGTTTCTTCTTCCTCCATGCATCCTCTGCATAGAGGGCTGTCTGTCACACCTATGGTAAACAGGTGTTTGTTTAGGGAACAGCAGCTTGTCATAGTACCCTTGACTTTACGGATTTTGTCCCTTTTTAATCTGGTGAGGTTGCGGGCAAGTTTTTTAGACGCTTCCGGAACCGCGTTCTTTGTTTGCCTGCATCCTGCGTTTTTTTTCCATTCTGTAAGGTGGGTTTCATCGGTGTTCCTGCGTAGCCATATTTTTATTTGGGCCTGGGGTATGGGCATCAAGGGTTCCATAGGCATCAAGGGTTCCGGTTCATTGACTTATAGTAAAAATGCTTCTGATCTGAAGAAGAATTCCCTCGCACATAGCCCGCCGCTCCACCACCGTTATAATCTACAAAGTAATAGCAGCGGCTTGCCGCCTACCCGCAAATGACGATTGGTAGCTCTGCGGCATACGCAGTTAAAACAATAAGGCGGCTGACTGATGTAGATACAGCAAGAATAGTATACTTTAGTTACTTTCATAGCATTATGTCCTATGGGATTCTTCTCTGGGGAAGCTGTGCGGACATCAATAACATCTTTATACTACAGAAACGTGCTGTAAGAGCTATATATAAACTTGGTCCTCGAGTTTCACTTAGAGAAAAATTCAAAGAGATAAATATTCTTACTGTTGCATCACAATGTATATACGAAAATCTGTTGTATGTCCACAAGAATATTGACAAGTTTAAAATAAAAAGCGACACTCATAATTTTAATACTAGACATAAGCATAACCTTGTTGTACGTGCTACTCGTCTCCACAAAATAAGAAATTCTTTTTTGGGACAATGTATATGCTTCTATAACAAACTTCCTCATACTATTAGAGAACTATCTGTAAATAAGTTTAAAGCTACCATCAAAGCAAAATTGTATAAAAAAGCATACTATACAATATCTGATTATGTAAATGACAAAACGGCTTGGGAGTAAGGCTTGGACGCATCATAAGAACATAAATTAAAAATAATATTTAATTGTGTCTATATGAATAAAGAACATTTTGATTTAGTCGACCCTGGACAATGGCGGTTGCAACATCGCCGAAACTTCAAGCGTTACAAACTTCACACAGTAAATTCGTTTTTACCTTATTTATAATGTCAAACAACCGCGATAGTCTTCGATTTCATATGTATAATGTGTGTTATAAATAAGAAACAAAGGAAATTGTAATTAATATATTCGCTCAAATATTGTGAAGGTACTCTAGCTAGGAAAAATATTATAACTGCAATTGAAAGCTCGTCCAATAGTGATAGAATGTCTCGAGGTGCCTGCGGAAATTGTAGCACCTAAGAGTATAGAAGAATACTATTTGGGGCGAGTTGCCGCCGTTTTCTGTAAATAAAAATTATATGAAAAATAAAAATGCACTATGAAATTTGTATTTTTGTGGTTTTATTATAGATTTCCATCTTTTTCTTTCCCCATCCCCTGTATCCATTATATGTTCATATTTAAAAAAAACATGACTCCATTTTTGGATTTTCAAATAATTCCCCATCCAAATCCTTTTGGGGAAATGCTGCAGCCAGTAAAAGAATCTTTCTTTTGCAAAAGAGAGCACTGCGCGGAATGTATCAGGTAACGACTAGGATCTCATACAAAGAATATTTCAGCAAGGCAAGGGTAATGACTATGTATTCGGCGTTCATATATCAGTGTTTAATGTATGCTAGACAGCACCTAACAGAAACACCAATTAATGCAGACATTCGCTCGCATCATACCCGCGGTAGCTCCCTTTTATGCGTACCCCGAATACGACTGGCAAAAGTACAGAAAAGCTACTTGTACCTTGGAGATGCTGATAGGCCACCCTTTCTATAATCTGGCCGAATTTGAGGGCCCTGATTTTTCAAATATTGTGCCCATTTAAATTACTTAAAAAAGTAGAGCCTTATTGTCTGATTATTTTATATGGTCTTATATCTGTACTTTTAGTTTAAAATGCATAACGTAGATTTAATTTGATTATTTAACATTTTACTGACAATTTGAATATTACGATGAATAATTTTACTACGTATCTTTTCGAATTACTAACTACTTCAAATATTAAGCTTCTATTTTGTTTATTTATATTTATAGTTGACAATCTAGTCGTTAATTCTTGACTACCTATGTATGTTCAGTAAAGAGTAGTAACGAAACTTACTACCTAACCCAATTATTTTGACACGTCCAAGAGCGGTCTTTAGCCGTCAATTGGACAGGACGAAAATGTAATGTAATGTAATTCTGAATTTGTTCCGAATTAGTCAATTAACTTGAAGAGGGTATCGATATATTATTAGCTAGATATGCCCTCAGATACAAATAAGTTGGTCCCACATACCCTTTGTTTGTACATCATGTGACAGAGAGAGCAATAAATTGGACAGTATGCGGGAGAATAGCGCGCCAATATTCTTTTCAGCAGCTCTCACATCGGAAACGGTCGGCTGTCTGCCAGCGGATTGCGACCGAACTACTACTGGCCGGGTTTTAGTAGTGGTTTTGGGGTCATTTTCGAGTGTGAAAGGCCCATCTAGGAGATCGTATATGGATGGAAGAGGGTAGTTTTTTACTTTACCAACCGACAAAGAAATAAATAATTGTGAATGTGCAAATTTTTTTTTTAGGAATTTCGGGAATAATTTCAGAAACTTCCCACTAACTTTTCTTTAAATCAGATTTATTGAGTTCGACATAGAGCCCTGCGTATAGGATTTCTGTTACATTGGTTTATATGCTTTCCAGCATTACGAGAACGCTGTGCCATCGAGTCAGAGTAGCGATGTGTGAGCTATTCACTTCCTTATAATTTTTTTTCAAATTCGTTATACATAGGACAACTCATCAATACCTACTGGGAAACTTACCGCTCATTGGAAAACTGATGTAATCAACTGGGCCGGAATGCTAAAAAAAGCTTACATCTACGACGCTCTGGCAAACTGGTCACCTAAAGAGACATAGAAAACACTGGTATCAGAAGATGGAAGGGTTCCATCGACCCGGATGCGCTAAACGCCCAATTATCGTTAATTGACATAATAGACAGCGGAATAAAATCCTCGATATAACTAATGTACAACTCCCGTGTACCCACTGACCTGTCTTGTTTTCAATTCGCCTCTGTTACATGTGATTTTGAAGTCACGGATCAAGTCAAAGGCCGTGGGATTAGATGGTTTAAGCATTGACTGCTTGCGCATATTATTTCTTTTATATTTCTTGTTATTACCTATATACTAATCTTTTCTATAGAATCTGGACCGGTTACTTATAAACTATTCACTTTATTGCCCCTTCCCGCCAGAGCGGCATCTGATGCTGCCCCTCCCAGTACCTATTTGCCTCACGGCGGCAGATTGATACCCCTTACTCCCAGATTTTCTTACCAGCCGCCGTGGAGAGTAGCATTGTCCGTGGCCTGTCAAGCTCATTGCGCCCGGGCAGATATCTAGACTTCAGTTTTGGGGGGGAACATTCATTAAAACAAGGAGCGCGACACCCACCAAACTTGAATTTGCACATACAATAAAACAAAAATATTTTGAATGGTTAAATGCCAACTATCCTGCCCCCCCCCTCCCCAACCAGATACGGCATTTATTCTGTGGATGGTTGGGTACAACTCACTAAGCGTAAGAAGAGATTGGCTGGCAATCTGCCACATATATAGACTGCTTAGGGGGTTAGTTGATAATTCGACCATCCTTAGAAGAATCGGTCTGTTTGTACCCGCCAATTACTACCGTACTAGGACTCACGTTTTGTTCGCGTTACCGCGAGCTAGAACTAACATCGTTCAACACTGCTTCACGGTGCAGACGTTTCGTACCATAAATGCACTATGTTCGGCTGAGCCAGAATTGGATATTTGGACGGTGAACTTAGCACAACTGCAAAGTACGGTAATGGCATTTCTTAGCAGTCAAGTAATTAGATAAATATGTAGTATATACTATTAAAATTGTTAAAAAGTAGTAAGTAGTATAATAAGAAAGGTTAGATAATCATTAGATATATGTAAGTATAATCGTTTCATATTACGCTCTAACGTATTTCTCTGTCTTGTTTGCTATACTCTAAAATAATAGTCTATATATTAGAATAATAATGATAGTAATAGTAATGGAGTAGATTAATAATAATATTATTAACAGTAGAATTATAATAATAGTCTATAGTAGAATAATAGTTATAATCTAGAATTTATTTATTTTATTTTTTTAAGAATTAATTACTATAAAACATTGATTTGCTTACAAAAATAACAGGAACCGAATGGCAAAACCTTAATCTTTTGCTTATTTGATTCTGTCACCCAACTGGGACTAGTCCGTTCTAGGGTAGACAGGACTCTAATATTACAATCAAGTTTGCTTGATTGCTTGCAATCAAGTTTGCTTGATTGCTTGATTGCTTACAGATGTACAAGTTTTAGTAAAAAGCTAATTGCCCTAAAATTTGGTCTTCAAAAAAAAAAAGAAAAGAAAAAAAAATAATAATTAAAAATATAAAAAGATAATATAATAAATAAAATGCAATTCCATTATATAATCGGCAATAATATAAAATTCGATTAAATAATATTCGATTAAAGAATAATAGCCTAGAAAAATAATTAACGATGTGGAATCATCTGTAAGGTTAATTATGTTTTGGGAAATAATTAATTAAATAAATAAATAAATACGAGCCTGACACTAGGTACATAAGTCGCAGATTCTCCCTGATTATCATTTTTTCTGAATTTAATTTTTTCTCGAAAATTTCGGGGGGGGGGGGGGCGTCCCCTGTGTGTTTTTAAGTCCCCTGCGATAAAAGTTTTTACCTTATTTTAATATTTAACAATGAATATGTTTATACCTACCTTTATTTTCAAATTTTGAATACTGCTTGTTTTTTTAACTTTTAGTTATTAAAAATATTTTTGCAACACATTTATTCCCTTAGTATGCATCCATAGGTCAGTTAGAGAGCTGATATTACAGGTTAACAGCGGCCATTTTGAAACCTGTTCTTGCCAGGCACATTGCACCTAAATTCAGGTGGCTTAACCCTTCAGGCCTCGAACCCTCAACCGATTGACAAGTTGATGTCCCAAAAAATTTTAGTAAAAATTAGTAAAGAAATTGAATTATGATACTGTCTCACCAAAACATTAATTACTGCCAAACCACTGTACCCATAATTAAAATAAAACATAATAAAACATAAGAAAATAAAACAAATTTAATTAAAATTAAATTAAAATGGGGCCGTCACGCTGAATCGTGTTGTGGCGGATATCGGCCAATTGGGGCTCTAAAAGGCCGGACGAAGAGTTAAACTCGTCAATATCATTTATTTCTCCAGCTTTGTCAATCCCGGCTGTTCTGCATTTCTGTTCCTCATCCGCGTCTTTTACAAGATCAGGAAGTTTGAAATGAAGTCTCACAATTTTCTTGTACTTTGAAAGGATGTTCTGTGATGTGTACTAATCGTTGATTCCGCAAAATAAAACTTCAGAAATATCCTTGCAAATATTACATATTTTTTATTTTCAATTTATCTTTAGAGCTACTTGTGCAAGACCTCTCTGCAGGTACCTTTAACTCTGGTGATAAAGCATATACATTAAACAAAAAATCCAATGACTAGCAGTCTGTATTTTTTACCTTTCAAAACACAACAGGTTGCACAATTTTTCCAAAAAAAAAATAGCCAATAAAGGAACTGTATGATAGATTATTCTGTTAAATGTGTGAATATGACTCCGCCCTTTCCCAATAGGTGCCGTTAGTAGTACTGCCTATGTGTACTTATAAAATGGCAATACTTTTGTTCGATAGTACTTGATATCTGCTGTCCGCAGTATGTGACATTTGGTTGAAGTATAAACAACAAATATTTTTAATTCTTTGAAAATGACATATTTTATTCCAAATAAACATTATTTGGGGGTAGTACAGTGGGATCAGATAGGTGTGGTATATACAGGTTAGTTTTTAGTTATCGGCATCCTTGAAGTGGATGAATCAGTAGGAGAAAATAAACAAGTTTGATCAAAATTTGTGGAAAAAACAGTAAGAAAAAAACTTATTGAAAAATAGTATAAAAAGCTACTATTGTTTATTAGCGATATTTTATCTACCGCTATATGGCACAGTTTCTCAAACTCTTTTTCCAATAGATAAGATTTACAAATTTGCATAATATATATATTTTTTTTAATATTTATTTTTTTGTTTTTTCAATTTTTTTATAAAAATTGCTTATTTGCACGTACTGATCCCTTAACCTGATGGAAGCCAATCTTGGCACGCAAAAAATGGCACCGAAGCTTTTTGTCAATTTTGAATATAAATACTAACAATATCATTTTTTTACGAATTATCTCTTGTTACTTAATAGGTTAGGTTAATCTTGTTGGTCATCCTGTATAATATGAACTGCTGGAATCAGGTAAAACTATCAATGGCGATGTCCACCGATGACAAATAATGCATTGAAAGTGAGCTATATGAAAAAAATCAACCAGAATGGTTGAATAGATGTAAAAAAAATAATTTTTCAGTGTGACAATAAATAATAAATACAAACGGAGCTGCCATGGAATTCACCGACCGGAGTCGGGCCCATCATAATACTATTTTTTACACTTCTGGGGGGTGAGCAGTGGATTCCGGACTTACGAACCGGCTGTGGTAGGTTTAGGACAGCTGTCTTGCCACATGTGAGCGTTCACCTTGCCACCCATTCACTCCCCCTTCGAAGCCATAGAATTTGAGATGCGCAAATCGCAGTTTTAGATAATTTTTCTAAGAAAGAGTTGATTATTTTTCTGGAAAGGCCAAGATCTTTAAAGAGGTGAAATAGAGATTTAGCTGGCAGGCCACGAGCGCCAACTTCCACCGCGTGAAGGTGAACAGTGAAGCCGTTCCGGGTTACGGCATTTGCAAGATCATGGTATTTATTTAATTTGTACTCGTGGTCTTTTGGGATATTTGATTCCCATGGAACAGTTAATTCTACAATAAGAGCCACCTTCCGAGATAGAGAGTAAAGAGTTATATCTGGACGGAGGGCTGTTGCAAACATCGTAAAAAAATACTTAAAAGGACTGGGAAGTTTTACCCCAATCGCTGTATTCACCAGATATAGATCCTTCAGATTACCACCTATTCCGGTCGATGCAGTCGTCTCTTTCTGAACAGCGGATCAGTTCTCGCGCAGAGATCGAAAATTGGCTTAATGATTGGATCGCCTTCAAAGACCAGGATTTCCTTACAGGGGGAAACTGTTAATTGCCTGATAGATGGGAGAAAGTTTTAGCTGCAGATGGAGCATACTTTCAATTAATAATTCTTTATTTTCTAAATAAGCAATTGTGTTTTATTTTAGCAATAAATGGCGGAGTCATATTCACACCTTAAATATATTAGTTACTTTTAGTAATCTTATAAGGAATTAGTATCATTTTAAAATAATGTTAACCCTTTGCACTCCGAGTGTCTTTTTTTTTTTAAGAGTGGAGCGACTCCTAGACATTTTTGCTTTGGAGCACCTAAAAATGAATCTGTTTTCAAAAATTAATATCAGTACCACTCTCAATCACTCATGTTTTCCGCTTTTTTTGCACTATTACGTCGCTATCATCGCTGCTATCAATGTCAGTATATTCACTTTGTTGGGTATTCACAATTAGTCAGTATGTCACAGTTAGTGGGTAGTCAGTATGTCACAATTAGTGGGTAATCAGTATGTCACAGTAGTGGGGTGTCAGTATGTCACAGTTAGTGGGTCACAGTGTCAGTATGTCACAGTTAGTGGGTAGTCAGTATGTCACAGTAGTGGGGTAGTCAGTATGTCACAATTTGCAACGAAATTGTCTTCAAAACATTCAATATCAATTTCATTTTCGTTGATCTCAAATCTTTCCCAATAATCTCCTTCCATGTTTTCCATTGATAGATATCAAACGGCACAGTAGCGGCGCCTACGGAATTAGTGCACTGACAGTAAATGGCGCCGCTAGTGTGCCACTAGAGCTACGGAGTCGGAGCACTGATGCAAATAGCGCAATAGCGGCGCCTACAGAGTTGGGGCACTGATAGCAAATGGCATAGGGAGTGCAAAAGGCATAGGGAGTGCAAATAGCTTTGATTAGCGAGTGTTTAAAACTGAAAACTGTTATCAGCCTTATAATATGCTAAAATGAGGCATGGGTAGCTGCAGTGAGGTCTCCTATTATAGATAATAATCAAAGTTATGGTAAAATCTTGTTAATCCAGTTCACGATCTGGCGAACTATCAAAATTTTACTACATTGAATTAATAATTATATTATTTCTTAGAGGTGGTGTTACGAGAGAATTCCGATACCCGCAAATCATAGCCGTCTATCTCTCGAGAGATAGAGACGGCTATACACAAATGCATCATTTCTTACGAGGTCCCAAAAATAACGGGAATTATTTTCTGGAGGATCTTTCTAGTATAGGCTTCTGCTGCTAGACAACTGTACTAGAAACCAATTTGCATCAGTAATGCTGATCGTCTTAACCTGACAACTATCTGAAGACCGTCCTCTCAAAAGGGTGTCTGTAATTCGAGACCTATGAGTTAATACTACCTCGACTCCAAACTTTACTTCAATAAACATACATGAAGGGTTAAGAAAATGAATGATAAGTCGTTTTTTTATAAGATACTGCTATCTTGTGGCTTGTTCTTAAACGAAGCGAAGCATGGATCGATTTTTGAAAGCATGATCATAACCTGCCCTTGAATATCGAATCTTATATTATATTCGAATCGAATTTTATATTATATTTATTGCCGATTTAATAATGGAATTGCATTCTATTTATTATATATTTTTAATATTTTTTTATTATTATTATTATTTTTTATTTTATTCTGAAGACCACATTTTAGGGCAAATTAGTGTCATTAGCTTTTTACTAAAACTTGTACATTTGTAGGCAACCAAGCAATCAAGCAAACTCGATTGTAATATTGGAGTCCTGTCCACCCTAGAACGGGCTAGTCCCAGTTGGGTGACAGAAACAAATAAGCAAAAGGTTAAGGTTTTGCCATTCGGTTCCTGTTATTTTTGTAAGCTAATCAATGTTTTATAGTAATTAATTCTGAAATAAATAAATAAAATAAATAAATAAAGGAAAAAACGTGTGACAGGCAAGAACAATCAAAATCAATGGTGGACATTGATCGTTGACAGTGGCGGGGTACTTCGATGACCCTCCGCTTCACGCTAAGGAGGCACTGTGATGGGAAATACTGATCAAGGCCAATGACTTTTCCACGTTTTTGCTCTATTCGGAGGTCTAGTTTGTGTATAATGTAATTTTTTTCGAAACTCATATTCTTAAACATATTATATTCTTCTATTATAGTTTTCTTTTTATTCTGAGGGGAAAACTCAAATATGGTTTATTGAGAAAATATGCATATTTTTTCACATACAAACCCTTGCTAAAATGTATTTTTTTATGTTAGTAAACTTCAAAAATGAAATTACCAAAAATTTCAAAAAGTTGACTGATGTTTCTTCCCCGTAACCATAATAAATTAATAAATACAAACTGAGATGCCATGGAATTTAACAACCGGGGTTGGACCCATATTACTGGGCGAATGTCGATTCTTCCTCTTCTTTGTCTTCCTCCACCTAAAGTCCTTCCTTTATTTTTAAATGTCTAAAATAATTAATTAAATAAATAACGAATTTATGGTCATGAGAGATGGGAGCGAATCTCAACACTGTATTCGCCCAATTGCCACCTCAGTAGTATTAAAAATCCGACGAATGGACGAATTAGTTCGGTATATTTGAATATTTTAAATTTGCCTTTTTGGATTTTTGGTCGTAAAATTGCCAAAAGATTCGCCTCATTAAGTGACATACAGAGAAAAAAATAGGTTTACCAACGACTGATTTCATCTGAATATAAATTTCATAAATAAAACCCTCTCTCGGCTGGCGGACGAGTCTCGGTTGGGTTCCAATGCAACAACCTCGGGCGGCACGGCCAACAAATATGAGAAAGTCAAAAAGGTGAAAAAAACTCGACATTTCTAACTTTTACTTGTCTTACAGAAAAATACGGAATCCTATTTAGAAATTATAAATACCATTGTGATCTTTATTAGATTCTCTATCAAAGCTAATATTTCGTTTTGCTTATTTACATACAAAAATATTTTGATATTAGCTCATAAAAACCAATAACTTTTTTTATGATTACTCGAAAAAAAAATGATGATGTTTGTCAATGGAATTTTACCAGAAATATCCGCGAAATGACGCGCGAAATTATTTTAGCGGCCGTCTATGTATCTATGGTAATAATGAAATATTCGTTATGGATTTTAGGATGTGTTCGAATTAGAAAATAATATTACTATGCGCTCCGGGAGCAAGCCGCCAATATTGGTCGTTACGTAGTCAACGGTGTTCTGATGTGCAACCAAATTTGGTCGTTACGTAGCCGAAGGGTTTAACATATGTGCTCTCTCTACTGGGAGCTAACGGGCCCATGATGAGTTGGCCACGATGACCCATGTGTTCAGGGTCGGTCACACTCACGGGTCAACACCCATCCGACGGCCTCCACGCACGGGGTGCGAACCTGGGTAGGACTCTGGCCAACGAACCAGTTTCCCCTGGGAATCAAACCTCTGGCGCTCCTGGACGGTCTGCGCACCGTGCGGCACAAGCCAATCGATTGTGCTCTCCGACTAACAGTCGGGGGAGTCTGGGAATTGTATGGTTTCCTATAGAGCGGGGGTGGTTGCGTACCTTACGGCGACTGCTCTTGAAATGACCATTGGCCATCCGATCCCGGTTCAGAGCCGGGCAAAGGACGCCTTGGTCCGCGTTAGATTCGGTATACTCCGTTTCACCGCTTCGTAAGGGAGAGGCCCGCGCAAGCGACCTCGAACTCGGAACCAATCGAGAGACCGGAGAAATCTGGTCACAATTGGAAGTAAGGGCGCGAGTTTCTCGAGCCGCCGGGAAGTAATTCCTGGCCTTCTCGCGGTAAGGAGTTGGTCTCTTACGGGTTGTGGCGTAGCTAGACGTCGGATTTGTTATGTCCAAAGTCTTCTACGCTCACTGCAGGTCGATAGAATGACTAATCGTTAAATCGTCCTGTGGTGACGGGCTCACCCGTTGTAGTTGACAACTCAATATATGCTCTCTCTACTCTCTCTTTAAAAACATCGAGATATAACTGATTCAAAGATAAAATATCGACGTGTTCACGGACATTGGCATCAACTACCACGCCAGGGTATTTTACAATATCAATACAATTTTATCACCTTTCTCTTATAACACCACCTTTATCCGCTATTTTATAAATTCCATTCTTCAACTGTAATAGACTCTACATATCTTAAAGAAAAGTTTATTCAAAACAAAAACAAAAATAATTACAAATTAGCACCACCAGCTTTGTTTGTCCTGGCAGCATAGCAATTTTATTTACATAGGAAACGCACTCATGGTCCGCGACTAAAATGCAAATAAGCATAGCCTCATAACTTGATAAGCTTATATATTTAAATTTAAAACCGAAATAAATTACGATTCATTTCTTTAGGAAAACATCAATAATTCGAATTCTTTTACAGAGAACTGGAATAATTTCAACAGATCTTACAATATACATATATAGTTCTTATTTCATTCATCGAAATTATAAATATCTCAAATCTAGCGACAAGTCGTTACAGTTACAGATTCGAGATTCTAAACAAGGAAGTCGAACGATTCAAATAGTCTGATTTTTACAGTGTAGGCAGCATTATTCGTTTTTTTTTGTTGTTGTTTTTGTTGTTGTTTTCAGTTTGATGCACAGAATCACCCCTCCAAAAAAAGGATTTTAAGTCCTGAACTACCTGTATATTGAGCCCTTTGCAAATATATCTAAAGTATATTGGACTCGGCGAACCCCAAATAAGAGCTGTGTCAGGATTTATGACAGGACATATTGCCTTTGACAAACATCTCACAACTATCGCAAAGATGAGCGATTCTCTTTGCAAAGAATGCGAAGAGGAAGGTAAGACCGCTCTACATATCTTATGTGTCACGCTTTAGCCAACGTAGGCTAAAACTAATAGAAGACGCTTATCAGAATCCTAACAAACTACTGCTTAAGAGGATACAAAAATAAGAAAAATGTAGAAATTGCTCTATCATCTGATGCGATATCGAGAAGCAGGATGGAAGTCGATGCTGCTGATTGAATACCACTTAGGGGATGCATATATACATGCTGATGCTAGAGAAAGTGCAAAAACCGATTTCTAAGTTTCCTGTACACAAAACAGTAGACTCGCAGTAAGCCGTTTATATAATTAATGTTGCAGCGAGCCATTTATGTAATAAACGTCGCAGCAAGCCGTTTATATAATAAACGTTGCAGCAGGCCATTTACATAATAAACGTCGCAGTGGCCGTTTATATCATAAATGTTGCAGCGAGCCGTTTATATAATGGATGTCGCAGCGTGCCATTTATATAATAAACGTTGCAGCGGGCCGTTTATATAATAAATGTCACAGCGAGCCATTTATATAATAAACGTTGCAGCACCGTTTATAAAATAAATGTCACAGTGAGCCGTTTATATAATAAACGGCGCTTATATATAAAGCATCGTCCACACTATCTATGAGCATTGCACAGTGCTATAATTTACTCGAGTATAAAAATCTAAAAAATCCGGAGGCTATTTCTCTGAAAAATCAGACTGAAAATTGCAATGGTAACCTTAAAATGGCGGATTACAATATCTTCCTAACTAATGGAATATTTAGGTATTTCCCTATTTTGGCAATGAGTCGGAGTTCTTCAATGTCTGGTGTTGGATGTCGATGTGCCGACGTTCAGCCTCCGACGTCAGTGGCAGTGCTCCGTGACATCGACGACGTATGACTTCCGACAGCCGAAGATGAAGTAGCCGAATGTGGCCCCGAACACGACGGCCATGCACAGCCAAACGTTATACGTCATAAAGATCAGCATCAAGCAGTAGGATATTGTCACCTGAAACGAAGATTACATATAAGTGAGTACCTTAATATCAAACGCGGATATTTGTCACCCAGGTTAAAGTAGAATTAAAAGTAAATTCTAATAAAACTTTTTATCATCTTTTAAATGGTGAGGTCCATTCCTTTTAAAACCGGAAAGCAATACAACTTTTTCTACACTGAAAGTCGGTATTGATTTCAAAAACTCACACCTACCCACGAGTTACGTTTCAAACTGTATTTTTCGATTTGTCTGGATGGACATATGGATTTTTAAAATATAATTTAACTTATTCACCAAAAGCAATTGATATTGGTTAACTACCAATATTATTTCTGGAGTATTAAACAAAACAAAAAAAACTGAAATATTAAATGCATACCTAAAATATTGAAACTGTTTTTTCTCTAATTCAAGTAAATGACAGATGTCCACCTTTGATACTGACGTACTTAAGTATAAGGCGGGCTATCCGTTTGGCAGAAAATAATATGAAATGTTCAGTGGGCATCTATCCATTTAACAGAACACAGAAATGTGTTCGGTCCCACCGATTGATATGTGAGGACTTCGCCCACATTCAGACAACAAAAGAAGCAATTTCTATAGAATCGAAACCGCAAATACGCTCAAATATACACGAGGCAACTGCAATTGAATTCCAACTAAATTCGGCATTTTATGCACAGTCAACCGATGACTAATGCCAATTCTTCTGATCGATCCAATTTGACACAATTAATTTCCCCCACACAGTGACCATTGCATCATTCACACGATATAAAATGCAGTACATTCCGATCGATCAATATCATTCCCCTAGTGGACAGTTACCGCGGCTACACATCAATCATCCTCTCAGCGGCCGTCGCCCGCTCTAAGTACGCGCTCATACATCGATCAGTCATATATTATCCGCGATCTTCAAACTTCACACTTCGGCTACACAACCACGACATCACCTCGAGCCCACACTACCTACACACCGGCAAATTATCAAACAAGGCGTTACAAACTGGCAACCGATCACAGACCTTCTGAATAAATACTTCAACTTCAACTACAAAGACTTTCAATACGGAGAAAACTTATTGATGAGAACCACCCTTCGCTCACGAGAAATCGGAGTCTAGTGAAGGGTGGTCACCCTCACAGATACATCCCGGCGAGGCAACAGTGGAGGGGGTTCTTGCCGTGACAGATTTTAATAAAATAATTTCTACATAGCGCATCGAAAACCTGTGAACATGACAGTCGGCCTAAGCAACCTAAAAATAATACAGTATTACAAAACCCTTATTAACCCCTAGAGCCCCAATTGGCCGATATCGGCCAAAATGGCCCGATTTTAATTTTATTTTAATTTAATTTGTTTTATTTTATTATGTTTTATTATGTTAATATGTTTTATTTTAATTATGGGTACAGTGGTTTGGCAGTAATTGATGTTTTGGTGAGACAGTGTCATAATTCAATTTTATTACTAATTTTTACTAAAATAATTTGGGACATCAACTTGTCAATCAGCTGAGGGGCCGAGGCCTGAAGGGTTAAAACGGGCCAGAAATATGTTTCTTATTTTATGAATTCATTTAAAATTCATTGGTTCAGAGTTGAATGTTATTATTGTTGTAATTGGTTAAATTATTGTTTTTTTTTTAATAATCAATCAGTCGTTTATGAAAAACCATCCATTATCAATGTTATTTATTATAGATGGCTAAATAAATTGCTATAGTTTCGCCGGACAATGCCATCAGCGTCACTTGCTTGTCGCCGGCGTAGAAGGATTGCCAAAACATTCTATGGCATTGAGCAATCTAATACCCTATATAATCAATGGTAACAAGAACGCTATGGCTATTTCATATTGGTATCCAAACTATTGCAATTATAATTGTTTTCAGGCCATATAAGCACAGCTATCTTTTCGAATATTAATTGGCATTACATTGTAAATAACTAAATAAAATTATATTATATTTATATCGTATTATATTATGTTTATACAATATCATATTTGTTTTGTTTCTTCTCCCTTTCATCTCCGTCCCTCAACCTGTTTTTAAATTATTAAGTGGACACAGTGCTCTGTATATGATTGACCAATCTGTGAAAATCAATTTATTGTATATTACTGTTGTTTTTCTGAAACAAACAAAAAAAAATTGTCCAGTATTCGCTGCTTCTTTGAACATTTACGTTTTTCTGGTTCGTTGATCGTGAAGGTTGGTTTGGATAAATAAATAAAATGAAATCCCTATACATCTCTTTACAAGGTACATACATAGGTAACCAACCCTTTCAAAAAGAATTTCTATAATTGCTATGTTTTATTTTATTTTATTTTTATTTTTCGGAAAACTTACAGCGTTTTATACTTATTTCTAATACATGATGTTATACAAATCTAAGGCCAATTAAAAGTTTTCACAATTAAACTAAATCTTTTGTTACAGCGCAATAAGCTATGAAAAAAAGCAGGTTTAAGTAAGGGAAAGGGATAGGGAAGCCACATTATGAGTTATGTAGATGAATTTAAGATATAGGGTGTTATATAACATACATACATACACGTGCACAAATAATAAATTAATATAAATAATACGATAAGGTAATAATAAAATGTAAAAGTATAGTTAATATAAATATATACATATAATATACATCGCAATGTATTTATAATGTTAATAAACATTGAACTTTTATAGAAAATATTATACTGGCTAGAAAGCAATGTTATAGTGTAGTAACCATTACCACAGCCTACGTACCTAGCGGACGAAGAAATACCAATCAAACCCGAAGGCTGTTTATCGTATTTCTAATTTCTTCGAAGCAAGTATTTGAAGATAAATTAAAAATATCCAAACATTGAAAGTTTAGGTTATATGATCGAAATGCTGTATTAAAATACATATTTTGACCATAATTGGTATTGACTCTCGGTAGATAAAATAAATCGCGAGCCCTTGTCTTATTATTTGGGATTCGGTAGGAGATTCTGCCAACAGAATAGGGACTGTCTGTTTTATTATTAATAATGTTTTACAGAAAAAGTATATCATATTGGAGGCGCCTATCCTCGAGTGAGTCCATGTTATAACGGTTAAGTCTCTCTGAGTAACTTTCGGAGGTTTGAAACGATTTGAAATCGAGATGTCTCATGAAGTACTTCTGGAGTCTCTCAACTCTATTTTTATAGACTGTATACTGAGGCGACCAAATGATAGATCCGAGAATGCTGCGTACATAGGAGAAGTATAAAATCTTAAGGGTTTTTACATCGCTAAACGGTTTACACACTCGCTGGATGAATCCTAACATTTTGTGAGCTTTTCCGGTAGCATAGTCAATGTGTTTATCAAACAGCAGTTTATTGTCTAATGCTAAACCCAGATCACGCACCTCACTCTTTTCACTTAGGGGGATATGATTTGTCTAGCATCTTACGTTTGCTTGTATCTTAAGTTGTTTGCATCTTAAGTCTCAGCTTCTTTTTATTACCGGCCTCTGCTTCGACAAAGATGAGTCCGAACAAGATTACCTACCTGCAAGGCATGCAGGAGAGTCTGCCATCCATGCGACATACTGAACATCTTATGTCGTATGACGATCACGTCCTCTTCGGGAAGCGGCTTGTCCAAACAGCCTTCGGGACGCGTTTGTCCCTCACCATTCTCCCCGCTCACTACTCCATTGTGACCTTGAATATGACAAACGCTGATGGTTAAGAAGACTAAATTACACTTGGTTCTAAAACAGTTGACTTTAAGTCAACACGAGACGGCGTGATGGCAACGAGCCCGCCACAAACTCCCATAAAACGGGACAACTCGGTGGCAGTTCGTCAGTTCGGATCCAGCAGTCGACGGCGAAGGTCATTATATCAAGTAAATATGTTATTGTAGAGTATTGAAAATTAGGTTAGATGTCATGGCATATAAACCTACATGTAGGGCAGTCTTAACCTATGAAACGCTATCACCTGCGGATTCACAGCGGACAATCTCCGTATTTATGCAATTATCGGCTCTATTTCTCCCTACACTGCGGTAAAAGTCGCCTGTCATTAAATAAGCCACTAACAACACCCCCTACAAACAAATTTTCCAGGGTTAAAAACACGCCGTACAAATTTTGCATCAGTCTTGATTACGCTTCCAATGTGAAATAAACCGTTTGATGTAGCTCTTGCAGTACCCTTCCTTCAAATTGAATTCGCCAAATTCAACATTCATTTTCTGGTTTTTCTTCTGCTGTTGTATTTTTCTTTGCACCTCACTTCTCTTTCCTTTTTATTTTCCTATTTTCAACTTCGTCGCCATTATTTACAACATGTTTTCGAGTATGTTTATTTAAGACTGACATATTTAAGACTACCCTACATGCACATATATATGCTATGACTAACCTAATTACCCATTGACTACAGTTATATTAGAAATAATTTTGTAAATTCAGAAAATGAAGATTCCTCTATTAAAAAGATTGCAGTTCGAAGTCAGTTGCAATTCTTATACGGTAGGTAGTAATTAATCGCGAGCCAGTAATTAAACGAGCAAAGGCTTCCTTTGCTCGTTTGTCACACCGGGATAGGCTAGCCAACGGGATGTTTCTAAGGATAGGTGACGCCAGGTAGAGAGACAGCTATCCCGTCGGCATAGCAGACGTCCATCCCAGACTTGCCCGGAATTCACCAGCACAATACTACACAACACTGCTTTACACTTTGGAGTTGTCATCTCCTACGGGCAAACCCTCCACCCCAGGAAGGTATAATGATCATTCTTTCAACCGTGGGGTGAACGTAGAGACTCAGGGACGACACAGTCCATCGTCTAGCTACGCCAACGTGTGCGTGAGAGTCCAATGCCTCACCGCGAGGCATTGGGCAATGAAAACAGCAGACCGACCTGACGCCTTACTACCTTAGCCGGATTTCTCCATTCTGCCCGTCCTTTACACAGCGTGCACTGCCCGAAGCACGTCCGAAGGAAGTTATTTCCATCTTCATGGAGGCTTCCCGATGGAAACCATGAGTTGGACTGGCTAAAATACAAGGCTCTGAGAGCCCAAACTCCTTGGAACCATTGTGTTTCCTAAGACAAACATGAGTTGTCAATGCTGCTAGCAAACCCGCCACCCCAGGACGTTATTAACAACTGTTGTTGTTCTTTCATCCTGGAATGAAAGCATTGACATCGATGGATAAAACTGAGATGAGAATTATTTTATTTTGAGATGAGAGTTTGAGATGGCTGAGTTTTGATTTATATCAAAACTCAGCCAGAGGCCAACTCAAATCCATGGAAAACGCCACCCAGTAAGGCGTCCTCGCGCCGTGGCTACTGCTACCAGATTTGGAGAAATTTCTCATCCTCCAGTTGATTACGGATTCGAATTCGCCCCCTGCTGTATAACATCCTGTATAAAATAAATAAGCTCACCACAGTCTACGACTCTGTAAGGAAGCGGCGAGTACGTCCTGCAGAGAAGCCGATCCCTGTAAAACTTGAGTCCTTCGTAGAGCATCGCGACCAGGAAGATACCGACAAAAGAGGCTACCATGGCACCAACTCCCTTAATTTCCCACCATGAGAATAGTACCACCTCATTTGTGCTAAAATGGAACTGAAAAGAAAACATTGATTATTATACAACTATACGACGCAACTATATGTTTACTATACAACGTGACTCACTATATCTGTATTATATATCTATATATACATATACCACCGTCCAACTCCTTTTTTCTAATTACCTACTTCCGATTCCTTGCCTTTCCCAGCGACTTTTTATTTAAACTCAATATTTAATTGGAATTAGTAATTTTTAATGTAATATTTCATCAAATCGTAACTATCGCAGAAAACGATTATCGGCCAACTGTTTTTCTTTATTTTCTTTTTTCTGTATATTGCATGCGCTGTATGTTTTGCGAAATAAATAAATACATAAATAAATAAACATTAATTTTAAAAATATACATGTCTAGAATGTGTTTCTATATATATATTAAGTCATCCAATTGAAATTTTAAATTACACAACACTTACTTCAACTTGGGAGAAATGAGGTGGAAAAGGTTATGTTATATTTTAATGTAAAGTTCTTTGCATTATTATTATTGTCATACATTCTTATACATTTTTGTATTTTTATATTATTTATGTTATCTGTTTGTTTCTTTTTTAATCACTTTAATTTTTGTTATTCTTTTGTGTAGCCAATGCAACAAATATATTATAAACTTAAGCTATAGGTTAGGTGATAGACAAATAAAAAAGCCGACGAACTTGCTAAGACGGGAGCAAAGGTAATGGTATACAACCCTGAACCTTGCTGTGGCATACCATAAAACCTTGCAAACCTAATGCTGAAACAAATATGTTTAGAATAATCTGTCAACCACTGGAACAACACGTCAGGGTTGAATCATTTCAAAGCGCTAATTAAGGCTTACGACCGTAAGACGGCCCGTGAGGCCTTATCGCTAAATAGGAACAATCTACGCATACTAGTGGCCTGAACAAACACATGTACAACCTCAAGCTCCGGGACACGAAAATGTGCTAGTTCTGCCAAGGGCCAGAGGAAACTCCCCTGCACCTCATGTGCGAGTGTGTCTCGCTGATACGTAAAAGATACACCCACTTGGGTGGTCATTACCTCCAACCTGAGGAGGTAAAACAATCTGGCGCTAAAAGCCTGTTGCGGTTCTTAAATGACATGAGGCTTAGCGCAGAACTATAGTAGGTGGCGAACACAATAGATCAGCAATGGTCGCAGTGTTACAAGGCTCATAAAGACCTTAGAAAAGCCCCACACAGCAAATTAAAAAAATATAGGCGATAGACATTGCTGCAAGGCAATAAGCTTGCCTTTTTTATTTTGAAATAAAGTTTTTTATTATTATTATTTATTTATTTATTTCTATAAACCTTATCTTATGACATCCTATATTAATTTTTTTTTTCATGATCATTCTCTATCGATATTTTAAATATAATTAAGGGTTTAATTTTAATTCATTTATCTGTTTTAAATTTTATCACATTTTATATGTTTCATTTTGATACTACCATATAAACTAATCAATGATAGCATATGAACAAATCATCGCCATACATAGTCTTCCTTAGTCGGGGTTATGGCCTAGTTTAGCAGATTTTGCAATTAAAACAATGTAAATGCATTTTTTAATAAATAAAATTGTTTTATTTTGAATTGATTATATATTTATTTATTAATGAATCAATTTCTTAGATGATTTGAATTAAATTTCTAAATATTGATGATGTTGCATTCTTACAAAAAATCACTATTCTATGGATTTTGGTAATAAAAACTATCCCCCATACATATACAATTGAAAACAACGTAAAAGTTGCATCATCATCATGGTAAAAATGCCACCTTAATAAATAAAATACAAACGGAGCTGCCATGGAATTCACCGACCGGAGTCGGGCCCATCATAATACTATTTTTTTTTTTTTTACACTTCTGGGGGTGAGCAGTGGATTACGGACTTACGAACCGGCTGTGGTAGGTTTAGGACAGCTGTCTTGCCACATGTGAGCGTTCACCTTACCACCCATTCACTCCCCCTTCGAAGCCATAGAATTTGAGATGCAGAAATTGCGGTTTTAGATAATTTTTCTAGAAAGGAGTTGATTATTTTCCTGGAGAGACCAAGATCTTTAAAAAGGTGAAACAAAGATTTAGCTGGCAGGCCACGAGCGCCTACTTCCACCGCGTGAAGGTGAACAGTGAAGCCGTTCCTGGTGACGGCATTTGCGAGGTCATGGTATTTATTTAATTTGTACTCGTGGTCTTTTGGGATATTTGATTCCCATGGAACAGTTAATTCTACGATAAGGACCATCTTCCGAGATAGAGAGTAAAGAGTTATATCTGGATGCAGGGCTGTGCATCCGAGACTTTCAGGGAATTTGTAAATATGTAAATATTCTCTAGCCCAGATTACATCGTAATAATTTGTGAGAATTCTATATGTTTTAATAAGATTTCCTCTTTGTCTTCTTTGTTTGAGAGTAGTCAGTGATTCCAAGCGATCTTTATAATATCCCCTTTCAGGTCCACTGGCATTTGTGTTGCCCTTCGCTGCACCTTTTCCATGACATCTACATCTTTGCATAGTTAGGGTTCCAGAGCTACTCAAGATACTCAAGAATAGGTCGCACGCATGCCTTGTATAAACACCTCTATTGACACATGCTGGTAAGCCTCTTATCAGATAGAGAGTTAAGTTGGGTCTTTTGGGGTTTTTGGTTTTCGAAATTAATCGATCTGGAATCGATCTGAACAATTTGTAGTTTAGATTTATCATTTTCTCAAAAACTAACAAATACCGAATCTGCAAAAAAAAATCTGGTTGATACACAGCATCATATTCTTTCCCAAATTTCTTCTTGATGAAGCGACATACAACGTGTCGCTGTTGTAAGTACTAGCTATAATTTATTTGCATAATTATAGCCAATACCTACAATTGCAATAATAAGAACGATAATTTATTTGCATAAGATTTTCCAGCTCTTTTGCGTTCTTATCTTCGATTTAATTGATTTTTTTTCGACTAATAGGTAATTTAGATACCTAAGTTTAATTTTCAAATTCCTCATTTTCCAACCATTTTTTTAAAAATTTAGTTACTAAACTCTTTAGCCACTAAAGATATTCAGAAATGATTTACAATAAAATTAGAGGTATTATTCTCAGAATTCTATCACTTGTTTCCCATTCTAGCATTAATAGTAACGAAGTTATGAAATATTCAATTTTCAGATTCCTCACCGGATTTTGAATAAAAAATGTATTTTTTTTAAATATTTTAATTTAAAATATGCTGAAAATGTCAAAAAGTGACTTAAGCAAGTGGTAGGCAATGGTACTCAGAATTCTGAGTCACATGTATTCTAGGACCCGTATTAGCAGATTTATGTTTTTTTTCAATTTTGAAACGGCCGCTATTTTGAAAAAAAAAGACGACGAAAGAAGGAAATATCCCTCATCAGCTTTTAAAATCTCAGTATTAGGATGAACTATTTTTGTAGGTAATTTGGTCCTAATTATTCGTGTAGTTTTTGAGATACAGTGGGTACAGACATACAGAGATCCGGGAACAGAGAAAGTGGAGATCCGGTGCAAACGCGAATTCCAACTTTTGCTCGGAAACAAGACTTTCCTTAGCTACATTCTTTATATTATGATACTGTGTATTTTTTTCGGAAAGGTAAAAATTGATATGTAAGAGCTAATGGAAATAAACGAGAAAATTGGCTTTTTTATCTGTTACACAAACATATGTGAATTCATGATAGTCAATTTTGTGAATTTGTTTCGAAAACCACACACACAACTGTGTAGACCAGTGTTTCCAAAAGTGGTCTATATGGACTCCCAGGGGTCGATTTCGATTCGATTCGGTCAATGCCAGCGAGAAACAAAAATCGGGGTGCACGAGATGTAAATGGGGGTCCACGTTAGTGGACTCCATCTAGGCAGGTCACCATAAGCATTCAAGCGATCCGTTAATGTCGTATCACTTCTTAAACAGATTTAATATATATATATATATATATATATATATATATATATATATATATATATATATATATATATATATATATATATATATATATATATATATATATATATATATATATATATATATATATATATATATATATATATATATATATATATATATATATATATATATATATATATATATATATATATATATATATATATATATATATATATATATATATATATATATATATATATATATATATATATATATATATATTCAGTGGCGTGCCCAGGGTTCGTAAATAGGGCAAGCCCGACATACCTCTTTGTGTTTTTTTTTACGCTTTTTATAGTAAAAAAGTGGTACCTCTTTACTCTTTAATCTTCAGTTTGAAATTTACTGCTTGGGTCGTACATTCAATAAAGCACACTGAAGGCATGCTACTGCAAGACAGAATTTAACATATACTTATCAGCAGTCGCATACCTCTAGTGGCTTTAAAGGACTCTCTAGCTAGACGATCAAGCATGCTTGTCAAAAATCGCGTCGCGGGCTGGGAGGGGATCGTAAACCGCAGAAAATATGCATTTTTTAAAAATATTTATCAAAAATGCCAGTCACGTCATTCATCAATCAATTACTTCTAATTAACGTGACTCCCTGGTATAAACTACAAAATTATGCATTTTTGGTAAATATTACAAAAAAATATTTGTATATTTCCTGCGGTTTTACGATCCCCTCCCTGTCCGCGACGCGAAGCTTGTCAAGCATGCTTTTTCGTCTAGAGAGCCCCTTAGAAAAGCCATTTTATTTGCTTGAGTTGACCCTTGCTTGAGTTGATAAGTTGACCCTTGCTTGTATGAGCTGTAAGACTATTTTATAAAAAAGTGAACAAAAAGTAAAATAAGTGACCCTTAGAAAGCTAGCCATGGGAATGAAACTCACGCTGGCATATTTTCATCGTTTATATTCTAAATCGAAGCGTCTACCTTTTTTCAAAAATGATTTTATTACGTCTGAGTAAAATGATGGCGAACGCTTTAATTCTTTTAACAACTGTTTTTCAATAGCAACCATAACTCAGATAGACGTTCCTGACCCTGTGTATTTCTTAGGTAAGTATGAATAAGCTTAAGAGATGAGAATGCACGTTCTGCGGAAGCACTTGTAGCAGGAATAGTGACGACAAGATACGCTAACTTCAACAATTGGGGAAAGGTGTCTTCGAGGCTATTCTGACTAATTCGTTCAAAAACATTGCAATCTTTCAATTCAAGAGAGGAGTACAAACAAATCATTTGGTTCTTTAAAACCTTCTGTCAAAATGGTTTGCATAAATGTCAAATAATGAATCTAATGCCTTTGTAGGAAAATCTAAACGGTATTTCTCGTATAGTTTGTTGTTGAAGAGTTGGAAAAATTTCAATTTGAAAATTTGCGAATATCGATCGTCAATTTCGCAAAATATGTTGTCAATTAATTACCTGGACAAAAAGTCGTTTGTATTCAGTATGAGCACAGCGTACGTTGCGTCTCAAACGAGGTGCTGAGTTATTTTAAAGATTGTTTTCATAAATTTGATCAAATTCATATTGAAATTCAACACGTAACCAAGTCTGAAATTCCTTTATTTTGTTTTCCTTTCTTAATTCCTATAACCCACATCGACTTGTGATTTTTGAAGAATGTTGTACAAACGCTCAGTTTTTTAAAAATTCGGCGGAAAACAAGGTGAAAAAATTTAAATGGAATGATCGCATCGAGTTTTTAAAATTCTTCGCTGCTAAAACCGTATCCCCGTCTTAGTCCTGCGGGTTGTCACATATGTCAGAAAACAAAGTAATAAGAATACATTACTGACCACAAAGGACAATTTCCTCCATTTTTTTATCAGGCACTAAAACCACAAATCAATTGAAATTACACAATAAAAAATTAGCCCGACGTCACTCGCACATTGCAATCCAAACTAATTATAATGAAGTCGCGCTTTCTGTTGACACGTTCGCATTCGCAGTTCGCATTCAACGTCATGGCTAAGCAAGCCCGGCTTAGCTCCCGATACAAAAGTTGTATATACACATATATTGTTTAGCGTAATTTGCCACAGGTGCGAATGAGAGGAACACTGATTTTGAAAGCCGCATTGAAAGCCCATAATGTGCGAGCGAGACAGCAATCGCGCCCTGTCTATAATTATCGCACCCTGTCGATAACAGATTTTTTCTCGCGTGGAGCGAGCTGTTCGCGCTAGATAGCAGTAGGAGCGCTAGCAAAAAAAATTGTTTAGTTGTTTTTTTACGAATTGTGTTATTCATTTATTTAATTGTTAATTTGGAATTATAGGCAAGCCAGGCTTTTCGGCTTATATGAAGAGACCGCCACTGTATATATTATAATAGCAATAAACAAACGTGCGCATCACAAGTATCACGGAATGAAATCAACACTCAACTCAAATTGCATCACTAGTTGATTGAAGAGGCCAGCGCACATGAATAACGAGGGAAGGTGCGAATGAGATATGTGAAAAAATTCCACTTCAATGGGTATCCGTGCGAGCGAGTAGGATAAACGCGCCACATGAATGAGCAAGCGAGATAGTGCTACATGTGCACTTATGTGCGGCTTTCCTAAATGATTCGTACTTTAAGGTCGTGGACGCTTAGGAATAAACAAATAAAAATTGTACATATTTTTATTTTTTTACAACTGTCCACATTACCAAAAACCCTATGTAGGCGATCAGTACTGTTCCAGCTGTCAAGAAACTTTAGGAAAATTCAGGCAGGGGTCTACGGAAAACAGCAAGGGGTCTACGAGTCGAGAAAGTTTGGGTACCTCTGGTTTAGACATTTCTTTTGAAAACAACGTATACGACATTCTTTTTTTTTTCTAAGAAAGTATTACATTATCGACTTTTTTCATTACATCAATCTTTCCCAAGAGTAATGACGAATTTAACTTTTTAAAAAGCAGAACAAAAATTAGTCTCGTTTTAAGAAAATAGGTTTTGAATTTTCTTTTGTAACATCACTTTTTTGTAGATATGAAAAAAAAACAATTACAAAACTTAACTCAATCGACGGGATTAGCAATGAATCAACGATATCTTACAGCCAAGGTAAATGATGGTAAAAGGTAAAGATGTGATAAAAAGGTAAAGATGTGGAATAAAGACACCGGAAATGGTAAAGGGATTAAAAATCTATATAAATAAATAAAGTTGTGTTTACACTTACCACCATCGACATCATTGAATGTAAACTTGGTGAACCATGCATTGTGTGACCTGAATGCTCTTCAGCAGCCTGTAAAATAAAATAAAAAAAATAATTAACGGGAACAAATATTTGAAGTATCTTATACTATTCTGTTAGTCCTGAATGGAGCTTTGGCTATTTATTTATTTATTTATTTAAGAATTAATTACTATGAAACATTGATTAGCTTATAAAAATAACAGGAACCGAATGACAAAACCCTAACCTTTTGCTTATTTGTTTCTGTCACCCAACTGGGACTAGCCCCTTCTAGAGTGGACAGGACTCCAATATTACAATCAAGTTTGCTTGATTGCTTGGTTGCTTACAAATATACAAGTTTTAGTAAAACGCTAATGACATCAAATTGCCCTAAAATGTGGTCTTCAGAATAAAATAAAAAAATAATAACAATAAAAAAAATATTAAATGATAATATAATAAATAAAATGCAATTCCATTATTTAATCGGAAATAAATATCATATAAAATTAGATTAAATAAAATAAATAAAGTTATGTGACAAAAGAAAGAAACAGTCATTAATATTTATTAATATAAAAATACCTAGTCTAAAAAGTATACTTCATTGTCAAAGTCAAAAAATTTTTGGTTAGTTAGTTCAATGTTAAAATATACTTAACATATATGTTTAAAAATATGTTAATAATTTGTGCACCTAAGTTTTATTATACAATTATTTCTAACATTTGATGTATGGTTAGTCTGTCATGATTCGATAACCATTCCTTTAATTTATTTTTGAATTCCCTAAATGTCAAATTCATTTTTATTTCCATATTGATCAGATTGTAAAATCTCAGCGCAATGAAAGAGTCTTTGTCCAAATGTCTTTGTCTAATGTCTTTGTCCAAATGATGTTTTCCTTCTGGGTATTATTAAGCTATTTTCTAAAACTTGTCTCGTTGGTCGCCGGTTCTGAATTATTCCTAAATTTGAGTTACTGTCCAAAAATAGCCTTAAGAGGGAAGTTTTTGGAAAAAGTTGCCTACAATCAAGAACTTTAGCTTCCTTATAAAGTTCATTAGTAAGATGCAATATGGTCTACGTAGAATATTTTTTAATATAAATTTCTGCGCAACTTGCAATGGCTCTAGCAGGGTTTTACCACATCCACCCCATCCAATTATGCCGTAAGTAATAAGCGATTCACATAAAGCATAAATGGGGCTATATACAGCGGGTTTGTTGTATTTGTTGGTTGTCATTGCTATTGAACCTTTTGAGGGTTTTCTTCCATCGAGGGTCATGTAATCGTCGAATAGTATATCAGATGGATAGCGTGCTGTCTTTATAAGGGTTTTAGCAGCGCTTCCCCAACCTATAATGCCACATTCTTCTATGACACTGTCACTAAATCACTGTCAGTCATACTCAAGTATTTATTCTTCCCTGTTATAAATAGTTTAACTTATATTCATTTCTTACTAAGACTATATTTTTATCTCCTCTCCTTTTCTGCTTATTTACTATCTCTATCTTTGAAAATCTGTCATATAAATAACATCAATGAGCTGATGACATTAACTTTAATGTCATCATCAATGAGCTGATGATATTACTATTATTATATTTATTTTATTATATTTTATGTAAGAGCGCCTGCGCACTACGCAGCCTGGCTGCCGCTGCCAGGCTGCGACAGCCGATCCGACAACTTGGGTTGTCGACTACAGCGGGCGAGCCCGTCATCTCAGGAAGTTTTAACGATTAGTCGTTCTATCTCCCTGGAGTGAGCGCAGAAGACTTGAGGACAAAACAGTCCACCGTCTAGTTACGCCACAAGCCCGTAAGAGGCCAACGCCTTAACCGCAAGATAGTCAGGAATGTTACCCAGCGGGCCTACACTCACGCCCCTACTTCCAATTGTGACCAGATTACTCCGGTCTCTCGATTGGTTATGAGTTCGAGGTCGCTTGCGCGGTCCTCTCCCTTATGAAGCGGTGAAACCGGTCCTTTGCCCGGCTGTTCACCCAGGATCGGATGGCCGATGGTCATTTCAAGAGCAGTCGCCGTAAGGTCCGCAACCACCCCCGCTCTATAGGAAACAGTACTGCTACCAGACTCCCCCGACTATTAGTCAGAGTGCACAGTCGATTGGCTTACACCGCACGGTGCGCAGACCGTCCAGGAGCGCCAGAAGGTTGATTCCTGCCGATCCGACATATGACGACACATCGGAGCCCGATCATTACGCAGCCAAGAAATCCTGGCTGTGGCAGCCAATAAAATGCACACTCGTGCAGGGCAGCCAAACTGGCTGCCGCAGCCAGAGCGCGACAAGGTGAATGTATGTGGCTGCCCTCAGTCACCGCGCACATGTCGGCGCAGCCAGACGTATTTTTCATAGCCGGCCACCTCGTTCGACTCACTGTCACAACTGGCTGCGCGGGCTGGCTGCTTAAACTGGCTGCTGTGTGTATTCATTGATTATGTTTGCTACTTTATAAAAAATACTCTTTTTATAAATTAATTTGCCCACATAAACATTTACTCACAATAACACAGTTAGCAATTATAGGCCCATATCAATTCTTTCTGTCTTAAGTAAACTGTTCGAAAAGGTAGTATACTCACAGCTATATCCATATATTGCAACTTTTCTACCTGCTGAGCAACACGGATTTCTCAAGCAGCGTTCGGTAGTATCAAACTTGGCGGAATAAACTAACTTTATCCTAATGACCATGGACGAGCGAAAACAAGTGGACGCTATCTACACAGACTTCGCTAAGGCATTCGATCGGGTTGATCACCCGATTCTTCTTTATAAATTAAGGAGGCTGGGAGTGCACGGAGACCTTTTTAGGTGGATTTCCTCTTATATCACAAACCGGCACCAAGCTGTAGCAGTTGGTGGTTTAAGGTCTAACTTCGCGACAGTCCCTTCTGGAGTTCCGCAGGGCTCTCATTTAGGTCCTTTACTGTTTAACGCTTATATATTTGACATTGGCTTATGCTTCACCAGAGGACGTTATATATTATACGCGGATGATCTCAAAGTTTATGCTCAAGTTGATAGCATGGCTGATTGCCTCCATATTCAGACAGATATTGACCGACTCTTCGAATATTGCGTGAAAAATAAGCTCACTTTAAATGCTACCAAATGTAATAGCATTATATTCAGTCGCAAAAAGAAAAGCATCAATTTCAAATACCGCGTAAATGGTGAATATATCCCTGAAGTTCAGTGCATTCGAGATCTTGGGGTACAACTGGATCAAAAGCTGACGTTCGATCAACACATCAACTGTATTGTTAGCAAGGCGTTGAGGACTCTGGGTTTTGTTAATAGAATATGTAAACCATTCTCGAACATTAACATCTTTAAAACGTTTTACTTTTCTTATGTTCGTAGCACCTTAGAGTTCGCATCGCAGATTTGGAATCCGCAATATGGCGTGTATAAAAATATGGCGGAGGGCGTCCAAAGACGTTTTATTAGATACCTGGACTATCGTGAGCACTTGGGACTTGGAACCTACGAGAGCAGGCTGAACTATTTCAGTATGTGTTCACTGGAAGACCGCCGCACAGCGGCTGATATGACATTATTGCATAAAATAATACATAACAAAATTGATAGCCCTCATTTGGTAAAGAAACAGTTGTTGTTGGTTCCGCCACGAAGGGTTCGCTCTCCTCGTACGTTCGAAATCCCTCGTGTGAGCACTAGTTACGCCCAAAACTCTGTTATGCACTGCTTGATGACCACATATAATAGACGATTCGAAGATATCGACATTTTTTACCTGAATCAACCTAAATTCAGCGAAGCTGTCCTTAGCTCACTAGGCGTCTAGGAAGTGATTACACAGTGAATATAATTTGAATATCTATATCCTATCCTACATATATCCCATCCCTCTCCTTTCCTATCCTTACAATAGTTCAATTGCAATTTAATTTAATTTAATTTAGTGCAATGCAATTTTTGATTTACCGTAGAAGAAAATAATGTAGGAAACAATTAATCGGCCAGCGAAACTCTGTATTAGAATAATTAGTAATAATTAATGAAGCGCTGTATGTTTCCCGAAAATAAATAAATAAATAAATAAATAAATAACCCTAAAGCTCCACGCAAATGAGCCACCGGCCAAAAAAACTTGTGGCCAGCGACCAGCAGATGACACGCTTTTTCATACATTTTGTATGGACTCGCCGCACTTGCATGGCCGGTGGCTGCTACACGCTACCTCTCACTGGCACTCGCCACTCGCTACGCTACTCATCGCACTCGACAGCCAACGGTGGCTGTGGCCAGTGGCTCGTTTGCGCCGAGCCTAAACGCATGGTCGAAAGGTATTGCCACTTGGCAATACAACCACCATATATTCTATTTGTATGCAATAAAGTTTTCAAACTATTATCCAAAATAAAATAAAAATACTAAGCTAAGTTATAGCTAAAAATATCCTCCACCAGATTACAAATGGGTTTTATTGAAGTTCATAATAATTGGGAAAATATATGAAGCGAAACGGTTGCAGTCTCTCAGTCTGCGCGCCACCACTTCTGTGACTTGGGGTGCGACTACTACAGGGTTAAAAAGCTACATACCTCAAATCCGTTAAGCGTAAACAAAAACATTGCAGCAATTAATCAGATTTATTTTTAAATATATCGCGCACATCAATGTACGACTGATAGGTCAGAAAAGTCACAAAATGAATTGTATTAGACCGCTGCTTATCTTTATCAAAACGGAAATTTATCAATTGACTAGACCAATTATCAGTGACGTTTTATTTAGCAAACATCAAAATAAGTTGTTGGAAAAATTGGATGATAACGTTGAAGATGGAAACAAAATGCATAAAGTCTAAGATCCCACATCTTTATAGTTTAAGTTTCCAATATAAAATTATTAAATTAATCTGTTATTTCATAGAAATGCTTTTTAACCTGTAGCTGAATCATTGTGTAGCTCAGGATGATTGGGCCCTCCTCGCTTCCACTCGCTTAAATACTTCAGTCTGTATGCTGTAAGTCTGGCGGAATGAATTATGAGCTTGTCCAGACTGCCACCTCTAATCCCTCTGTTGGGGTGGTCTTCATGACGCCAGTTGCAGCCCTCAGGTACCTTGAAGGATTTTCAGCATGTTTTTCGTCTCGAGATTTTTCACCCTAGACCACCAGACTATTGCAGCATAGGTTAGTCTAGGCAGCAGTACTGCCCTGTAGAGCCATAAGGCGACCCTAGGTTTGAATCCCCAGGTTTTTTTTCATGGCTCTTTTGCACGTCCACAAAGAGGCATAAAAGCTTGTTCTCTTGCGCTCGAGGTGGTGCTTCCAATTAAGCTTTGGGTCTAGATAGAATCCAAGATATTTGACTACTGTTGCGTATACTATCTCCTTATCCTAGAGCTTAAGACGCTCATCGGGTTCGGGTTTGTATTTTCTGGTGAAAATCATGGTCTTGGTCTCGCTTGGATTAGCAGACAGACCCTTAGCCTGGCACCAGTCTTGGGTGGTCTTAAGTGCTTTGTCCATGAGCTCCTTAAGTATTGATAGAAAGTTTCCTCTTACCGTTATGGCCACGTCATCAGCGTAGCCGTAGACGGTGAAGCCTTGGTTTTGTAGATCTGTTAGGAGTTCGTCTACAACGATGCTCCACAAGAGGGGAGAGATGACTCCACCTTGTAGACAGCCCTTGGCTGAATATTTTTTGTTTCAAAGGACAATTCTGCTTGTAGGTCTATAACGGCATTTGACAGTGATTGTGCTGTCGTTTCTAGTTGTTCTTTGGTGTGGAATCAATTCGGAACCATGGTGAGCATGATAGCCAGGTCCCTATCGGATCCTTCCCAGTTGGTATTTCTAGGGTTGCCGTTCTAGGGAGTGCCGAAGCGTTAAACGGATCTGCCTATGGTCCGAGTCTGAGGGTTCATCTGAGACACTCCAGTCTTCGACCAGGTCGGCCACTTCCTTTGTGCAAATCGTGATGTCCAATACCTCCTGTCTTCTTGAGTCCATCAAGGTAGGTTCTGTTCCTCTGTTGAGGATGGTAAGTTCATTGCCTAAGATAAAGTCGTGCAGGCTTACCCCCTTCGGGTTCATGTTGTAGCTACCCCAGCCCATGTCATGGAAGTTTTCATCGCAACCCAGGAGGAGTTGCAACCCGCGTCGCTTGGCATAGGTCACTAGGTTTTTTTATCTTCTTGCGGTGGCAGGTCAGTGGAATCATAAGGCATGTATGCTGACCCAATGAGTAAATACACCGATTTTGATTTTTGTAAATATGACCGTTAGGTTTTCGCCGCTGAGTTAAGGAAGAAAAGTGGCTATGACGCCCTTCGTGACCATGCAGGTCCTAAGGTTCCGAGTCAGTTGGGCCTTATGAATGGTTCCGCAACCTCCTAATCCACTTATAGCATCTCTTACGAGCCAAGGTTCTTGGATTAGTGCAATACTTGTCTGCGCCGCAGAGCAACTTGATAGTGGTAAGTGACTGAACATTTCTAATCTTCAATGGGAGCTGATTTTATAAATGGGCAGCATGCAAATTGCAAAAGAATTTGCATAAATGGGAGACTGTTGTAACGGTATTGAGAGGGTATTTTCTGAATGGAACGTAGAGAAAGACCATGTTATCCAAAGGATAGATAACCTCTGTGCTTAAATGTTTTTGATGGGACAAAATTTAATGTTTTTATGTGAGGCAAAAAATATAGATGCCATGATCGAGCGGCCATTTTTGTTATGTGCAAACCGGTATAATTAACAACCCGGACACACTAAAGAATCCCCCAGGACACTAAACATTAAAATCGCTTTCGTGTAGGACTAGGTTATAAATTTTGTGGAGGTTGCTGACGAGCATCTATGCTGAAGGCTACAAGCTTGTTTTATCTACGTTTCGGCGTTGACAGATTGTGGTCAGGCCAGCCCTTGACACTTTTCATTGCGGCAGCTGCCTTGTTGCATACACTTTCCCAACTATTCGATTCGAGTGGGAGGGCAGTATCGTCGGCGTGGGATAATATATCTGCGTCAACGTCCATTTCACGGAGCCCATTTGTGTAGAGTGGGAGGGGAGTCGGTCCAGGAGTGCTTCCTTGTGGGACCCCATGATTATTGTGGAGACTATTACTGGGTGAATCGCCTGCCCGGGTACGCTGTTTTCGGGATCCAATACAGCTGCGAAACCAGTTTAGTTCGATACCTGTAATACCATATTTCCCAAGTTTCATTAGGAGCATTTCATGGGATACTGTGTCGGGGGCTTGCGCGGGGTCGGGAAGTACAGTAATACACTTTTTGTTGGCGTCTACATACCTAGTGTTATGCTCTGACATTTTTAGTACTGCATCTTGTGTTTCCCATTTTTCTATCTGAAGCCGTATTGGTTTTCGGATGACATGTGATTGGTTTCTAGATGATTACAGAGTTGTGTAATTACTATTTTTCCAAAATTTTTGCTAAAGCATCGGGTACTGGTATCGGTCGATAATTTGAGGGATCAAACTTCGGTCCATATCTGTCACCTGATACTTGATAAGAAAAATATTTTTTCGGTTGATTATGTTTAAAAAAAAAATAAAAAATGATAATATTATATTAATTAATTAAATTCACAAGTATATGTGCACAATTAAGAAACCTTTTTAGGCTACTTAACTTAATTTAGTGGTCAATTTAGTTATATATTAATCTATATATTTATTTATTTAACTTATCTAAAAACTCAAATATGTTCTTTTTCTTTATTTAATATTAGTTCTTTATCTATATACACATTTATATAATTATAATAACCTTAAAGTTTATAAGAATGAATGAGCGATCGGAATGAATGAGAAAAAAAAAAAAAAAAAAAAGAAAAAAAGAAAGAAAGTGAAGTCACTATGATTAAAGTCTTAAATACTATCACCCCAGAACAGATATACAATCTAGTGGGGGGATAAAATCCACACAAATGCAATCTTATCAGCTTCGCAAAAATCAATTGTATTGTTTTTTGGATAATTTTATAAATAAATAAATAAATAAATAAAATCGAAAGTATTCAAAGCTGGTGTGTGGTATTGCAACTTCTATATAAGTCATTTTTCCGTGCGGGTGAACCATTTTTACAAATCAGTAATGCAAAAGCAAAATTTCCCAGAGTGCAAATTAGTTTTATATTGTATTCTCCGCCCCCCCCCTCCCCCCTTAAAACCAGTTAATTCCCAAACTTGCAAAAAATAATGATAATTTTACAGCTGCACGCCTTTTAAAATATCAAACCAAAAAATAAGTACAAACCATCGGTATATTAAGTCCTAAGTTCGTATTCGTTGTGGTGGCAACATGGTCGTGGTCCATGCTCATATGATCCGAGTGTTGACTGTGATCGAAATGTTCTCCATGGCCGTTGAGTGACATTTTTCAAGCCGTTCTGTCACCTGCAAAAATAGATTAGGTACATTCGATTAGATCTGGGATTCTCTAACCGGGCGTAGTGGCACATCGGGATACTGCAAATGATGATTGATTATATATGGTATGAGACGCTCAACGTCATAGTACGTTTTGGCAACTCTTCTGCGCCGGCGACATGCAGGCGGCGCTGATAGCATTGTATGGCGAATGTAGTAGTAGTAGTAAACGGAGTAGGGGGCATGTTTTTAGTCCTTGATGTCACCTGGATCTATGTATAAGATCTTTTGTAACGCTTTGTGGTTGGGTCATAATCATAATCATAAGTTTTTTATTCAAAATAGTACAAAATCGTAACTTTTTGACGTCAATAATGCATACAAACATACATAAATGATAAAAAATTAAGATATTGTGACATTCGAGGTAACCATTTTATTTCCAAGGGTCTTTGTCGTCTAGATAATCATTTATTTTATAGTAGCCCTTTAAGTACAGCTTCTTCTTAACCCGTTGAGTATGAGTCAACCAAATCTGGTCGCGAAACAATTATCCGTTGAGTACGAGTCGACCAAATCTGGTCGCGCGTTTTTTTCACTTCTTTGACGTTCTCATATTTATTCATAATTATCTAATTGTTTTACAAAATGATATTTCAATATTCTATATTCGAAATTTCAATGCAATCATTGTGCAGTTGTTCTTTTTATGATTGGTGTAGTAGTTTCGTAGTTATAGTCTTTAAGTCGATGTCGCCGAAAATCCTGCAAAAGAGACAGATGCATCCATGAAAATACCCATTTACTCCAAGGGTTAATAAATGACTTAAATTGTATCACAGATAAATTTTGCATGTTTACCGGGACTTTATTGTAGAAGCGTATACATTGCCCTTTGAATGATTTTGTGGTTTTGGAGAGTCGACTTTTATGGTCAGCAAGTTTATTTTTATTTCTAGTATTGACACCATGCCTATCAGAGTTTTTTAAAAACAGTTCTTTATTTTTATGCACATACATTAAGTTTTCATAGATAGGTCAGTGTCTGCTAGTAGCCCAGTACTGCTTACCAGTCCATGCAGATCACTGATTTTCAAGTTGCTGGGTTCGGGAAAGGCTCGTCCTAGTAAACTGTGTTTTTTTGCGGCGAGTCCTGGACAGCGACCAACGATGTGGATGCTGTCTTCAGGTTCTTCGCCACATATTCGGCAGTCCTTGCTCTCAGTCAAGCCTAGGTTGTTGTATGGCGAAATTAATAGCAATTTATTTAGCCATCTATAACAACGTTGATAATGAATCGTTTTTTACTTTCTCGGCCCAAGGGAAAGTATTGTGAATGCACAAAAATAATATTTCTTTATTATTTTTGCACACTCTCTATTTGCACTTTGATTGTTATACAAAAAGGCGAGCTTATTGCCACATGGCAATATCTTACAACTAACCTAAACTCAGTGGTACATGCGCGCATTGTGAAAATAAAGATTATTACATAATATACAGACCGTCGGCATAACATACAGACAACTGGAAGAAGTTCAAACTAATAATGCCCAAGGAGAGGAAATTGGGAGAGGAAGAGGAGAGAAAGGGAAGAACTGGTTACTTCTTAGAAAGGTAGTAATCCTTAAGGTGAGTCTTAAACGATGGTAAAGAAGGCGAGTTTCGTATGTTTGCTGGGAGATTGTTCCAGAGTCTTGCACCATGGACACAGAAAGAATAGGAATAGAAATCACTATTATGACTCGGAATTTTAAGTAAACTGTCAGAGGCTGACCGAAGTCCGAGACCGTGGGAACTTAGTGGAAAAATCCAGATGAAGACGGAAATATCCATGTCCCTGAGATGACTAGGACCATTTTTTTTAAATTTTACGTCCTAGATGTTTTTAGGAAGGAGGGAGGAGATTTTAGAAGTTAATGCTATGGTATAAGCAGCTTTTTTGCACTTCTGCCTGACTTATATTGGGTATGCTAAAAAGGGACCTACCGCGGCTATTGTGAGAGTAAATGTCAGAATTGGTTGCAGTTTCAGTCAGGTGCTGTCTGGCATATATTAAGCGCTGGCAGTACTCAATGCCATGTAAGCAATGCCAGGTAACACTCAGCTAAACAAAAACAATATGAATAGCACCACAAGTCACCACATGTAAGAAGTAGACATAACAGTAATTTTCTGTGTATATTTCAACAACTTGCGGTGTCAACTACAACGGGCGAGCCCGTCACCACAGGACGTTTTAACGATTTTCTCGTTCTGTCGCCCTGCAGTGAACGTAGAAGACTTTGGACAGAACAAATCCAACGTCCAGCTATGTCACAACCCGCAAGAAGCCAACGCCTTACCGCGAGATAGCCAGTATGTTACCTGGCGGGCCGACCCTCGCGCCCTTGCTTCCAATTGTGACCAGATTTCTCCTGTCTCTCGATTGGTTCCGAGTTCGAGGTCGCTTGCGCGGTCCTCTCCCTTATGAAGCGGTGAAACGGTGTGCACCGAATCTATCGCGGACCAAGGCGTCCTTTGCCCGACTCTGAACCGGGATCGGATGGCCAATGTATATTTCAACAATCCATACCTAGTAAAAAAAACAGTTGTGGTCACCCCAAGACTTTTCTGGCAAGTAGCCAGGGACTCTGAATTTAATAAATGAAGTCGACGAGCATTCATGAAAATTCCTATTAATATGCAACTGAATTCCAACGCAATGAAACTTTGAATTTCGAACGAGCGTCATTCAATTTAAAAATCAAATTGCAAACGCAGGTCGCCGTGAGCCTTTAAATTCAAACTTCGAACAAGCCACGCATCGCAAGCGTCGCCGCTTTTAAGGGCCTTACTGTTTAATGAATATATGGCGGATTTTAAATATTATTTGTGTCGCTTGTATATGAGATTTTCCAACCAATTTTACAATGTGATTTCGGCCCAACAAGGCACCTGTGTAGCAAATTCCAAGTGTGTAAGTCCAATATATCGGCATGCGCGCACGCACGCACGCACACACACACACACATACAGTTGGTGATGTCATTTCGTATTTAATTTAATTTATAATTTACAATGATCTATAGTAAAATAGACAATTACAAATAAAAATGCCATAGACTCAAAGCAAAAAACTTACCTATACATAATATGCCAAAAACTGTCACCTAACTCGGATATAGCCTGTTCTGAGGCGGACATTTAAATTGTTGTAAATATATGTTACAACAATTTAAATATATAGTGTATACAACAATTAGATATATAGTGTATAATAACCTATCTTATATTAGTGTATACATTAAAAGAACATAATACAATTTAAAGAATGTGTACACTAATAGCTATTAATATATTTTTATATTTTTTTACCATAATTATAATAAATAAAAAGTATTTACAAATAGATAGTATTTAAATAATCACAATCGCTTAAAAATGGAGTAAGATAATCATTAAAAAAAATAGTAAAAAAATGAGTTTCAAATAGGTGCATATATCAAAGTAGATAAATTAAAACAAGCAAAAAAGAATTTAAAAAAAAAGTGAAAATATATTTTTTTTTTGGTATTTCAAAATTCTACTTTTGCAAAAAGTTTGAGACGCATTGATGGCGCTATCTAGCGGTAGATAAAATATCACGAATAAACAATATTCGCGATATTTTTACCTACCGCTAGATGGCGTAGCTTTATATACTTTTTCCAAAACATATTTTTTAATTTTCCTTTTTTTCAGAATTTTTTATCAATTTATGCTTTTTTGCTCGTACTGAATTGCCCACTTTAATGTTTAAAAAAAACTGTATAAGTAAGGAAATAACCAAACAAAAATAAAAGAAAGAAACTATAGTAACTAGTCTTATTATTCTGAAGGTGGCAACACTGACTCTGGTGAGGATTTTTCATCATTTCTTTTAAGGTCACAAACAATGGCTGAAAAAATAAAACAATGCCAGAAACCTTATCAAAGTCAATGGCCTTAGATTAGAGTTGCTTTCAAGAAAATGTGTCTTTAATACAGCAGTAAAACAGTTTAAATTTATATATTTTCCAACTGTAGCACTAAATTGTAATCAATAGCTTCAAAGTTGGTTTTTGGATAAAAAATACGTAATAAAAAAAACGATTTCAAAAAAGGTACTAACATTTTTAAGCTATTGCATAGCTTTTGTCGCGGGCCTAGGCCAGCGCGGCGACCGAATGAAGAAATTTCTTAACGAAAATTAATGATTTTAAACTGATAATTACGTCTAAACGAGTACTGCTTACGATTCGAAAAAAATATATGTTAAACAAGAACATTTTCCTAATATTCTTAGCTCTGAATATTTTATATTTTGTTTATATTACAGTGTAATTAATTTGTGAAATTAGGTCTAACCGAACACAAAAACGACTACTACGCAAATACTATCTGGCGTATTATTACGAAACCTGCACCATTTTGAAGATAATTTAATTATCTATCTTTTTATCTACGATTTTTTTCGAATAATCCGTTTTTTTTTTGTTTTATCGAATAAAAAATTCGTGCGCGGCGCTCTATTGGAAGACGTTTAAATTATTCCGAATCATTTGCTACCGCAGCCGCAAATGATTCGGAATAATTTCAACGTTTTCCGATAGAGCGGAGTTATCTGATATCAGAAAAAATAAAATAAATAAGTAATTATAATTGCATAAGTTGTTAAAAATGCTATGCAATAGCTTTACCGCGGCAGTCCCCGAGCGCCACACGTATTTATTTTGTTTTTCGTTTTTTTTCAGAGGTTTTGTATAAATCGAGGTTTCAGAGGTTATATATGTTTCAGCGGTTACGTATAGTTTCAGAGGTTATATACAGTATAGTCCGAATAACACCACCCAGGTTTTAAAAGTTTGTAATAGATTTTATAACTGTCCATTAAAAAAAGATCGTTACCTCATTTTATGTTATTTCAAAATTCTGGAAAAAATGAGCACGCTGATGAAGAAAGAGGTTTTATGGTCGACAGTTGTCTTTTGATGAAAAGGCTAACTAAAACATGTTAAATACACAAAACACAAAAATTAAAATTTTGCCAAAGTATTACTTGCAAAATGTAATTAAGAGCCCGTTCACATATTTTTTCCAGAAAGGCAAGAAAAGTGGATTTTTGGCGTTCTAATTCCAAGAAATGAAGAGATTTCTACAAACTTTAATTACTGAATTACCTGGACCATTTCTTGATGTTGACCATAGCGGCCTTTAATTTTAGATGTAACGAATATTATTTACTTATTCAGCCCATTTTCCGAAAGTCGTTATTCGTAAAACGCTCGGAAGGCAAACTTTGAGCTCCTTAATACAGTAATATCACTACAACGAAAACCGTATACTATTTTTTTTTATGTCCGTCATGTATTCTTGTTGACCATAGCGGCCTTATTTTTTCGTTTTTTGACCACATATCCAAGGTATACATTACTTACAATTACACAAAATTAAAAAAAAATCTTCCTGTATCATTCTAATTTTCTCAGAAATAAAATAAGATTCTTATATAATACTTATACTATATTAAAGTTCACTCTTTTAGCAATACGACATAATATAAATTATTGTCATTAGAAAGGAGAAAACACTGCAAAAAACAATTAGAAATTGTGTATATATTTGCTTGCGCAAGAGAAGAGCGCTCAGTGCCGCGGTTTTTCTCCCAGGGTTGAATAGTTATTTATTTATTTATTTATTTATTTATCCTATCTTTTATAGTTACATCCAAAAAAAATTGCGTTCATTTTTTCAACTCATTTTAAAAGAATACCTACGCTATTTTGTAATACGGCTCTTAATCGTAATTACTTTTGTAACAAAAAGCAATTACTTGTTTTTGTGTTTTATTAGTTCTAATCCCATTTCGGTATTAGAACTAATAAAAAATAGGTATTTCGGTCCCAGAAAGTTGAAGACTTCCTAGCAATTCAGACAAAGACGTTATCAATTTTAAATCAAACATTAAAACAAAAGACACTGGGTAGGAATGCGAGGAAAGTAGAATTGTTCTTTGGATAGCACAATGGGATTTTGAAACTGCATCCAGTGGTTACTTCCGCTATCCAATATATGTTCGCAGATCGGCGAGGATCCACCGGTTACTTCCGCTATCCAATATATGATCCGGGAAGCCATTGAAATAAGAAGAACCCCGAACTTCAATAGAGACGACGCGACGGTTACAAACTCTCTTCTACGTGGAACCCTCTTCTTAAAATGTTGCATGCATGTGTTGTGTGCAAGACGGATTTTCAAAATTCCCGCGGTCCGAGTCCGCCTTCCCCGCCACCGTTATAACCTACGCAGTGGCGGAAGCGGTATGCGGCCTACCCGCAAAACAACGGATTGACAGCTCTTCAGTCTACCCTGGACAACGGCGGCTGCAACGTCATCGAAACGTCGGGTGCTACAAATTTCACGCGGTAAATTCGTTTTCTATCCTATTTATAATGTCAAACAACCGCGATAGTCTTCGATTTTATATTTCATAGTTTATTTCACAATTTATTCCAATACGACGTGGATTAAGAGCCGTATTACAAAATAGCGTAGGTATTCTTTTAAAATGAGTTGAAAAAATGAACGCATTTTTTTTTGGATGTAACTATAAAAGATAGGATAAATAAATAAATAAATAAATAAATAACTATTCAACCCTGGGAGAAAACCCGCGGCACTGAGCGCTCTTCTCTTGCGCAAGCAAATATATACACAATTTCTAATTGTTTTTTGCAGTGTTTTCTCCTTTCTAATGACAATAATTTATATTATGTCGTATTGCTAAAAGAGTGAACTTTAATATAGTATAAGTATTATATAAGAATCTTATTTTATTTCTGAGAAAATTAGAATGATACAGGAAGATTTTTTTTTAATTTTGTGTAATTGTAAGTAATGTATACCTTGGATATGTGGTCAAAAAACGAAAAAATAAAGCCGTAGTGTACATCAAGAATACATGACGGACATAAAAAAAAATAGTATACGGTTTTCGTTGTAGTGATATTACTGTATTAAGGAGCTCAAAGTTTGCCTTCCGAGCGTTTTACGAATAACGACTTTCGGAAAATGGGCTGAATAAGTAAATAATATTCGTTACATCTAAAATTAAAGGCCGCTATGGTCAACATCAAGAAATGGTCCAGGTAATTCAGTAATTAAAGTTTGTAGAAATCTCTTTATTTCTTGGAATTAGAACGCCAAAAATCCACTTTTCTTGCCTTTCTGGAAAAAATATGTGAACGGGCTCTTAATGAGTTGAACTTTGATATTATCACTGCTTTACACAAGCACAATTAATTGCTATTCCGTTGTTACACTCTGGGTACACATTTTTATTAAAAATGCCCATTCTCTTTTATAGCAGCTGTTACCAATGGTGTGCCAAACCAATACTCTCCTGTTTATCTCGTGTTTTTTTGTCGTTTGGTGAAATTAAAACGATCAATCGATGAAACTTTGGCGAAAATAAACTTCGTTACGTTGTTCAAAGTTCAAAGTTCAAAGTTTATTTATTCCAAAAAACCCGGTAAGGGTATAGAACTTACAATTAATAAATACATTTTTTATAATATTCATATTTTAAACATATATATCTGGCAAAAATAAAATTAAATCACGTTAGAAATCTGAAAGTCAATAAACTATACAAAATCAACCATTACATTGTCCAAATATTAAAAAGATCATTTAGAAATATCAAAAATAGAAATACCAAATCCAAAAAAAAAAAAAAGTATAAATCTTTAAATAAAAAAAACAATAATAATAATGATCAAGGAGTCCAATTTGGAAAGCATCAAATAATAATCAGAGTAAAAATATAAAAATAAAAGCAATAATTCCTAAATCATGTTACATAATCAGTAAGTAAATTGTCTATAAAATGAAGTGTTCAGAATAGGATTAAAATGGAAGTTAAAAAAAATAAAAAAAAAATAAAATAAACAAGTAGTCAATCAATTGTGAATATAAAATTTTAAAAGTCCGTGCCATATAAACATTTTTGCAGTAAAAATTCCTTGGTAAGTTTTTTGAATAGTGTATATGTTTGTATATTTTTTAATTCATCTGGTAACCTGTTATAAAATGTTATGCTTCTGTATTGAGTTGTCCTTTGAAATTGTGATGTTGCAGGTGATGTTGTGCCCGCCATAATACAAGAACCGGATATTTTATGCAAAGGAAGCGGTGCGTGTTACGCGAAAGTATGCTAGGAATTCGTAATATTTCGTAATATTGGCGATCGGAGCTGCCGTGCAGACGGATAGCCTGCAAGGCGTCGCGGGACGCGACGCACATATAGGAACTGCATCAAATAGAACGTATCGATACTGTACTAGATATTCGCTACGTATACCTCTTATTCTTTTAGTTTTTGAGCTAATATTTAGATATGTAGTACATACATAGAACGTCTTATCCGAGTATATATTAATCACAATTGTTCATATCAGAGATGTTTTGTTATAAAAGAATAAATTCATACAATTCATACATCATTGATACAATAATTTTAACACAAATGTTCGGCAGTAAGTGATCTTTTGTGCCTGCGGAGGCCGTGTACGAAATCGATGTGGGCCGTGATACCTCTATAATCAATGGTATAATATAACTATAGGTAGGTAGGATTTTCGGAGCCAAAGAGATACGTCCACCCTTTGAAAGCGCTCGGCGGGGACTAGCTGACTTGAGGCGTAAATCGTATCATAGGCGAGTATCATAACGTGGAAATTAGATTGTTTTAAAAGACTTTATTGCCAATTTAAATTAATGTTTTGCATTTTTTTTGAGGAAATGGATTGATATTGAACTAAAGTTTATTTCTGTTGTTTTTATTTTATGAACAGAGTTCTAAAAGGCCAAAATCAAAAGCATTTCTTCGCCCATTTTCTAGAAAATTTGACAAAGTGAAATATTTTTTTAATCAACAATTTTATATGAAAGTAGTAAAAAGTGATTCACTTATTATATAGAGGACTTTCACAACAATACATTGTATTTTTTTTATACCGTTTAGATGTCAAAACGATTCGTAAATATGTTATATTCTAAACCTCTTACAGCAAAAAATCACAAACAGTCGCCGGTTTAAGGTCAATTAATCAAAATTCTATAATAATTTTCAAAAAAGTAGCTCACTCATTAGACAATAATATAAATGATTTTTTATGTTGTGCAATAAAACTTATAGAAATACAGTATTTTAACCTTAAATTCATGTCTGCAAAATTACGTATATTCACGAAATGCGCAAAATTTCGTGTACGGCCTCTTAATAAGCATTTTTTTAAGCAATAATGGTACAATGAAGACACTCATTTAAAATCGAAGGAACAAAACCGCGATTGCGTAAATCTGTGGAGAGCTAAATGCACTTGAAAAGTTACCAATCGGAAAACCTAAACCAGAAATAGGGTGAAATGGAAGATTCTTGACGAACACAAGGCTCATAGTGGTGTTTTTTTTTACTTTTTCGACACTCATTTAAAATCGAAGGAACAAAACCGCGATTGCGTAAATCTGTGGAGAGCTAAATGCACTTGAAAAGTGACCAATCGGAAAACCTAAACCAGAAATAGGGTGAAATGGAAGATTCTTGATGAACACAAGGCTCATAGTGATGTTTTTTTTTTACTTTTTCGACACTCATTTAAAATCGAAGGAACAAAACCGCGATTGCGTAAATCTGTGGAGAGCTAAATGCACTTGAAAAGTGACCAATCGGAAAACCTAAACCAGAAATAGGGTGAAATGGAAGATTCTTGACGAACACAAGGCTCATAGTGATGTTTTTTTTTTACTATTTCGACACTCATTTAAAATCGAAGGAACAAAACCGCGATTGCGTAAATCTGTGGAGAGCTAAATGCACTTGAAAAGTGACCAATCGGAAAACCTAAACCAGAAATAGGGTGAAATGGAAGATTCTTGACGAACACAAGGCTCATAGTGATGTTTTTTTTTTACTTTTTCGACACTCATTTAAAATCGAAGGAACAAAACCGCGATTGCGTAATTCTGTGGAGAGCTAAATGCACTTGAAAAGTGACCAATCGGAAAACCTAAACCAGAAATAGGGTGAAATGGAAGATTCTTGACGAACACAAGGCTCATAGTGATGTTTTTTTTTTACTTTTTCGACACTCATTTAAAATCGAAGGAACAAAACCGCGATTGCGTAAATCTGTGGAGAGCTAAATGCACTTGAAAAGTGACCAATCGGAAAACCTAAACCAGAAATAGGGTGAAATGGAAGATTCTTGACGAACACAAGGCTCATAGTGATGTTTTTTTTTTACTTTTTCGACACTCATTTAAAATCGAAGGAACAAAACCGCGATTGCGTAAATCTGTGGAGAGCTAAATGCACTTGAAAAGTGACCAATCGGAAAACCTAAACCAGAAATAGGGTGAAATGGAAGATTCTTGACGAACACAAGGCTCATAGTGATGTTTTTTTTTTACTTTTTCGACACTCATTTAAAATCGAAGGAACAAAACCGCGATTGCGTAAATCTGTGGAGAGCTAAATGCACTTGAAAAGTGACCAATCGGAAAACCTAAACCAGAAATAGGGTGAAATGGAAGATTCTTGACGAACACAAGGCTCATAGTGATGTTTTTTTTTACTTTTTCGACACTCATTTAAAATCGAAGGAACAAAACCGCGATTGCGTAAATCTGTGGAGAGCTAAATGCACTTGAAAAGTGACCAATCGGAAAACCTAAACCAGAAATAGGGTGAAATGGAAGATTCTTGACGAACACAAGGCTCATAGTGATGTTTTTTTTTTACTTTTTCGACACTCATTTAAAATCGAAGGAACAAAACCGCGATTGCGTAAATCTGTGGAGAGCTAAATGCACTTGAAAAGTGACCAATCGGAAAACCTAAACCAGAAATAGGGTGAAATGGAAGATTCTTGACGAACACAAGGCTCATAGTGATGTTTTTTTTTTACTTTTTCGACACTCATTTAAAATCGAAGGAACAAAACCGCGATTGCGTAAATCTGTGGAGAGCTAAATGCACTTGAAAAGTGACCAATCGGAAAACCTAAACCAGAAATAGGGTGAAATGGAAGATTCTTGACGAACACAAGGCTCATAGTGATGTTTTTTTTTTACTTTTTCGACTTTCTCATAATTATTTAATTATTTTACAAAATGATATTTGAATATTCTATATACGAAATTTCAATGCGATCATTGCACAGTTATTCTTTTTATGATTGCTATAGTAGTTCCATAGTTATAGTACTTTTTGTCGAGCGCGGCGATATTGCAAGAAATTGTCGCGGTCTGCCATGAAAAAATGCCGCTACTCGAAGGGTCAAAGTTTAAAATTTCTGAGAATTATAATAAGAATATGTTATAATATTTATCGTTTAAAAAGTCATTCACGCTGTAATAACATTTATTTTAGAGAATCGAAGACTATCGTGGTCGTTTGACATTATAAATAAGATAAAAAACGGATCAACCGCGTGAAGTTTGGAGCACCTGACGCGACGTTTCGAAATGCCTTATTTTTTATGAACAATAGAAGGCGTCTCGATATCGGCAGGATCCTCGGTTCTAGAACATGGAACGGCGTGGTGGAACCCACGACTGCGACGTGGAATCCAAAGGAAAATCACCAGCTCTATTTCTAGTTCAGATGTGAAAGAATATTAGGTCTTTACCTTTGAAACTGCCTTTCTATATCGAAAATCTTTTTTTTTAACAATAATATATTTAATCAGTGGCGTAACTTAAAAAAAAATGGGAGTATAACTGCAGTATAGGAACCTCTCCTGGATTGTTGATTTTTAAACGTCACCGGACTATATTCGCCACACAGATTCCGAATCTGCAATAATCTTTTGTCGCTCTCAATAAATAAGCGAGATATAGGCATTCAAAGTTTGCACACTAAACGTCAACAAAACGGCCATATTGTTTCAGAAGTAGTGTCGGAAACTAGTCGATATATCGCGAGTTCTCTAATATCGATAACAATTCGTGATAATCATAATCATAATCATAAGTTTTTTATTCAAAATAGTACGAAATCGTAACTTTTTGACGTCAATAATGCATACAAACATACATAAATGATAAAAAATTAAGATATTGTGACATTATAACAAATTATTGTGACATATAACGTGATATTAATCATCGAGGTAACCATTTTATTTCCAAGGGTCTTTGTCGTCTAGATAATCATTTATTTTATAGTAGCCCTTTAAGTACAGCTTCTTCTTAATAAATGACTTAAATTATATCACAGATAAATTTTGCATGTTTACTGGGACTTTATTGTAGAAGCGTATACATTGCCCTTTGAATGATTTTATGGTTTTGGAGAGTCGACTTTTCTGGTCAGCAAGTTTATTTTTATTTCTAGTATTGACACCATGCCTATCAGAGTTTTTTTAAAAACAGTTCTTTATTTTTATGCACATACATTAAGTTTTCATAGATGTAATGAGATGCAAGTGTCAAAATATTGATTTCTTTAAATTTTCCGCGTAACGACTGTCTAGCACCCAATTTATAAATAGCGCGGATGGCTCGTTTCTGTAGTATAAATATTTTATCAGCGTCAGCAGCATGACCCCACAGCAAGATGCCATACGACATCAAGCTGTGAAAATAGCTGAAGTAAACCAGCCTCGCGGTGTCTATATCTGTTAAATTACGAATTTTTTTTACAGCATATGCCGCAGAACTTAGCCTGTCGGCCAATTTCTTAATTTGTGGTCCCCATTGTAGCTTTTTATCTAAAGTGATACCAAGGAATACAGTGGAATCGACCAGTTCTAGGCGCTTATTTTTTATGATAATATTTGGCCCTATCTGCTTTACATTTGGAAGTGAGAATTTTATACATATATTAATTTTATAGATATTACAAAAATGATGGCATGCTCGTGAAAAAACTTGAAATTGATCTCATTTAAAAAAGTGAGACTATTTTTTCGAGGTTTTTTTCAATGACAAAGTCATTGAAAACAAAAGGTATCCTGAAACAATAGAAAATTCCTAAATATTTGACTATCACCGCAAGCAAATTTTTTTTTCGAATTTCGCGCGAAATTCGAAAAAAATTTTTGGCCTGTGGCGCTGTTGACGTTAACATGACAATGTGTTAGCGATAATTCAGATTTTTTCGAGGTTTTTACAAAGTGACTTTGGTGATGATGACAAAAGGTAACCTGAAACAAACAAAATTTCTTCAATATCAAAATTTCTTCTATTTAGATGATCGCAAACACCATGTGTTTGCGATCTAAATTCTCGATCTAAATTCTAAAACAATTGGACACCTTTCAAAGATTTTACGAAATGACTTGGTGTATTGATGGCTAAAGGTAACCTGAAACAAACGTCATTTCAGGATATTTTCTGTCATCAATATGCAAAGTAATTGAAAAAATATCGAAAATTTCAGTCTACCCTGGACAACGGCGGCTGCAACGTCACCGACACGTCGGGTGCTACAAATTTCAAGCGGTAAATTCGTTTATATCCTATTTGTAATGTCAAACAACCGCGATAGTCTTCGACCCTTTTTTTAAGTTTCACGAAAATATGTATTTTTCCGATCTTTTTTTTCTCAAAATATTTCGATTAATCTAAAAAATCTGCAAATTGTCATAATTTCTGGAATACCGCTAATTGTTATCGATATTACGATATACTCGAATGTGTTCCACACGGTATGTACAAACAAAATGGCCGCAACTTTCTTGACATTGGGATGAAAAATTTGAACGCCTATATCTCCCTTATTTATTGAGATCGAATAGATTATGGAAGATTCGGAATCAGCGTGGTGAATATAGCGTGGTGAATGTTAATTTTTTTTATTTTGGCCTGTTTGTTTACATATAAAATTTAAACTTTGAATGCCTATATCTCGCTTATTTATAGCGACCGACACAATTTTCATCTAGATTTAGCATTAATTCATCTAGATTTAGCATAGCAAATGAAACAATCTATTAGTCTATTTTTTTTTTGAGAGAGGATCCTATACTGCAGTTATTCCGACTTCTTTGACTGCCTCATCGGAATTGATTATCTTTCCTAATGAACAAGAAGTTGTCTTAATTCCGAAAAAAATGTCCGGAGAGTACGGTGGGTGTAGAGAGTTTCCGGATCAGAATTGGAGTCCCCTCATTATTGTGCCGGTTGAGTAATGTAACGCAGCACTCGACGCGTATTTGCTGACGGGTCAATTCATCCGGTACCCATATTTCACAAGTTTGTTTCACTTTCCCAATTTGACGAAAATGAATTAAGATTGTTTTGCCACTTACAACATAGGCTGTTCCTAACTTTGATGTGGTTTGTGAAGGTTCCGCTTCCTCAATTTGCGTTCCGGCCGTCCATGGGGCTCGTTCTTTAAATCAACATTTCCAGAACGGAAACGATTAAACCAAAAACGCACCGTGCGTTCGTTAGTGCTGGCTGACCCGGACACAACACTGATTCTTCAAGCTGTATCTGCAGCGCTGGTGCCACGTTCAGATCTCATACAATACAATACAATCAACTACTCCAGTAGATAGGCATTCCTACACTTTTGGATGCGTCACAAAATTAAATGCTTAAAATTTAATTATTAAAAACATAACTATCACGATAGTTGTCATGGCTGTAATATTATATTCAATATTACCTACTTACAAATAATCAAAATATACTAATGTCATTAAGTAGTAAGAGAGTGGTAGAGTCATTAAGTAGTAAATGCAAATTCTATGTAGAATAATCAACGTAAAATAATTTTATTGTCAATCCAGCAATATGCATTCGTATTTTTAAAACATAAATAGATGTATACTAAATTATATGAGAATTAGAATGTCATCTATCATAATGCCGTTATGTTTGAAATTTTACAAATTTTGCTAATTATCAACATGGAAAATAAACTCGGAATTTTCAAACTCCCTTATATCATAAATTGGGTTTCTTACCAAATTATTTATAACTAGCTGAAATTATGAGTGTGGTTCGGTTAGTACTGAGTGTTATGATTTATTTCCTGACCGCCAAAAGAAGAGTTATATTTTTACTGCATATGTATGTATGTATTTGCATGCCAATTTGACTAAATTACCGTTATTTATTTTTTATTTATTTATTTATTTGTGTCTTCTTGTGAGTGTTTATTTGTGAGTGTCTTCTTGTGAGTGTCTTATTTGTGATTGCAGTAAAAGGGAAGTTATATGCAGTAAAAGGGAAAAGTCTTTTGTTTTAAACACTCGAGACGATAAATTTACTTATTTTGATAAAAAATCATAATTGTTGATAATATGACCAATAAACATGACCTAACGATTTAAATTATTTGTTTAATATAAAATACTACTTTTTGTGACTTAAATATAAAAGTTAGACATATGCTGTCGCTGACTTTTTTGTAGGCATTATCAAGCTCTACAACTTTTCTCTAGTAGTCGCCTATCAAATGTACATCCGTGTGCTCCTTCAGTATGCAAGTGTGGAAGTAGTCTTAATCTCTTCGTTTGACCATGGAGAAACATAATTTTGATGGTGGAACTGTCAAAAATGGTGCGTTTGGGCGCTGCGGGCCAAAAACAAAATGGCCGCCATCAAAAACACGTTTTCCTATTTATATCAGTAACCGTTGAAGATACGAAAAATGTTGTTGAATAAAAAATGTAGCCTGACAGATTGTGCATAGAAAAGGTCCTTACAACTTTCTTTGTATAACTAACCGTTTTCTCAAAAAAATTACTTTTGTAAAAAGAAATATTAAGAAATGAAAAAATCGAAGTTTTAGGATTTTGCAAGCACATATTTAAAGTTTTTGAAATTTTTTACATGTTTCCTGATTTATTACAATAATAACTGTATTAAACTTTAATAAATTAACAAATATACCATTTTTATATTTTTTTTTATGTAGGAATTGGAAAGAGGAAAGAGACATTTCTTGAAAAGCTCTAATTTGTAATAACAATACTGTTGAAGAAATACAATATTACATTTGTTAAATTTTCAAATACAATCAATATCACTGTCAATGCCAATTTCACTTAAACCTAGATCTTCATCATTGTCTTCCTCGCATTCTCCCGTATTGTCGCAATGGTCAGGATCACCTTCGCACTTGCACATTTCAGTACACCGGAGTCCATTTGACTGACACGTACATGGAGGACAGCAACGTCTTTTTGAGCATGAGCAGCGGCAAAGCTCCAAGATAAGCTTTGGTGCACAGGGGTTGGTACAAGCAACAGGCTCGTATGCACTACCTATTTTCTGCCATCCAAAATCTGAGGGTGACGGGTTATTAGGATGCTGAATTAGGTCCTGATTCCACTCAAAACATTGAAGGTGAGCCCGTAGCAATGCTGGATTTAGTGCTGATTTTGTTGGAGGAAGGTTCTCATCTTGATGTTGTTTTTTAGTAAACAGGAACCATCGCACTGCTCCTATGTCTGTCAATGATGTTTTGGGGATGTATAGCTGACAAATGAGTGCTTCCAAGTTAGCCTTCACATCTTCAGTGAGTAACAGTGTTGTCCCCAATTTAGCCAAAGCTTCTATCATCGTATCACTTGCTGAATTAAAAGCTTTCCACCACTTTATTTTTCCTTTGCCAGCAAATGACCCTGTTACATCAGCTCCTGAAAGTGCATGTAGTCCAGGGAGTGCAGAGGCTTTCAGAGGTCCAAGTGCTCTGTAAATTGACCCTATCTGAACAAACCTTTTCATACCATGTCCAAGATAGAAAGCAAAATCTTCAGAAAGTTGTGGATATCGCCTTAGTGCTAGAATAAGGACGTCAGTATCAGGGGAGAACACGTGAGTAGTTTTAATTCCTTTCTGTGCTAAATAAGCTGCATGTAATATAATCTTTGTGTCGGCCTCCTCTTGCGTGCTTGAAAGACAGGATACATCATCCCCATGTGATGACGCTGCCTTGTCCCTCCAACTGAGTACGAACTTCTTGTTGTTGGTCTCACCGAATTTGAGTATTTGATTGGAAAGGAACTCGGTTAGTTCGTCTTTCGTCTTATCATGGGCCAATAGTTTGTGCATTGGTATGCTTTCAATTTTTGTTTCTGGCCTGACTTTGTATTGGATTGGATCAGAGCCTTTTTGCCGTATGTCTCGCATCGCTTTCTTCAATGAGTTTTCTTTGTACGAGTCAAAAACTATATGTACCTCACTATAGTTATTGAATTTTTGTCCGATCCATTGGCTGAATTTCACACCGAGGTCATTACATGTCTTCACTGTTGTAGGTTTGTGGTAGGTATGAAGAAGTGCCATGCCATCTACTATTACAGCTTTTCCATGTAGCTCGTCATTATGTACTGGAACATCATGAGCTGTAGACGTATTATCATCTTCGTTTTCTTCAGCAGGTTTCTCTTGGATTGATTCTAGAGCATCTGTAAGTTTGTACTTAGCCAGACAATGGTGCATACTCCCGTCAATTGCAAACAACGACTTTGGTAGTGCTGAAAACTCGTAGTTGCTTAAATTGTGCCTCAAATCTATGTCAGGTCTGCTTCTGGAAGCTATCAACAATCTTGAAATGAGAGATAAGTCTGTCTTAATGGCAACGGTTTTGTCTTTGATGGTAATTTTAATCACTCACTGAAGATGTGAAGGCTAACTTGGAAGCACTCATTTGTCAGCTATACATCCCCAAAACATCATTGACAGACATAGGAGCAGTGCGATGGTTCCTGTTTACTAAAAAACAACATCAAGATGAGAACCTTCCTCCAACAAAATCAGCACTAAATCCAGCATTGCTACGGGCTCACCTTCAATGTTTTGAGTGGAATCAGGACCTAATTCAGCATCCTAATAACCCGTCACCCTCAGATTTTGGATGGCAGAAAATAGGTAGTGCATACGAGCCTGTTGCTTGTACCAACCCCTGTGCACCAAAGCTTATCTTGGAGCTTTGCCGCTGCTCATGCTCAAAAAGACGTTGCTGTCCTCCATGTACGTGTCAGTCAAATGGACTCCGGTGTACTGAAATGTGCAAGTGCGAAGGTGATCCTGACCATTGCGACAATACTGGAGAATGCGAGGAAGACAATGATGAAGATCTAGGTTTAAGTGAAATTGGCATTGACAGTGATATTGATTGTATTTGAAAATTTAACAAATGTAATATTGTATTTCTTCAACAGTATTGTTATTACAAATTAGAGCTTTTCAAGAAATGTCTCTTTCCTCTTTCCAATTCCTACATAAAAAAAAATATAAAAATGGTATATTTGTTAATTTATTAAAGTTTAATACAGTTATTATTGTAATAAATCAGGAAACATGTAAAAAAATTCAAAAACTTTAAATATGTGCTTGCTAAACCCTAAAACTTCGATTTTTTCATTTCTTAATATTTCTTTTTACAAAAGTATTTTTTTTGAGAAAACGGTTAGTTATACAAAGAAAGTTGTAAGGACCTTTTCTATGCACAATCTGTCAGGCTACATTTTTTATTCAACAACATTTTTCGTATCTTTAACGGTTACTGATATAAATAGGAAAACGTGTTTTTGATGGCGGCCATTTTGTTTTTGACCCGAAGCGCCCAAACGCACCATTTTTGAGAGTTCCACCATCAAAATTATGTTTCTCCATGGTCAAACGAAGAGATTAAGACTACTTCCACACTTGCATACTGAAGGAGCACACGGGAGCCTATATTTGTACATTTGAAAGGGGACTATAGAGCTTAATCATATATCTCTCATCGTTAAGGCAGCGTTAGTTAGAAACGTTTTCGTTCTACCGTTTTTTCTCCGACTTACTGTGCAAATCCGACTACCACGAAAAAGTCTTTTTATTTTTCGGATTCATATACAGCCTATGACACTCACAAATAACGTGGCTTTCTATTGGTATTTTTTTTCAAAATCGGTTTAGTAGGTCCAGAGATTACTTCCTACAACGTCACAAACTTTACCTCTTTATAATATTAGTATAGATTATCTTTTTAAATTGGTCCTCTCCAAGGCTTTTCATTTTCTCTGGAATCTCATTATAGAAGGACAAATTTTGGTGTATTCGAAAACAACGCCATTTTATAACTTTTCCATAGCTCTGAACAGAACGATGTCAGAGTAAAATCAAATGACACGAAACAGATGAATAACTGATTCCGAAATAGAACTTCACTGTCTTTTATTTGAAATAAACTTGAATTTGGAGTTATAATAATCAACGTTTGGTATTTGAGTTCAAAATAGCCGGTATTGAGAATCGTCAATTTCATGGGCGAGGATCTAATACTTTAGAATGGCACACGAAATAGGAGTGAAGTGACGAAACGAGACTTACCAAACGAACACAAAAAATAACTAAATCAATACGGTGCCGATGCACTAATTATATAACAGATAGCTAATACAGAGATACATAAATTGTATATTATGTTAATGTGACGTGTAGGTACATCCGTACAGTTGTGTCAATTTGTGACGTTTACAGGCGCGTTTCCACAGTTTAAGAAATGTGAAAAACATGTGATGTTAATGTGACGTGAGCATCCGTACAATTGTGTCAATTTGTGACGTTTACAAGCGCGTTTTCACTTTTTTTTTAAATATGAAAAACATGTGTGGCAGATGTGTTATAGTGTAGCTATGCTAAATATGGTCCAAATAGCAAAACCTTGCCACGTTAGTAGATATTCTGTAGTAAATGTTAATAAATGACGTACATCACCTAATTTGTTTAAATTACAATTAATTGTTTTTTCTTATATGATAGCTAGTATTTTACGCAACATTCTGTTTCCTCTTTTAAGTTACTAGGTTTCGTTATTCGTAGCCTTAAAGCATTTTCACAATGTCTGGGTTATGCATAATATACGTTGAAAAATCAAATGTGAGAAGTAGATTGGAAACGATGCAGTTATATAGAATTCTTCATGAGGACATTTATATCACTACGTTGGAAAAAATCGGTTGTGTTCCCCCACCCCAAGACTTCGCCGGCAAGCAGACACCCCCCGGGCCAAACCACTCAACCCCCCTCCTTTCCCAAGCCGCCCTCCACCCAACCCCCCAATTACCGAACTTCAAGTTTCTAAGTCCAATATTTCGAGATTGAAGTATGACTAGCGCCCCCTCCCTGGTGGACCCATTTAAACCACAATTTTACAACACTTGCCATGACGAATGATGCATGCTAAATTTCAGCTCAGTCGGATGTAGCGTTTGGGGGCTATCGCGGAGGAATACACACGTAAACAGATACGCATAGACTCACAGAAGTGCGTTTATGATTCTTTTCTCTGCCAGGAAGTATACGGATATTATCCCTACTAGTTTTTTACTAGGCATGATGGGCTAAAATTCTCTTATTATGCGTAAATAAATGCTCACCATGGCATTCTTGTTTAAGCTGATCTGGGGCAGAGTTCTATGTATGTTCCGAATAATTATAATCGAGCTCGGTCACACACTCTAATTGCTGAGCCGTCCTCGCGAACCAACCTAAGCCGATGGAGTCTGCTTACGCGTGCATTGCGGCACATATTGCGCTATATTCAGCAGCGTCAGACCTGGATATTTTTACAGCAAGCCTACATCTCTTCAAGGTGTGGGCATTGCGATACTTGTTTGTCAGGATGAGATCGATTGTTTTTATTCTTTATTTAGTCTGTTATTTTTTTTAAATCGTAATTCTTGCACTTGCATATTTAATACTTACTTAAAACATATCGAGTATGTACTTACAATAGTTTCGATATAAAATCGAAGACTATCGCGGTTGTTTGACATTATAAATAGGATAGAAAACGAATTTACCGCGTAAATTTTTTTGTAGGACCCAACGTTTCGGTGACGTTGCAGCCGCCTACGAGAAATATCACGAGACACGCACACGATCTAATACAGACGAAACTCAAAAACCGAGCAGATCAAGAGCATTCTTACCATACGTCAAGGGCGTGACTGATCGAATAAGTAAGATGCTAAACAGATTCGATATAAAAACGATCTTCAAACCGACCCAAAATATAGCTCGATTTTTGAGGCCTGTAAAGGATGTAATACCACTGCAAACCCCGGGTGTGTATAAAGTCGAATGCAGCTGCGGTCTAGCCTACGTTGGACAAACGAAACGGCCCATAGCCACGCGACTGACAGAACACATCAAAGCTGTTAAAAACGTTCAGCGAGAAAAATCGGCGATCTGCGAACATATATTGGATAGCGGAGGTAACCACTGGATGCAGTTTTAAAATCCCATTGTTCTATCCGAGGAACAATTCTACTTTCCTCGCATGATCCGGGAAGCCATTGAAATAAGAAGAACTCCGAACTTCAATAGAGATGACGGCTACAAACTCTCTTCTACGTGGAACCCCCTTCTTAAAATGTTCCCGCCGCCGAACGCCGAACGCAAAGACGTAAAACAGGATACAGTGAGTGTTGTGTGCAAGACGGATTTTCAAAATTCCCGCGCTCCGAGCCCGGCCCCCCACCACCGTTATGACCTACGCAGTGGCGGCAACGGTTTGCGGCCTACCCGCAAAACAACGGACTGACAGCTCTTCAGTCTACCCTAGACAACGGCGGCTGCAACGTCACCGAAATGTCGGGTCATACAAATTTTACGCGGTAAATTCGTTTTCTATCCTATTTATAATAGTTTCGATGTTTATAGTTATGTTTATATTAAGTCTAGTTGTTTTTTATATGAAATTAAATAAATAAATTTATTAGTTACTAGTTGATATATTTATTAATTTTACTTTTCAATGCATTGGTTTTGCTGTAAATTGATTAGTAATAAGTGAATAAACAATTAAATTTTAAAAAACCATGTCTAATAATCGTCCATTTTTAGGTGATTTGAAGCCATTTTTTAATATCCCAAAGGATTGCGAAGAAACATAGCAATTAGCAGTGTTGCGTATTTGTTTAGTACTGAAATTCATAATGTAGTAATGTGAAATTCACAAAGTAAATATATTAAAAAGAATAAAAAACACGACTGCTGTTACAGAAAGTGAACTATTGTATTTATAATTATTTTTCTTACGGTTTTTTTATGAAATACTAGGGTTTTATGTATTAATCCATATAGATAGATGTATATTTTCGGAATGTACTCAATCAGGGCTTTTATTTGACACTAAACATGATATATATGTACATTTATTGACATTTGGACATTCAGACAACTACTTGATATTTGGACAGTTAATGTACCTACAATACGACATATTTCTAAATCGGTTCAAGCATTTAGAAGTTATGATGGAATAAAGAGACGGAAAACATACATAAACGAACCCTGAACACATTACACTCCTTTTTGTTGGGTAGCCGTGAAATAATACAAAATTTTAACAAAAAAAAAGTGCTGCAGAGCGGCCATTTCATGGTGTAACTTAGAACGGGCTGTCATAATTGAATGCATATACAAAATTGAGTGTCTGTGCTGTTGACCGTTGAGGAGTCACCTCGTCGGGAGCCAACCCTGGGTGAATCAGGTCATGCTTACCATAAAAAAATGCATTGTCATCGGAAAAGAACCAACATGTAAATTTCAACTTCATATGATAATAATTGAGGAGTTCCATCGATTCCTTATGGATCCCATTATCAGAACAGGATTTTGATAAAATGAGACCAATCTGGAAGTATGTATATAACCTTTCAAATAAAAAGAGAATTTTCCAAATCGGTTCATAAACGAAAAAAAAAGAAACAACCGAATTGATAACCTTCTCCTGTTTTTGAAGTCGGTTAAAATAGCTTCTTGTGAACCTTTATGACGCTCGGAAGGACTGCAAAAATTATATTTTTACTAGCTGACCCGTGCCCACTTCGTTGGGCGGTAAAACTTTTTACCTGTGATGAAATTATGATTGTGGTTCGGTTAGTACTGAGTGCTATGATTTATTTCCTGACTGCCAAAAGGATGTTTATATTTTTACTGCATATGTATGTATGTATTTGCATGCCAATTTGACTATAATACCGTTATTTGTGAGTGTCTTCTTGTGAGTGTCTTATTTGTGAGCGTATTATCTCTTTAACTATTTATGCAGTAAAAGGGAAATTATATGCAGTGAAAGGAAAAAGTCTTTTGTTTTAAACACTTGAGACTATAAATTTACTTATTTTGATAAGATCACAATTGTTGATAATATGACCAATAAACATGACCTAACGATTTAAATTATTGTTTTAATATGAAATACTACTTTTTGTGACTTAAATATAAAAGTGAGACATATGCTGTCGCTGACTTTTTTGTAGGCATTATCAAGCTCTACAACTTTTCTCTAGAACTTAATCATATATCTCTCATCGGTCAGGCAGCGTTAGTTAGAAACGTTTTCGTTCGACCGCTTATTCTTCGACTTACTTTGCAAATCCGACTACCACAAAAAAGTCTTTTCTATTTTCGGATTAATATATAGCCTATGACACTCACAAATAACGTGGCTTTCTATTGGTAAAAGAATTTTCAAAATCGGTTCAGTAGATCCAGAGATTACTTCCTACAACGTCATAAACTTCACCTCTTTATAATATTAGTATAGATATATCAATTCTACTTACCTCCGTAAAGTAAATCCGCTAGAAAAACGAAAATTTCAACAAAATTCTGCTGTAACAAGTGTCCCCCAAGTACTAACAAACGTCGATAACTTGCAAATTGACAGTGTTACCAGCACACAAAAAAGACGCATGACCACTGGCTCATCACAAAACTACCAACGGGTATATGAAATTCCTACTAATTGTAACTTATAATAAAACTGATTTTGATTCAGACATTCAGTGGTAGGTAAAGTTAACAAGGAAAGGTAAAGATGCCGTGGTTGACAGTACGAAATACGCCACCCAATTATTTCGTCCGAATCTAGACAATTTAGAGCGCTAATTAATATTAACTGAATTTCTAGCTACTTTCAACCATCACTTATCTATTTGAAGTGGAGAAGTATTCGAGCGAGCGATTTGAATTTATTTAATGAATTCAAAAGAATTTGCAAGCAACCTAATTGGTGCGAAATAAAGCAACGCACACAAACTGTGGTGCCTGTATATTATGTTAAATTGCGGAATGTTTGCATAGTTGGGTTGTCGACTACAGCGGGCGAGGCCGTCACCTCAGGAAGTTTTAACGATCGATAAGTTTCTTCGACTTACTTTGCAAATCCGACTACCACAAAAAAAGTCTTTTCTATTTTCGGATTAATATATAGCCTACGACACTCACAAATAACGTGGCTTTCTATTGGTAAAAGAATTTTCAAAATCGGTTCAGTAGATCCAGAGATTACTTCCTACAACGTCATAAACTTTACCTCTTTATAATATTAGTATGGCATCTTGCTGTGGGGTCATGCTGCTGACGCTGATAAAATATTTATACTACAGAAACGAGCCATCCGCGCTATTTATAAATTGGGTGCTAGACAGTCGTTACGCGGAAAATTTAAAGATATCAATATTTTGACACTTGCATCTCATTACATCTATGAAAACTTAATGTATGTGCATAAAAATAAAGAACTGTTTTTAAAAAACTCTGATAGGCATGGTGTCAATACTAGAAGTAAAAATAAACTTGCTGACCATAAAAGTCGACTCTCCAAAACCACAAAATCATTCAAAGGGCAATGTATACGCTTCTACAATAAAGTCCCAGTAAACATGCAAAATTTATCTGTGATACAATTTAAGTCATTTATTAAGAAGAAGCTGTACTTAAAGGGCTACTATAAAATAAATGATTATCTAGACGACAAAGACCCTTGGAAATAAAATGGTTACCTCGATGATTAATATCACGTTATATGTCACAATAATTTGTTAAAATGTCACAATATCTTCATTTTTTATCATTTATGTATGTTTGTATGCATTATTGACGTCAAAAAGTTACGATTTCGTACTATTTTGAATCAAAAACTTATGATTATGATTATAGATTGACAATTTCTTCGACAAAAGTTGCGGCAACGCTGGACATTCCAACAGTATTTAATAATTGTTATTGTAAAACGTTTAGGCCATTATCAGACTAGCTTTCACTGTCTCACTGTCATTTCTAAACTCTACTTCCGTTTGGGATAATTATATTAATTTGCAAGCAACATACATAGTGCCTAACTATTTTCTACAACTACCAACACTGTGTTAAAGAAAGGGGCCATCAGGTCTTTTCTTTGGTTGTAAAAAAATATTTTTCCTTTTCAATAAAAAAAAACTATTATTTTTTTATCCAGTACTTTCTAAATCTTTCGATAAATACCGATTAAAAAGTTGGTTTTATATTTTAACCCTTTGTATTTTGCCACATTTGTATTTTAACCCTTTGTATTTTATTATTTTACCACAAAAAATAATGTTGATAATGAGATAGGTTTAGGCAAATAAAAAAACACGTATTTCTCAGAAATTCAAAAATATTTATTATTAATGATTCATTTGACATTTTAGGGAATGTGACATTACTGTTACATTGAGTTGAACGTATAAAAAATACGTGTGGCACTCGGGGACTGCCGCGGTAAAGCTATTGCATAGCATTTTTAACAACTTGTGCAATTATAATTATTTATTTATTTTATTTTTTCTGCTATCAGATAACTGCGCTCTATCGGAAAACGTTGAAATTATTCCGAATCATTTGCGGCTGCGGAAGCAAATGATTCGGAATAATTTAAACGTCTTTCGATAGAGCGCCGCGCACGAATTTTTTATTCGATAAAGCCAAAAAACCGGATTATTCGAAAAAAATCGTAGATAAAAAGATAGATAATTAAATTATCTTTAAAATGGTGCAGGTTTCATAAGAATACGCCAGATAGTATTTGCGTAGTAGTCGTTTTTGTGTTCGGTTAGACATAATGTCACAAATTAATTACACTATGTAATATAAACAAAATCAAAAATATTCAAGGCTAAGAATATTAGGAAAATGTTCTTGTTTAACATGTATTTTTTTCGAATCGTAAGCAGTACTCGTTTAGACGTAATTATCAGTTTAAAATCATTAATTTTCGTTAAGAAATTTCTTCATTCGGTCGCCGCGCTGGCCTAGGCCCGCGATAAAAGCTATGCAATAGCTTAAAAACATTTATGTTGTATGGAAAAATTTTAAACAAATATTTTGTTTATTATAGCATAATGCTACACTGCATTTTTCGCAAATTGTTTGTGAAACGCCAGTGCACTTGGGAATCTTGCAACGTATCCTTTTTTCAACCCAAATCGGCCAATGACCGGCCTGGTCCTGCCTTACTGCCAATGGATGAACATGTTGCGCAGGGCCCTTATGTTTTTGGCTTGATTTTCGTCTCCTAAAGACCTTCGACTCTTGATGTTAGGCTTCAGGCCAAGCTCGCATAAGGTCTCGCCTATCTCAAGTCTAAATTCTGCTGAAGACATTTGTTTGCCGTTGAGATATTTTACCTTCCTTACTCTTCGGTATAATAACCAAGAATTTGTCACAGTCAGTTCCAGTAAATGTTAGAACATCCTAACTTGCCATCTTTTGCTTCGAAATTTTGAATGGATAAAATTGTATACCACCAATTGTATACACTTTTTATATTAAGCTATTGCATAGCTTTTATCGCGGGCCTAGAGGCCAGCGCGGCGACCGAATGAAGAAATTTCTTAACGAAAATTAATGATTTTAAACTGATAATTGCGTCTAAACGAGTACTGCTTATGATTCGAAAAAAATATATGTTAAACAAGAACATTTTCCTAATATTCTTAGCTTTGAATATTTTAGATTTTGTTTATATTACATAGTGTAATTAATTTGTGAAATTAGGTCTAACCGAACACTAAAACGACTACTACGCAAATACTATCTGGCGTATTATTATGAAACCTGCACCATTTTAAAGATAATTTAATTATCTATCTTTTTATCTACGATTTTTTTCGAATAGTCAAAGAATAATATCCGGTTTTTTTGCTTTATCGAATAAAATTCGTGCGCGGCGCTCTATCGGAAGACGTTTAAACTATTCCGAATCATTTGCTACCGCAGCCGCAAATGATTCGAAATAATTTCAACGTTTTCCGATAGAGCGCAGTTATCTGATATCAGAAAAAATAAAATAAATAAAATAAATAAATAATTATAATTGCATAAGTTGTTAAAAATGCTATGCAATAGCTTTACCGCGGCAGTCCCCGAGTGCCACACGTATTTTTTTTTATCAGTCATTCAACACCTGCCTTAGTTCTAATTTATCACTTTCATCAACGCGCAACATTTAAACTCACATAAGTCGCTTAGTTACGCTATCTATGATTTTTACTCGATACTAAGTGGTAGGGTGCAGTAGTGCTAGACGGATTCAAATGAACTAAATGAATTTAGTGCCTTATTTAGGGGGATTTTAGGGGATTAGTAGTTTGTTACAGAAATGTCATATGAAGCTTTAAAGGGTTAAGAATATGATGACGATCGGTCCGGCTTGTTTTAGACGACTGCCCAAGAAAAGGTGTGTAATGTTTTCATGGTTCATGTATGTATGTATGTAGTCCGTTTCTTTATTCCCCTGAACCGATTTAGTAGTGTGCAGTATTGCTAGGGGCTCTCTAGACGATCAAGCATGCTTGACAAGCCTCGCGTCGCGGGCAGGGAGGGGATCGTAAATCGCAGGAAATATGCAAATATTTTTTTTGCAATATTTACCAAAAATGCCCAATTTTGTAGTTTATACCAGGAAGTCACGTTAACTAGACGTAATTGATTGATGAATGACGTGACTCCCTGGTATAAAACTACGGAATTGGGCATTTTTCGTAAATATTCAAAAATAATATTTAAATAATATAATATAATCCAGCCCGCGACGCGATGCTTGACAAGCATGATTGATCGTCTAAAGAGCCCTTTAGAATCTTTCTCATCTGCTAACATAGCATGTAACTTTCGGCTACATCATTTTCTTTTTATTATTTAATTTTATAAAAAACAAAAAATCTTATTTGTCAATAACAACAAAAATGATAATATTATGAATTTACTATTTAATATGTATGAATATTACAATGTGACCATCTACAAACGTTGTTTTTTTTCAATTTTGTTTTGATAGTTTCTATTGTGTGATTATTTTTGTATAGAGTGCCTAACATGACTATCATTATTTTAATAATTATTATTTATTTTATATGAATACATTTGTATGTGGATTACGTTCTGTTTTTTTGTCTGCCGTGTAAAGCCGACTTTAGTCAACGCTACTGTCAAATTAATATTTCTGCTTGATTGGTTTTATATCTATATAAATATATGATGAATTCTAATATGCGATAACTAGCTTTAATTGATTATTCATGCTTTTATTGTATATTCTGAATTAATAAATTGAATACTGAATACTGTCATCCTGGGTGTCATAGGATCCAGAAACCTAAACTGTCCAAATGTTCAACAAGTAATTGTCCAAATGTACAAACGTCAATAAATAAGGATCGTGTTTAGTATAAAATGAAAGGTCTGATTGAGTAGATTCTGAAAATATATAGACAGCTATATGGATAAATACATAAACCTCATACAAAAATACATAATTTAAAAAAAGGTTTTATTGCTTGAGCACCAGGTGCAACCGATAACCGACCGCGTGCAGCGGGGGGCCGATCGTCACGAGATACCTGCCGCAGGGCGCGCAGCCCTGCGACGCCACACTCAGAAAGCCGGGGCAATGGGCCCCGGCGCACGCTAAAGGGCAATTGCCCAGCGGACAACGTCACGGGCCTTCGGGATCTGTTTCAAAGTTTCAAAACCCCATTGTGCTATCCAAAGATCATTTCTAATTTCCTCGCATGATCCGGGAAGCCATTGAAATAAGAAAAACCACGAACTTCACAAGAGACGACGGTTACAAACTATATTCTTGGTTCTTCCCCTCTTCTTAAAATGATCCCACTGCCGAACGCAAGGACCGTAGACAGGATACAGTGAGTGTTATATGCACGACGGATTTTCGAAATTTGCGCGCGCCGAGCCCCCCCCCCCCCACAATGTTATAATCTACGCAGTGGCGTCAGCCGCGGTATGTAGCCTACCCGCGGAACAACGGATTGACCGCTCTTTCAGTCTACCCTAGACAACGGCGGCTGCAACGTCGCCGAAACGTCAGGTGTTACAAACTTCACGCGGTAAATTCGTATTTCTATATTTGTTTATCTTATTTATAATGTCAAACCGCGATAGTCTCCAATTTCATTATTTTTGTTGTTAGGTTAGTTATATGCTTTTGTGTATTCGAATGGTATTCTCGCCTTGGCAATTTTCGAAACAAAGCTTCCTAGAAATGTTGACAAACAAACTAAGCATAAATAACAAGGACGATCACCTTTCAGGGTTTCTTTAGCATTATTCTTTGAACTCATCAAATCTGCGATTAGAGATGCTGAAAATATTAGACTCTGAACCCAAATGACCCACGTGTTGTTGCAATCACTAATCTATCTCGTATGGTGCCCCCATTTAAGCTCATTGGGTGAAACAAGTACTTGATGAATGAATTGCTCGACTGATTCAACAAAACATAACTGAGATAAAACACGTAGGTTAAACACGTATCATAGGTAGGTAGTAGCATTGATTATACAGGGTGTGTTTAAATGTACTGGCACTCTTGAAGTGGAGTTAGTAAATCAGTACGAGCAAAACGACAACTTTTAATTTTAAAAATGTAAAAAATAAATACGTGTGGTACTCGGGGACTGCCGCGGTAAAGCTATTGCATAGCATTTTTAACAACTTATGCAAATATAATTATTTATTTTATTTTTTCTGATATCAGATAACTGCGCTCTATCGGAAAACGTTAAAATTATTCCAAATCATTTGCGGCTGCGAAAGAAAATGATTCGGAATAATTTAAACGTCTTCCGATAGAGCGCCGCGCACGATTTTTTTATTCGATAAAGCAAAAAAAACGGATATTATTCGAAAAAACTACTACCTATTCGAAAAAAATCGTAGATAAAAAGATAGATAATTAAATTATCTTTAAAATGGTGCAGGTTTCATAATAATACGCCAGATAGTATTTGCGTAGTAGTCGTTTTTGTGTTCGGTAGACCTAATTTCACAAATTAATTACACAATGTAATATAAACAAAATCTAAAATATTCAGAGCTAAGAATATTAGGCAAATGTTCTTGTTTACCATATATTTTTTTCGAATCGTAAGCAGTACTCGTTTAGAAGTAATTATCAGTTTAAAATAATTAATTTTCGTTAAGAAATTTCTTCATTCGGTCGCCGCGCTGGAGTAGGCCCGCGATAAAAGCTATGCAATAGCTTAAAAACTGTTTAAAAAAGTTCCGTAGCGTTGAGTGCGCTGCGCCGTCTAGAGGCAGATAAAATATTGCCAATAAACAATATTCGGGATCTTTTACCTACCGCTAGATGGCGCAGCGCGCCTAAATCTTTTAATACATTTCTTCGAAAAAAAGTTTTTCTACGATTATACTGGCTATTTGATAACTCCTATTACACTATAATGGATATTTTCCATATAATGGCTATACTTATAATGGATTCGATTATAATGGCTATTTCCTTCGTCGTTTACCGTAGTGAATGCTCGGTTCCTTTGAATAAAACTTCTAAATGTGTGTGTTTTCTGTTATTGTCTTCTTTGATGTTCCTTTCTATTTTCATTGTTACCAGGTTGCCATGGCAGCTTATGTTGTCCTTTCGTGCGCTTGAACTTGCTGTCTCCCTCACCGCTGTGCATTGGTGCGCTGAATAGTAGGCTTATACATATATGTATGGTTCGCAACAATACATACCATTGATTATCTAGGTATTAAACTGCTCAATTCCATAGTACGTTTTGGCAACCCTTCAATTTATTCGGCTACAATAACTTTGATACGAATGGTTTGTTATAAGGGACAACTACAGTTGTCAACTACAACGGGCGAACCCGTCACCTCAGTTGGGCGGTGTGGACTACAACGTGCGAAACCGTCACCCCAGGCTGGTATAACGATATGTGATCGTTCTTTCAGCCGTGAGATGAGCGTAGAAGACTTTAGGACGGCACAAACCTACGAACCCGCTAGAGTCCAACGCCTTACGGCGGGGCAGTAGGAAGATAACCCAGTGAGGCTACCCAGTTTAGGTAGGATATGTCCGTCTGAAATTAACAATCAGGATACCTCCCTTCCTCCCGACTGGGCCGAAGTCGCTTACGCGGCCTCTACTTGCCGTAATTCAGCGGTGATTCAGTTTAAATCTATCGCGCACCAAAGGCATCTTTTGCCCGGCTCTGAATTCAGGATGAGGTAGCCTAATGGTCATTTCAAGAGTGGTTGGCGACAGGTCAACATCCATCCCCGCTACTTAGGAGACAGTATATTTCCATAGTCTCCAGACTCCTTTAGCAATTAGTCAGATCCGAGTGCACATCCGATTGGCATCGCCGAACAGTGCGCAAACCGTCCAGTAGCGTCGGAAGGCAATCCCACCAGGAGAGATCGATCCACCAGCCGTGAGGCTTGAGACGCGAGAGTCTTACCCGGGGTAGCCTTCCACACGAGGAGGCTTCTGAATATGAGCTGAATCGAGAGTTCGGCCGATGCGAGAACAAAGTGGATCTTATAGCCCAAGCTGCGCGTAACCATTCGCTACCCCTCACTACAGATCATTTGTCAAGTGACAGAAATTCAGTATTATATTTCGGTGAACGAAACGAGTCGAACGAAACTTGATCGACGTTGGGAAATCTAGAAAATTTATTTTCAAAGTAGGTAGTGAGTCAGTTGGCGAAAGTTGTCGAAAATTGCGTACACAATTCGGTAGAAATGAACTGCCAACTGGGAACGGTGTAAGGAAATTTGTAAAGAAAGTTCATTCGGCTGGGATCTTAATGGACAATACACACGTTCCGCATCGCCGCCCAGCTCGCTCGATGGAAAACATTGCTGCGGTAGCTGAAAGTGTGCGTCGACATCCGAGCACTTCCACCCGCCATCTTTCACAAGCATTGTACATCAGCGATATAACTGTGCGAAGAATTTTACATAAAGACCTCGGCATGAAGACCTACAAAGTCAAATGGTTGAAAAATTAAAGTCAGTTGACTATCTATTGCGTTTTCGCTTCGCTGAATGGGCCAATTATCGGTTGGAAAAAGATGAGTATTTTTACCACAAATAAAAACATCTTTTCATCCCATCTATTCGAAAAGGACGACTTGGTTCGCCTTTAAGTGCGCCCAAAAGTGGTGTTTCCTATAAGAAACTTTATAAGTGCGCCGCAATTCTCTTTGCGGCTCACTTTTTGAATAAGTGCGCCGCAATTTATCTTTGCGGCGCACTTTTTGAATTTAGAATATCTTAGACTTCAGCGCCGAAGAAATCGAACGCAAATATTGTTTGAATAAAGACTGGCTGGTACGACGGCCCCTAGTCGCGCCGCCGCGGCCGGCTGAATAAAAAAAAACAAATGAAATTAAAAACGCGCGAACGTCAATTGTTTTTGTCGCCAGAGTTTTCGACAATTTTCACGGATTGTAAGAAATTCATCGTTTTGTTTTGAAAAATGAGTTCTTCAAGTCACAGTGAAAGTATAGATTGAACTCCTGAAAGCATTAGAACTGAGCATACTCATACTCTATGTTTTATTAAATAATAATATTACAATAAAATATCAGGCGCCTTTTATTTTCTCATAGAGGGTGATGAAAAGTAGAGTGTATCACTCGGGCGCAAAATATTTTTGGCTCGGGCGCTTTTTTGAATCCCTCGCTACGTTCAGGATTCTACTAAATTCTAGAATCCCTCACTTCGCTCTGGATTGGGAGTTAATGGGCTCTTGCTGAGTTGGCCACGAAGACCCATTCTGTTCAGGGTTGGTCACACTCACGGGTCAACACCTATCCGACGGCCTCCACGCATGAAGTGCGAGCATGGGTAGGACTCTGGCCTTATGGTTAGTTTCCCCTGGGAATCAACCTTCTGGCGCTCCTGGACGGTCTGCGCACCGTGCGGCGTAAGCCAATCGACTGTGCACTCTGACTAACAACTTGCGGTGTCAACTACAACGGGCGAGCCCGTCACCACAGGACGTTTTAACGATTTTTTCGTTCTGTCGCCCTGCAGTGAACGTAGAAGACTTTGGACAGAACAATCCAACGTCCAGCTACGTCACAACCCGCAAGAAGCCAACGCCTTTACCGCGAGATAGCCAGTAATGTTACCTGGCGGGCCGACCCTCGCGCCTTTGCTTCCAATTGTGACCAGATTTCTCCGGTCTCTCGATTGGTTCCGAGTTCGAGGTCGCTTGCGCGGTCCTCTCCCTTACGAAGCGGTGAAACGGTGTGAACCGAATCTATCGCGGACCAAGGCGTCCTTTGCCCGACTCTGAATCGGGATCGGATGGCCAATGGTCATTTCAAGAGCAGTCGCCGTAAGGTAGACAACCACCCCCGCTCTATAGGAAACAATACAGTTCCCAGACTCCCCCGATTGTTAGTCGGAGAGCACAGTCGATTGGCTTGCGCCGTTCGGTGCGCAGACCGTCCAGGAGCGCCAGAGGTTTGATTCCCAGGGGAGACTGGTTGACCCAGTGTCCTACCCAGGCTCGCACCCCATGCGTGGAGGCCATCGGATGGGTGTTGACCCGTGAGTGTGACCGACCCTGAACACATGGGTCATCGTGGCCACCTCATCATGGGCCCATTAGCTCCCAAACAGTAACAGTCGGGGGAGTCTGGAAGCAGTACTGTTTCCTATAGAGCGGGGGTGGCTGCGGACCTTACGGCGACTGCTCTTGAAACGACCATCGGCTACCCGATCCTGGGTGAACAGCCGGGCAAAGGACGCTGTAATCCGCGATAGATTCGGTAAACACCGTTTCACCGTTTCGTAAGGGAGAGGACCGCGCAAGCGACCTCGAACTCGTAACCAATCGAAAGACCGGAGTAATCTGGTCACAATTGGAAGTAAGGGCATGAGTGTAGGCCCGGCGGGTTACACTCCTGGCTATTTCGCGGTTAAGGCGTTGGCCTCTTACGGGCTTGTGGTGTAGCTAGACGGTGGACTGTTTTGTCCTCAAGTCTTCTGCGCTCACTCCAGGGAGATAGAACGACTAATCGTTAAAACTTCCTGAGGTGACGGGCTCGCCCGCTGTAGTCGACAACCCTAGTTCGCTCTGGATTCCAAAAAGCGCCCTCGCCGTAAAAATATTATTTTGCTCCCTTGTGTTACAATCTACTATTTCCGACGTAGCACATTTTCAACAAAATAGTCGTATTTAAGGGGCGAAAAATACACACCTGACAATTGAAAAGCCAATGCAGTCACAGCGAGTGACCATTTGGTGTGGAATATAGTGTAAAGGCATCATATGGCTATCTTTCTAGAAGCCGCACTAACCTATGACGTCAATGGTGTCAACAAACGACCTCAATAGCGACTGTTATCGTGCCATGGTAATTGACTTTCATTTTCCCAGCCCACCGAACATCTAGGATGGAAAATATTTTGAACATGTTTTTTTTCGAGATGAAGACGGAAATATCCATTTTGAGCCCTCCTGAGACGATTGAGACCATTTCCAAATTGAAGTCTGTCTGCCTGTGTGTGTGTGTGTGTGTGTGTGTGTATTCCTCCACGATAGCGTCCACACGCTTAATCCGATCGAGCTGAAGTTTAATATGCAGACATCATGGCAAGAGTTGAAAAGATTGTGGGTATTATCGGTCCACAGGGCGCAATAGTCATTTATCAGTTTCTAAATATTAGACTAAGAGACTTGAAATTAGGTATACAGATGCATTATTGGGCCGAAATCGCATTGTGAAATTTGGCTGGAATATCTCATATACAAGCTACACTAATAATATTTAAATTACGCCATACATTTTAATCATATATTAATAACAACTGTTGCAAACCCGCCCATACCCGAGAAACGAACCGCGCCTACTGAGGCCTCGAATGGAACACAACCGGGTTCGTTCGCAAACCAAGAGAGGGCGCCCATCGATTTTATCTATAGAACAGAATAGAATAGAATATAATAACTTTATTGTGCTGTAAAAACATAACTTAATGAATGAATTTATTTATTTATTTATTTAAGAATTAATTACTATAAAACATTGATTAGCTTACAAAAATAACAGGAACCGAATGGCAAAACCTTAACCTTTTGCTTATTTGTTTCTGTCACCCAACTGAGACTAGCCCGTTCTAGGGTGGACAGGACTCCAATATTACAATCAAGTTTGCTTGATTGCTTGGTTGCCTACAAATGTACAAGTTTTAGTAAAAAGCTAATGACACTAAATTGCCCTAAAATGTGGTCTTCAGAATAAAATAAAAAATAATAATAATATAAAAATATTAAAAATATATAATAAATAAAATGCAATTCCATTATTAAATCGGCAATAAATATAATATAAAATTCGATTAAATAATATAAATAAAGTTATTTGTGAGAAAAGAAAGAAACAGTCATTAATATTTAATATTATGTTTTAAGTAATATAAGATTTAATATAAAAATACCTAGTCTAAAAGTATAATTCATTGTCAAAGTCAAATATTTTTTGGTAGTTAGTTCAATGTTAAAAAATACTTAACATATAAGTTTAAAAATATGTTAATAATTTGTGCACCTAAGTTTTATTATACTATTATTTCTAACATTTGATGTATGGTTAGTCTGTCATGATTCGATAACCATTTCTTTAATTTATTTTTGAATTCCCTAAATGTCAAATTCATTTTTATTTCCATATTGATCAGATTGTAAAATCTCGGCGCAATGAAAGAGTAATGTCTTTGACCAAATGATGTTTTTCTTCTGGGTATTATTAAGCTATTTTCTACAACTTGTCTCGTTGGTCGCCGGTTCTGATATTACACTGGTTTTATAAAAAAGACAACATATGCACAAATGGCGGACTTATCGCTATAGCGATATCCTACAGTCCAATACACAAAGAAGTAGTAAAGTTAAATTTAAACTAAACTTATACAGGTATATGTCAGTAACTTATGCTAAGGTTGCCCAGGAAAGGATAAAGGAGAGGACAAGGTGAAGTATTTGGTTAGTGGCTGTGTAAAAATAAATGTTTCTTCAACAACTTTTTGAAAGTATGCAACGAAGGAGCATGCCTGATAGAGTGAGGGAGCTGATTCCATAAACGAGCAGAATGGACTGTAAAAGAATGCGTGTTAACAGAAGAATGATGTATCGGAATGGCGAGTGTGTTATCCCGGCTTGGTCGAAGTGGAAGACCGTGGCCGCCCAAAGGGTGGAAATTCTCCTTGAGATAGGAGGGTGAAGTGGGGTTATTGAGTATGTTGTAGAGTAGCGACAACGTATGCAAATTTCTTCGATCGCGAATAGGAAGCGAATGAAGATACTCACGAAAGCAGCTAACGTGGTCGAACTTTCGCAAATTAAAAACATACCCGAGGAAGATATTTTGCAGACGCTCCAGCTTATTCAAAATAACCTCACTGGCATCTATATAAAAAACATCACCGTAGTCAAGTATAGGCGTTAAGAGTGTGGACACAATCATTTTTTTATGTGACATGGGGAGAAATCTTTGAAGTCGCCGGAGACTATGAAAACCATGGAAAATGCGACGACTTACTTGGTTTACTTGATCTTGCCAAGAAAGATGTTGATCTATTATAATTCAAAGGTTTTTAACATTTTTGGTATATCTATAAAATATCTACAAAATTAATATTCCCATGAAATCAGTCCTTTTGCTACTTGCCGGGAAAGTCTTAGGGCGACACGATTTTTTATTCCCTTCCATTAAAGAGGAAGACTCGGCCGATATTCGTTTTGTCAACAGGATGGCGTCACTGCCCTAACAGCTAACGCTAAAATCGACGTTTTGCGCTTTATCTCCGAATTATCAGACAAAATGGCGATGTCAACTGGCCGCCTAGGAGCTACGATTTAACTCGGTTGGATTATTGTTTGTTTGAATCCGTCAAGGACAGATTTTATGACAATTATCCAGAAAATATTGAGGCTTTGAAAGACGCGATTTCAGCGGCTCTTCGTGAAATGGATAGCTCTAACGGTTGAACAAAAAGTACTGAAAAATTGAGACGACAGAATGGGTTACTGCCAATTTAGCCGAGGCAGTCATTTAAGGGGGTATTCTGGTTTGGAGGCCTAAATTTTAGGCGTTTTCCGAGTAGGTTAAAAAAAACATTTGGACAATCCATTTTTTTTACTAGTGACATAGTTTTTTTTTAATTTTTTTTTATTTCGCCAAACTGGTATACAGTTTGTTGGCGAGACAAACTCTTATTTTTCTAGTCTTACACTTCTAATTTTGTGATACAAAAAGACATTAATAATATAAAAAACAATGCACAGCAGTATTACTACTGGTCTTACTACAGGCTTAAATTAGGCCAGTATTACTACAAGCTTAAATGATAGAAACGTATAACAAATTTACTTATGACCACTAATTTCACTATAAACGTCCAACAGGTAGCTTTTTAATTTTTTAAACATCTGTTTGCTCACGCTTATACAGTCTTTCTCAGATACAATAGTATTAAAGATTCTTGGAATGAGGTACTTTAACCCTTAATATCGCGGGGTAAAAATTTAGTGTCACTTCTGCCCGGGACAGTTTTGCGCGTAAAGTCGATGGCCTTGAGAAAAAACGACCATAACTTTTAAACTACTATACGGATCGTAAAAAGAATAACTGTAAAATGATCGCATTGAAATTTGAAATATAAAACACTTATAACATTATCTCGTAAAACAATTAGGATAATAATGAATAAATATTACAAAGTTAGCACAGCGCGGAGCGCCCTAACCAATATTGATTAGATACCATTTTAGGCATTTGTAAGCGTCTAACCAAGTATGGTTAGAAAGGGTTAACGTCCTTTATCCATAGTAGTTGTTCGCTCTTGGTTCTTCAAATCTTTTACGGACTTTTTCTCTGACATTCCTATTGTACTGTATTGGTATTTTAAATTCTGAATTTCTAAAATGCTCCATTGCTTTTAAGTATGTATTTTTTTCATGTATAGGTAATATATCGCATCGCTTAAACAACAACTTATAGTTCTTTTTACATTGTGTTAACACATTTTTATTTACTAAAAGTTTTATTATTCTACGTTGCATTATTCGTTTACGTTTTATTATTCTTCGTTTACGTTTCTTCGTTTCTTCGTTTACGTTTTATTATTATACGCAATACGTTTTATTATTCTACGTAGTGAAATGGGGACTAAAAAAAGATGCGTCCTGGTTGAGAAGTTTCCAACCCTTGTAGTGTAATGAAATAAAGAAATACAAAAAAAACTTGATTAGTAAGGACGTCGCTATGGCCCGGATCATGAAAAAAAAGAGATATTATTTTTTTCCGCAAAATGGCGACGATTAAAAAACACTGTTTTTTATTTTTCCGATTTTTAATAGCTTTATTTTTCAAAATCCAGGGTGTATTATTTTTTAAAATCCCGGATATAATAATAATAATAATAATAATAATTTTATTCATTCAAAAACATAAATTTACAATTGTATTAGTTGCAGAATCTGCCTAACTAGGCCATAGCCCGTACCAAGGAAAACTCTATGTATGGCAAAGATTTATTCATGTGCTCATAATATTAAAATGAAAAATACAAAATATGATAAAATAGAAAATAGATAAGCGAATGCAAATTAAACTTATAATTATATTTAAAATATTGATATAGCATGGTCATGGAAATAAATATTAATATAAAATGTCGTAATATGAACTTTGTAAAACAAATAAATAAATAGTATTAAAATATAAAGTGTAGTGCAATGTATGACAATAATATGCAGACCTTTACTTTAAAATATGACTTATAGCCTTTTCCACCTCATTTCTACCAAGTTGAAGTAAATGTTGTGTAATTTTAGATTTTAATTGGATTGACTTAGTGTTTTGGCATGTTTTTATCGATTCTTTTAGATGGTTATAAATTTTTGGCCCTATAAAGCCAAAGTGTCTTTGGGCGAAGGATGTTCGGGTTTTCTGTACAATGTGTTTACAGGTTGTGGCGCTCCTCGTTGAAATTTTATGCTCAGCTTTAACGTGAATATCTTTACTTTTTATGTAGTTAAGAAAGGTAAGAATATAGAGTATAGAGGGGTAAGCAAAGATGATTTTCGCCAAATTTCAAATAAATTGTTAAAGTAGAACTTGAAATATCCTGTCAACCAGGTCGAAAAAAGTAGTTTCGAGAAAAAGCGTTTGAGACAAAGTTTCGGGAGCGTAACTCATATAATGGTACTTAATTCTGACATTTGGTTCTACTTCAACATTAACATTTTCTGAAGTTCTTACAGCCAAGTGATCTGTGCTAGCTTCATAATCAGAAGTCGGGGAATACATTCTGTGGCAATTAGGCAAAACTACATAAGTCGTTTTTTGACCAAAATGAGTTATAATGACCATTTAACAGCGTTTTTTTAAATCTTTCATTGGGAAAAACTATATAACTCGAAGCACAATATAAAAGAAGTTATAGCACCTACTTTCTTACTAGTTATATATTGTTCGGGTGAGCAAAACTACATATATAAAATCGAAGACTATCGCGGTTGTTTGACATTATAAATAGAATAGAATAGCACACGATCTAATACAGACGAAACTCAAAAACCGAGCCGATCAAGAGCATTCTTACCATACGTCAAGGGCGTGACTGATCGAATAAGTAAGATGCTAAACAGATTCGATATAAAAACGATCTTCAAACCGACCCAAAATATAGCTCGATTTTTGAGGCCTGTAAAGGATGTAATACCACTGCAAACCCCGGGTGTGTATAAAGTCGAATGCAGCTGCGGTCTAGCCTACGTTGGACAAACGAAACGGCCCATAGCCACGCGACTGACAGAACACATCAAAGCTGTTAAAAACGTTCAGCGAGAAAAATCGGCGATCTGCGAACATATATTGGATAGCGGAAGTAACCACTGGATGCAGTTTCAAAATCCCATTGTTCTATCCGAGGAACAATTCTACTTTCCTCGCATGATCCGGGAAGCCATTGAAATAAGAAGAACTCCGAACTTCAATAGAGATGACGGCTACAAACTCTCTTCTACGTGGAACCCTCTTCTTAAAATGTTCCCGCCGCCGAACGCCGAACGCAAAGACGTAAAACAGGATACAGTGAGTGTTGTGTGCAAGACGGATTTTCAAAATTCCCGCGCTCCGAGCCCGGCCCCCTACCACCGTTATAACCTACGGCAGCAGTGGCGGCAGCGGTTTGCGGCCTAACCGCAAAACAACGGACTGACAGCTCTTCAGTCTACCCTAGACAACGGCGGCTGCAACGTCACCGAAACGTTGGGTCCTACAAATTTCACGCGGTAAATTCGTTTTCTATTCTATTTATAAAACTACATATGTTTAACTTATGTACTTTTTCTTAACTATTGATAGGTGGGCATAGTAGCATACGTTAATTATCTTTTTATTAACACATATTATTTTAAAATTACACATATACTTTAAGAGAGCACACATCTTTTATTCCATGTGCCAATTTTAGTCATAAATTTCAAAATGCTCCCCTGAAAAAATGGTATTTCTGACTTATGTAGTTTTGCCTAATTGCCACAGCACTATAGTACGGGGGTATATTGATCGATTTGTTCCGGCACGATCGGTTCATTTGCTACGTCACAAAAGCCGCTGTAACTCCGAAAATAATTCGAACTTTGAAAAATCCTAAGGACATATCCCTAAAGGTCTAAACTTTGAAAATATGTAAAGAAAAAAAAACGATTAATTCAAATTCCTAGACCAGAATAACCCCTAAAATGAAATGCACTCAAGGCCAATGAATCCACGTCACCAAAATAAACGAATGAATATCTAGGAAACTTAGGATGCTAGATTATTCAATAATGATCATATTAATAATGAATATTAAATGCTAGGACCGCTTCTTATATTTTTTTTGTAACAAATCAGAAACAAACGCAAATAAAAAATGCAGTGAATTCGTAGTTCAATTTTCAAAAAATCATTCATTTTGTTGTAGCCTTTTTCGATGGCATTAGTTTATAGCAATAAAGGATTTTAATTAATTTTATTTGAGTAGTATTATATATTCAGTAGTATTATATATTTATTTGAGTATCATCATCATCATTTATTCATTCCATAAAATCATTTCACAATACTGAGGAACATGTCAAATTTTACAATCATAATTTACCGGATGATAAAACCGCTTTGATTAATTAAAAGGAAAAAAAAAATATTGTAATCAGAGGTGATTACTTAAAAATAGTAAAATTTACCAAATAATCAATAATCAAACAATAAATAATAATCAATACAATGAAAAATAAAAATTCTGAAACATGCGTAATTAAAAACAATGTCAATAAAATCTAAAACTTAGTGCGAAAGTATAGTCATAATATGGTTATTTATAATCAAGCAATTGTGGACGCAATATCATAAAAGTCGTCCAGTTTGTAAAGGGCATGTTTGACTAACTGATTTTTCAAGCAGATTCTATATGCTGCCATCTCAAGTCTTCTCGTCGATGACGGCAAAGCATTGAACAATTTAAAACTAATATATAAAAATGTTTTTTGATATTTAGTCAAGCGTACTTTAGGCAATAACAAAATCACAATAATCTAGCATTCTAAGTTTTCGAGATATTAAGGTTATGTTACTGACCGAATTCATTGCTCTAGAGCAGAGGCTCTCAAACGGTCGATCGCGATCGACCCGTCGATAATTTCTTTTTAATATTTAGAAAATGTAATGGTTGATTTTGTATAGTTTATTGACTTTCAGATTTCTAACGTGATTTAATTTTATTTTTGCCAGATATATGATATGTTTAAAATATGAAGATTATAAAAAATGTATATATTAATTGTAAGTTCTATACCCTCGCCGGGTTTTTTTGGAATAAAATAAACTTTGAACTTTGAACTAATTGCGTACTATCTTATGAAAACTATGCTGAGGACATTCAGTGCCACGCTTCAACATCCAAAGTAATTCTTTAGTAACTAGAACTCGTTTATTTCGTAAGAGCCAATAAACTCGCAATTTTGAACAAGTATGAGTTTTTTATTGACTATTTAGACCAGATCTACTCCTACCTTGACAAAAAATGCATATTGTGGAAAACTAATGTCTGTCGTTCCTACTAATTCTACGTGGATTCATGGCCATGAAATGATGCAATGTCCCTGTATAGAAATAGAAATATATTTATTGTCCGAAATTGTGGTGGTACATTTATGGTGATAATGCGTAAAACTATGTCTCTCACAATAACCTGTTATTATAACAGACTAGCTGACCCGTGCCCACTTCGATGGGCGGTAAAACTTTTTACTTGTGATGAAATTATGAGTGTGGTTCGGTTAGTACTAAGTGCTATGATTCATTTCCTGACTGCCAAAAGAAGGGTTATATTTTTACTGCATATGTATGTATGTATTTGCATGCAAATTTGACTATATTACCGTTATTTGTGAGTGTCTTCTTGTGAGTGTCTTATTTGTGAGTGTCTTACCTCTTTAACCATTTATGCAGTAAAAGGGAAAAGTCTTTTGTTTTAAACACTTGAGACGATAAATTTACTTATTTTGATAAGAATTCATAATTGTTAATAATATGACAAACATGACCTAACGATTTAAATTATTTTTTTAATATAAAATACTACTTTTTGTGACTTAAATATAAAAATTAGACATATGCTGTCGCTGACTTTTTTGTAGACATTGTCAAGCTCTACAACTTTTCTCTAGAATTTAACCATATATCTCTCATCGTTAAGGCAGCGTTAGTTAGAAACGTTCTCGTTCGACCGCTTATTCTCCGACTTACGTTGCAAATCCGACTACCACGAAAAAGTCTTTACATTTTTCGAATTAATATATAGCCTATGACACTCACAAATAACGTGGCTTTCTATTAGTAAAACAATTTTCGAAATCGGTTCAGTAGATCCAGAGATTACTTCCTACAACGTCACAAACTTTACCTCTTTATAATATTAGTATAGATTGACAAATTTACTTATCTGCTAAATTTACTTATCTGCTAATTATAATATCTTATTAAAAAATCTAATTATTTCACTGGTTTGCCTATAATATCTAAATCAAATCAATAATAATTCGTAATGTTCATTGAATGGCCTGAAATAACATTTAAGAGAAATATAACATGAAAAAAATCTAAACAGACCGGATAAGTAGCACTAACACTAGAAGACAATTAATAAAAATAATTCACCAATAATATAAAAATTAATGAAAAAAAATCAAAATCAAGGAATAATCAAAAATCCGCCTATAAATACGAAATGTATATAATTAAAAAATGTGTAATCTTCCTAATTGAATTATTGTAAAAAAGAAAATGAAAATGCATGCCCACAATATAATATTATGAGAAATATTCGTTTAATGTGTAAAAGCTTTTATCGATAAGCCATTTTTTCAACGCTGCGGTAAACCCTTTTCCATTTATTTCTTCGATATTTGCAGGTAGGTGGTTATAGCTTTTTATTGAACTGTATAACATTCCTTTTTTAAATATAGTTAAATTTGGCTTGGGTGCTTGTAGCTCATGTTTATTTCTTGTGTTATAGCCGTGTTCAACATTGTTTATTTTGAAATACTGATCGTGGTTTCTTACAAATTTGCAGGTTTCCAAGATGTGTATCGATATAAACGTTAGCACACACTCCTTTTTAAACAGTGGTTTGCAGCTGTCAGTCTTTGGAATTCCACATATAATTCGTAAGCATCGTTTTTGAACGATGAATATTTCCTCTGCGTTTACCGAATTGCCCCAAAGCGTAATTCCATATTTTATACAGGCGTAAATATATGCATAATATGCCATAAAGGCTGTTTTTTATCTGTAGTTCGTTTTAAAATCCTTAGCGCGTAGCAAAATTTCGAAATGTTTATTTTTACATCTTCGACATGGGGTTTCCAGTTCAAATTACAGTCTATTGATATCCCTAGTAATTTGAATTTTTGCACTTTATCAATAACCTGAGCGTTATGTTTAATTTCGAAATCGTATTTTTGTGCTTGATAGGAATGAAACTGCATACATTTTGTTTTTAAATATTTACGCATATACAAATATAAATAGATACTCATATACATCTATAGATAAAATATATATATATATCCATATATGCACATATACACATACATATATGTATACGAAAATAATAATAAAACCAAAATAAATAAAAATTAAAACTAAAATAATATACATATATAAATCAATTACATATCTATAATAGTCATTTAAAATTGTCATGGTAAAAACTAAATACTAAATACTATCATTCAAACAACAACATACAACATACAACAGTCAGCATATTCCCTAAACCGTCCCTACCCACCTCCAACAACCAATCGGTTGGTGATTTTTTAAAAGTGGATGTCTTCTCACTACTTTTAATTGCGCCGGGAAGATTGTTGTACATTCTAGGGCCAATGAACGTGAAATGGCGCTGGCCAAATGCTGTGTAAGTTCTTGGCACCATCATATCACCAGTGTTTGTTGCTCTCGTCTTTCCAACTCGTTGTTGTTTTTAAGGGGTCATTTTATTTTTAGTATATATTAGGGCCATGCGAATATAAAACTGTCCTACATTCAAAACCTCGGACTGGATGTAAAGAGTGTCTGACGGAAATCGATACGGTTTACGTGCGATTATTTTTAGAATACATTTTTGCGCTACTTCTAGAGGGTGTAGAGTGGACCTTGTACAACCGCCCCATCCTATAATACCATATCATAGTATTGACTGACACAATGCATAGTAGGTGTTTATACCGCTATACTTATACCATGTCCACAATACACCTTACCTACCTAGACGACAATCCTGCATCACACTTACTTGCAGCCTCTCAGAGTCGATCGAACGAAGTCTATCAATATTGAGGTAGATCGCCAGCAGCCTAAATTTGAGCACCCCTGCTCTAGAGTGTAGTATTCCATTATTAATCGAAAGGTAATGAGGCTCTCGAAAATAAAGTATTAATCATTTAAAAATATTTGTTGCATTTTCAGGTAGTAGGTTTGCATTGTTAAAACGAACTTAAAGTTACCGCACCTTTATAATCAGTGCTGATACCAAAACGACCTCTTTTTGCAGTAATCATGGTTGAGTGTAAGATATCGCTATAGCGATAAGTCCGCCATTTGTGCATACATTGTCCAGTGGCGTGCCCAGGGTTCGTAAATAGGGCAAGCCCGACATACCTCTTTGTGTTTTTTTTACGCTTTTTATAGTAAAAAAGTGGTACCTCTTTACTCTTTAATCTTCAGTTTGAAATTTACTGCTTGGGTCGTACATTCAATAAAGCACACTGAAGGCATGCTACTGCAAGACAGAATTTAACATATACTTATCAGCAGTCGCATACCTCTAGTGGCTTTAAAGGACTCTCTAGCTAGACGATCAAGCATGCTTGTTAAAAATCGCGTCGCGGGCTGGGAGGGGATCGTAAACCGCAGAAAATATGCATTTTTTAAAAATATTTACCAAAAATGCCAGTCACGTCATTCATCAATCAATTACTTCTAATTAACGTGACTCCCTGGTATAAACTACAAAATTATGCATTTTTGGTAAATATTACAAAAAAATATTTGTATATTTCCTGCGGTTTTACGATCCCCTCCCTGTCCGCGACGCGAAGCTTGTCAAGCATGCTTTTTCGTCTAGAGAGCCCCTTAGAAAAGCCATTTTATTTGCTTGAGTTGACCCTTGCTTGAGTTGATAAGTTGACCCTTGCTTGTATGAGCTGTAAGACTATTTTATAAAAAAGTGAACAAAAAGTAAAATAAGTGACCCTTAGAAAGCTAGCCATGGGAATGAAACTCACGCTGGCATATTTTCATCGTTTATATTCTAAATCGAAGCGTCTACCTTTTTTCAAAAATGATTTTATTACGTCTGAGTAAAATGATGGCGAACGCTTTAATTCTTTTAACAACTGTTTTTCAATAGCAACCATAACTCAGATAGACGTTCCTGACCCTGTGTATTTCTTAGGTAAGTATGAATAAGCTTAAGAGATGAGAATGCACGTTCTGCGGAAGCACTTGTAGCAGGAATAGTGACGACAAGATACGCTAACTTCAACAATTGGGGAAAGGTGTCTTCGAGGCTATTCTGACTAATTCGTTCAAAAACATTGCAATCTTTCAATTCAAGAGAGGAGTACAAACAAATCATTTGGTTCTTTAAAACCTTCTGTCAAAATGGTTTGCATAAATGTCAAATAATGAATCTAATGCCTTTGTAGGAAAATCTAAACGGTATTTCTCGTATAGTTTGTTGTTGAAGAGTTGGAAAAATTTCAATTTGAAAATTTGCGAATATCGATCGTCAATTTCGCAAAATATGTTGTCAATTAATTACCTGGACAAAAAGTCGTTTGTATTCAGTATGAGCACAGCGTACGTTGCGTCTCAAACGAGGTGCTGAGTTATTTTAAAGATTGTTTTCATAAATTTGATCAAATTCATATTGAAATTCAACACGTAACCAAGTCTGAAATTCCTTTATTTTGTTTTCCTTTCTTAATTCCTATAACCCACATCGACTTGTGATTTTTGAAGAATGTTGTACAAACGCTCAGTTTTTTAAAAATTCGGCGGAAAACAAGGTGAAAAAATTTAAATGGAATGATCGCATCGAGTTTTTAAAATTCTTCGCTGCTAAAACCGTATCCCCGTCTTAGTCCTGCGGGTTGTCACATATGTCAGAAAACAAAGTAATAAGAATACATTACTGACCACAAAGGACAATTTCCTCCATTTTTTTATCAGGCACTAAAACCACAAATCAATTGAAATTACACAATAAAAAATTAGCCCGACGTCACTCGCACATTGCAATCCAAACTAATTATAATGAAGTCGCGCTTTCTGTTGACACGTTCGCATTCGCAGTTCGCATTCAACGTCATGGCTAAGCAAGCCCGGCTTAGCTCCCGATACAAAAGTTGTATATACACATATATTGTTTAGCGTAATTTGCCACAGGTGCGAATGAGAGGAACACTGATTTTGAAAGCCGCATTGAAAGCCCATAATGTGCGAGCGAGACAGCAATCGCGCCCTGTCTATAATTATCGCACCCTGTCGATAACAGATTTTTTCTCGCGTGGAGCGAGCTGTGCGCGCTAGATAGCAGTAGGAGCGCTAGCAAAAAAAATTGTTTAGTTGTTTTTTTACGAATTGTGTTATTCATTTATTTAATTGTTAATTTGGAATTATAGGCAAGCCAGGCTTTTCGGCTTATATGAAGAGACCGCCACTGACATTGTCATTTTTTATAAAACCAAACCAGTGTAATATTCATTAACCCTTCGAGTAGCGGAGAAATTTCATGGCAGACTGCGGCAATTTATTGGAATTTCTTGCAATATTGCCGCGCTCGACAAACAGTACTATAACTATGGAACTGCTATAGCAATCATAAAAAGAATAACTGTGCAATGATCGCATTGAAATTTCGTATATAGAATATTGAAATCTCATTTTGTAAAACAATAAGATAATTATGAATAAATATAAGAATGTCGAAAAAGTAAAAAAAACGGTATTTCTAACTTATACTTGTCTTAAGGAAAAATACGGAACCCTATTTAGAAATTGTAAATACTATCGTGATATTTATTAGATTCTTTATCAAACGTAATATTTCGTTTTGCTTATTTACATACAAAAATATTTAGATATTAGCTCATAAAAACCATTTTTTTTTATGATTTCTCGAAAAAAAAAAAAATATGTTGGACAATGGAATTTTACCAGAAATATCTGCGAAATGACGCGCAAAGTTATTCTAGCGGCCGTCTATGTATCTATGGTAATAATGAGATATTTGTTATGGATTTTAGGATGCGTTTGAATCAGAAAATAATATTAATGTGCGTCGTTACGTAGTCAACGGTGTTCTGATGTGCAACCAAATTTGGTCGTTACGTAGCCGAAGGAGTAATGTTTTTATAGCACAATAAAGTTATTTTATTCTAGTACCCGAAAAGTACCCCAGTTTTTCGTTTGTTTCACGTGCCCAGATGCAATACAAGCCACTTCAGCAACTCTACTATGATACGGTTACTCAGCTCTTTTAATAACAGGTTTAATGACCTTTACATTTTTTCTCTGGACAGGAAGCCTTTTCTTCACGCAGTCGAAGAAAAGCTCAGGAACGATAATAATTTAAATATTTATAAAATACGCACTACTTCTTCTTCTTCTTCATCAGCGCGCATTCGCCCACCGTCGGGCATACGCCTCTCCAATCACTCTCCATCCGGATCGGTGTCCGTTTCCCTCATCCAGACTGGTCCAGCTGTCTCCTTGATGTCATCGGACCATCGGGCCGGTGGTCTGCTCACACTTCTTCTGCCTAGCCGGGGTCTTCTAGCTAGTGGGGCTGATGGGGACTGGTAAGGTTGTACTGTTCATCATGATTGGAGGTATTTAGCCCGATACCCGCCACGTCGGCCACACGTCTTGGCGAGCTCCACACTTTCAGGAAAATATTTCCATTTCCTAGGCTTGTGGCAGCCTGGTCGGGTTACTTAACCACCGAATTACACTATATTCACTAAATTTATTATTTATTGTTGAGAAAATTTCAAAATATATGTTGACGCTTAGAATTTAAATTGCACTACTTATTACTTTATTATATACAATGTATTTATGTGTGTATGTGTGTTTATATGTATATATAAGTCAATAGTATACGTATGTATGGCCATTTATGAACGTACATTACATATAGTGTTATAACAATCCCTCCCTTCCATTTCCATTCCCCTATTGTACTTATACATTTAAATTTAGAAATGCTTTTTTCCTTTTTTCTTAAAAAAAAGGTTATAAAATTATTATCTTTTAAATAGGTCCTTTATATTATTTGCTAATTTGAAATGTATTAATGGCTATATTAATGTTAATTTATAAAATGTTCTTTTATAAAATGAATATGCTGTATACATTTAGCTAATAATATATATATATATATATATATATATATATATATATATATATATATATATATATATATATATATATATATATATATATATATATATATATATATATATATATATATATATATATATATATATATATATATATATATATATATATATATATATATATATATATATATATATATATATATATATATATATATATATATATATATATATATATATATATATAAATATATATATATTTATATATATATATATATATATATATATATATATATATATATATATATATATATATATATATATATAAAATGGAAAGAACATATTTCGTCAAAAAACAAAAACGTTGTCTTCCTGCAGTCTCGAGATTTAAGTATTTTTGTTATATAGTGACGTGACCTTTCCGGCGTCGACTCTGACTATACTCTATTATTATACTAGCTAAAGCGAGAATAGGAAACTTTCAGCTATTTTACGACTCTCAGAATGGCTGGCTGGACCAACCCATAATGAAAGTGTTATATTAATACGATCATAAAACCAGCTATTAAAATTTCTTACGAAATTGGCAGATCAATAAATATAATTACTATAGAGTAATATAGAGCGGAACTTATTAATGTAGTATTTTAATATTTATTATGACTTTAGTCACTTCGCTCATTGGTAGAAAATCGAATGTTAAAGTAATTAGTCATTACTCCTATCAAAAAAACAGGAAGTAGTCATTACTCCTATCAAAAAAACAGAAACTTTGGACACGTAATGTTTAAAAAAACAGAATATGGAAATAAACAATGCATCCTAGCTCAAAAACTGAAGGAAACGGTTATTATTTATTTATTCCGTAGCCGGCGATTGGGGAGGGGGTCGCCCTCGCAGCCAATGCGCTGCTGTCGGTGCCGCTGGATCTCGTACTCCATTCACGATTCGCTTCCATTCTTGACGATTTTTTGCCACGTCTCGGGCATCCCACCGATAATCGTTGATTTTTATAGGTCGTCTTTGATGTTATTTAGCCAGGTTTTCTTCGGTGTCGATCGCTGAATTCTCCATTCTGTCGGACGGTCTCGCCAAAGAAATTTTTCGTGGCAAGCGATTATCGTTCATTCGGCAAACATGGCCGAACCATCGTAGTCGACGTTTTTGTATTTCTTCTTCGATCGTTGTTACTAGATCGCATCTTTCTCTAATAGTCTTGTTTCGAATTCGGGCGAGGAGTGAGACACCGAGAATCTGCCTCAAGCATCGCATTTGGAAGACTTCGAACTTGTTGAGGTCCGATTGTAGTAACGTCCACGTTTCCGATCCATAAAGAAGAATGGGAAGAACCAACGTTCGGTATAGTCGTACTTTGGTTTTGATGGTAATATTCGATCGCTTCCATATGCACCAATTGAGCGAGGCGAATGTTGCTGTTGCCTGACCGATCCGGCTATGGACATCGGCCGTCGATGCCACTTTCTTTTCCGTAACCAACGATCCTAAATACTTGAAATGTGGGACCTGTTCGATTTGGGTTCCATCGAGGTAAACGCTGGCCTTCGAACCGTCCGTAGTGAGCACTTTGGTCTTATCCGCATTGATTTTCAATCCATATGATTGAGCAATTCCGGATATGTCGTACAAAAGGTCCGTTGCTTCGGCATCAGTGTCGAAGGAAACGGTATGAATTTATCGACCGGATTCAGATCCATCATTATATTATTATTATTACACTTCTGGGGTGTGAGCGTTAGACTCCAAACTTACGACCGGCCGTGGTTTAGGACAGTGCCTTGCGACACGCGAGCGGTAACCGTACCATCCATTTGAATCCAAAATATTTGAGATGCGGAATTCGCGGTTTTAGATTTTAGATATGTTTTAAAGGAAAGAGTTGATTATTTTTTTCAAAGACCACTTGTATTTACTTATTTATTTTATTTTCGGGAAACGTACAGCGCTTCATTATTTATTACTAATTATTCTAATACAGTGTTTCGCTGGCCCATTAATTGTTTCCTACATTATTTTCTTATACGGTAAATCAAAAGTTGCATTGCACTAAATTAAATTAAATTAAATTACAATCGAACTATTGCAAGGATAGGAAAGGAGAGGTATGGGATATATGTAGGATAGGATATAGGTATTCAAATTATGCTCTTTGCTATTCTCATTTTCGCTCTGAGTGTTTTGAAACAATTTGTATACTCACTATATTATATACTCACTTCCTAGACGCCTAGTGAGCTAAGGACAGCCTCGCTGAATTTAGGTTGAATCAAGTAAAAAATGTCGATATCTTCGAATCGACTGTTATATGTGGTCATCAAGCGGTGCATAACAGAGTTTCGGGCGTAACTAGTGTTCACACGAGGGATTTCGAACGTACGAGGAGAGCGAACCCTTCGTGGCGGAACCAACAACGACAGTTTCTTTACCAAATGAGGGCTATCAATTTTGTTATACATTATTTTATGCAATGTCATATCAGCCGCTGTGTGGCGGTCTTCCAGTGAACACATTACATTTTTATATTACATTATATTTTCGTCTTGTCCAATTGACGGCTAAAAACCGCTCTTGGACGTTTCAAAATAGTTGTATTAGGTAGTAAGTCTCGTTAGTACTCTTTACTGAACATACATAGGTATCTTTAAGAGGTGAAACAGAGATCTGGGTGGTAGACCACGAGCACCAACTTCTACCAGTGAAGTTGGACAGTGAAGCCGTTCCGGGTGATAACATTTAATTCTATAGTAAATTCTACCGCAAGGGCCGCCATCTTCCGAGATAGGGAGTAAAGATTTATATCTGGATGTTGTTCATAGATCTTATACTGCTTAAAGACCGAATCGACCTTCGGAATCTGGAGCTTTCTCGATTATTCAGAAGGGTTTTGAAGTGGAATGTTTTTGTCTGTAGAGCCATCCCGCACAAACTGTATTGGGGGTTTGGAGGGTACTGTCAGACCCTTGTTGGCACGAGCCACTGAGAGGATAATTACCTCGCGAATAACAGCAAGGTCTTTGTCGTGGCGGTAAGTGCACCGCCCATGATCTAAGGCCACAGTATGATAACATCCAGTAAGTTCACTCAAGAGCTACAAGGCAATGCGGGAAGAGGGTGCGACGGAAGTGGGGTGAGGGAGTAAGTCATGTCGCGTCCTTAGGCCCATAGTTACGGCGCTGTGGGCGCAGTTTGTGTCCGCTATACTTTTTTGTGGAGATTTACGAGTCGACGCCATATGGTATTCTCAGAACAAATCGGTAGCATAATAGCATCTGCGTCGCCGGTGCACCGTAAATGTGGTGGACGATGCTTTAAGAAGAAGACGAGTAATCATATTACGATTTGTGGTAGCTCTTAAGATTCCTGACGTCACTTGCTTCGATTTAATTTTTTTTCTAAGAGAAGCTACTGTCTGGTATACTGTGCTAAGGCCGCCTTGCAGCCAGCTAGAAGTATTTTGTAAGCCCTGCGATTTATTTTTTAAATGATATGGTTAAGGCTCCCTTCCGAGTTGACGCGACTAAAAATTTAGATATTTTTGCAATGCCACGCGCCCGCGCGCTTTCGATATATACATAAAGATGTATAGGTATACCGCGGCGACAAGGGAATACGTCCCACCGTTGCCAGTGGCTAATTACGAATGACGATTTCGGCTTCGCGCGTCGTCTAATATAGTCGATTTAGCTTTTCAATTATAATATAATAAATTATCAAATGAATAGATTTTATAAAGTAAAAATTAGATTACAATAATAAAATAACTTAAAATCACTGTGTTATTTTTTAAATCACTCAAAAGTATCTTAAATAACTACATAGAAAAAAAATAATGTTTGGCCATAACATTTCTAGAAATTACGTAATTTCAAACATTTTTTTCTTATATTTTTTGTATGGAAGTTCCAAAAACTGTCTTAGTACAATGCAAATAGACCATACGCTGGTGTAAATAGTATTTTTTAATATTGACAATCATCTCTAGGTTTTCAAAAACTGAAGACAAATCTCGCTCGTTTATATTTTTTTGGAAACAGTAACAGAATAAAGATAATTTACACTTAATATGTAAATAATTTATCAATTTCGTTTGGGCGAAATGATAGCTTAAGGACCGGGTTTTTGAAATCCGGCATAATTGTATTAAAATTATTTTTCGTGTTCTCACAACCAGGCCACAAAATTATGCTTCACTAGCTGCGCCCCGCGGTTTCACCCGCGTGGTGATGGAAAATTGTGATAATGATGATAGAAAGTATTTTATATTTTCGTAAATTGTTTTTATATTATTCTGCTATTCTGCGAAAAATTGTCGAAAATATAAAATACTTTCTATCATCATTATCACAATTTTCCATCACCACGTGGGTGAAACCGCGGGGCGCAGCTAGTACGTTATATATACGTGTAACTGTAACGGTTTTTGCGGCGCACGCCAGAATAGCACGCAGATGGCAGTTTTTTTTCCTACTTACTTGACACTTATCGTTATATTTTGGATAATTCACACTATATCTCTATAAATTATAGCCTATGTGTTATTCTGATGTGTACGCTATATTATTGTAAAGTTTCATCAAAATCCATTCAGTAGTTTTTGCGTGAAAGAGTAACAAACATCCATACATACATTCTTACAAACTTTCGCGTTTATAATAGTAGTAGGATATAGCTTTTGGCCGCCACGGCCGGCACGACCTCTTTGAAGTTATATTTCTGGAGGATCTATGAGGATATTTTTGATAAGGATCTTTTTGACTTTGGTGAAAGCGCTTCTAGATTGATCTTTGCGGCATTTTATCTCCTGACTACGATCTCATTCATCATTCGGTAAGCTGTCGACTTTCGATGCGTATCTCAAAGAAATTACTTTCTGTTATATTAAGTGGTGCTCCAGTTTTGAACGAATCGCTTTCAATTTCGCAAAAGCGTGCCGTCTCGATTTCGCCACTGGAGCGTTAGACTGCATCACGAACGAGTCTATAGTAAAGCGCTTGAAGCAAAGAGTGAAAGGTAAGCATTTGGTCAAGGTAATGAAACGGTACGGTCAGGGTTGTTGGTTAGGAGTAATAGTTATCGGGCCATGCATTTACATTTAGAAAGTCTATAAAATATTTTACAAATTCAGTTCGCAATGTCTTATTTATTCATTCATTTTATTTTATTTCTGGAAACATACAGCGCATATATTTGAAATACGTGTGCATAAACATAATGTAGAAAAAAGAGAAAAACATTACGCCGATAATCGTTTCCTATGAAATTAACCGATTTCCGCATATTACACATTTGGATTTCGGCATATTACATTTAAAAATTAATTGTAAAATAAACTAAGTTCATATTAAATATAAAATTAATATAGAAAACCGATGGGAGAGGTAGGGAATTGGAAGTGATTAGGAAGAAGGAGTTAGACGATGATATGTGTATATGTATATAGATATAAATAAAGATATAGATAGGTCTTATAGTGGATATATAGATACAGATATTTATTGATGTTTATAGATATTTTTAGATATATAATAAATATTTATAAATATTTGTAGTAGCTGTGTAGTAAATGTTGCATGAAAATTATATAACTAAGAACGATAGTATAAAATCGAAGACTATCGCGGTTGTTTGACATTATAAATAGGATAGAAAACGAATTTACCGCGTGAAATGTGTGTGCGTGTGTGCGGATTCATCCACGAAAAGATATTCCAGGATCTACAGACATTCTCCGTGTCGCCAGTGTCAAATTGTTTCGAAAGTTGATTCAAAACAATCGGTACAAACTCGATAATGTGCAAAAAGAATTATTATTTCTTCATCTAGAATTAAGCAGCGTATTAAGTGGCGAGGATTTTCACAAGTGCGACAGAGTTTCCTTCAGCCAATCGGAACGTACCACGGTGCTATGTGAGGAGTCGCATAATGCCAAGTTTCTGCGCCTGGCAAACGCAGGGCATTCCCGCAAGGAGGTACCGAAATACGCTGTAAGTACTGTCATTAATCTTTCGAAAATTGACATTGACCAGCCGACGACAGAAATTCTTAGCAGGGAATTAAATTATGTACCGACACCGAACCGTTTGCCTGTGGAAAGTATTATCGGTGGCATTGAATAAGTCATCTCTCGTAACAAGATCCCTGCGCCAGAGGCCGACTTACTGCGACAGGATGTAGCTGTCTTTGTACGCAAGGCCAAGCTCCCACAGTCGAACACCACAGCCGCCCAGAGAAAAAGCTTAAAATCTCTGCGGGATAATAAGGACGTAGTTGTGTTGCGGGCCGATAAAGGCAACGCAACCGTGATACTCGATACTGTGGACTACGAGCGGAAAATTGGGACGCTCTTAGAAGACGCCAACACTTACGAGAAGGTGAATTACAATCCCACGAGCAGAATTACCAGGCAAACGAGAGTTTTAATCGATAAATCTGTCACTTCCCTCCCAGAAATAGCTTATCTCACTAAACCACGTAACGTACAGCCACCGAAATTATATGGCTTACCTAAAATCCATAAGGATAATGCACCATTGAGACCGATTGTGAGCCAAATCGACAGCCCCACATATCCTCTGTCAAAACACTTGGCTGGTGTCCTCCAACCGCTTACGGGCAAAACGACGTCTTACGTGAAAGACTCGCGACATTTCGTAAGCATTATTAGAAGCTTAAAACTGGCCGAAGACGAAATAATGGTGAGCTTTGACGTCGAATCTTTATTTACGAATTTGCCCATTTCGGAGTGTCTTACGGTGGTGAGAGATAAACTAAGGTCTGAGGACCTCCCTATTAGCTACGCCGACATGCTTCAACATTGCCTGACATCCTGCTACTTTCTATGGAACGGCGATTATTACAAACAAATCGACGGAGTAGCAATGGGATGCCCCGTATCGCCGATAGTTAGTGACCTATATATGGAATATTTTGAGGAATTAGCCATAAAAACCTCCAAAATTAAACCCATTCTCTGGCTTCGCTACGTGGATGATACCTTCTGCATCCTGAAAGGCAACATTCAAACGGTGAAAGAATTCTTGGGTCATCTAAACTCCATACACCCAAAAATCAGTTTCACCTATGAAGTAGAGAAGGACGGCTCCTTACCATTTTTGGATGTCAAAGTGACGAGGAGAAGTGACAATACTCTCGGACATACGGTATATCGGAAGCCCACACATACGGACAGATATTTGCATGCAAGCTCACACCATCATCCCTACCATCAACGTTCAGTGCAAACGTCGCTCGTGAATCGAGCACGCGATCTATGCGACACTGAGCATTTTCCGAAGGAGATGGAACATGTCAATGATGTCCTTAGGAAAAATGGATACGGAAAATATCACGAGACACGCACACGATCTAATACGGACGAAACTCAAAAACCGAGCAGATCAAGAGCATTCTTACCATACGTCAAGGGCGTGACTGATCGAATAAGTAAGATGCTAAACAGATTCGATATAAAAACGATCTTCAAACCGACCCAAAATATAGCTCGATTTTTGAGGCCTGTAAAGGATGTAATACCACTGCAAACCCCGGGTGTGTATAAAGTCGAATGCAGCTGCGGTCTAGCCTACGTTGGACAAACGAAACGGCCCATAGCCACGCGACTGACAGAACACATCAAAGCTGTTAAAAACGTTCAGCGAGAAAAATCGGCGATCTGCGAACATATATTGGATAGCGGAAGTAACCACTGGATGCAGTTTCAAAATCCCATTGTTCTATCCAAGGAACAATTCTACTTTCCTCGCATGATCCGGGAAGCCATTGAAATAAGAAGAACTCCGAACTTCAATAGAGATGACGGCTACAAACTCTCTTCTACGTGGAACCCTCTTCTTAAAATGTTCCCGCCGCCGAACGCCGAACGCAAAGACGTAAAACAGGATACAGTGAGTGTTGTGTGCAAGACGGATTTTAAAAATTCCCGCGCTCCGAGCCCGGCCCCCCACCACCATTATAACCTACGCAGTGGCGGCAGCGGTTTGCGGCCTACCCGCAAAACAACGGACTGACAGCTCTTCAGTCTACCCTAGACAACGGCGGCTGCAACGTCACCGAAACGTCGGGTCCTACAAATTTCACGCGGTAAATTCGTTTTCTATCCTATTTATAAGAACGATAGGTATTAACAAGCTCGTTAGGTGCAATTGATTTGAATAATTCTTTAACGAACGTCGGTTGGTTGAGGTTGAAAATATCGATGGGGAGAAACGAGAGTCGTACATGCACATCAGCCTATAAGCGATGGAATTTTTCCCGTAGTTGGTATTGGCACGAGAGACCTCAAAAGTGCGTGAATTGCGAATTAATCGCGGAGGAACGAAAAAACGTAAGTTTTCAACAAGGTATGGACTATCTATGGTATTGTGGATAACTTTGTGTAACAGTACCATATCAGCCACAGTGCGTCGGTCTTCTAGAGCTTGAATACCGAAGTGGTCCAGTCTGCTCTCGTACGTAGGAAGACCGAAGCGTCCACGATAATTGATGTGTTTTAAAAAACGCCTTTGGATACATTCTATCCTGCTTCTGTAGACCGAATATTGCGGATTCCAAATTGAGGACGCAAATTCCACGGTACTGCGAACGTAAGCGAAATATAACTTATTCCGAATACAAAACCTATATCTAAATACCTCGAGAATTAAATGAGGATATCGAATGGCAAATTGAATTTGCATTATGTGAAACCCTTATTAACTATGGTATAATTGGGTGGGCTGGGTGCTGCAAAACCCTCCTGACGGAACTTAAGGACAATACAGTCCACCGCTACGCAAATCGCCCATAAGAGGCCACTGGGAAGTGAATTCAGCGAGACGACCTCGCGCCCTTCCTACCAGTAATGGCCGGATTTATCCACCTTCGACTGGTTCGAAGTCGCTTGCGCCTCTACCTGATGTAATTCAGCGTGAAGTTAGTTTGAATTTATCGCAGACCGTGGCGTCCTTTGCCCGTTTTTCCACTCGGGATTCGGTGGCCAGTTGGTCGTTTCAAGAGCGGCTGATATCAGTATCCACTCCCGCTGCTCAGGAAACAGTATATCCTTCCCAGACTCCTCCATCTATGCGCCGGAGCTTACAGTCTATTGGTTGACCCCGAACGGTGCGCAAACCGCCCGGTAGCGCCCGAAGGTCATCCCCCAGAGGAAACTGATCCACCATGCATGCAATGAAAGGCGCGCGAAACAGAGTCCTTACCGAGGTATACTGTCTTCGAGGAGGCTACTGAAAAGAAGCTGAACCGTGAGCTGAGGCGACCCGAAAGAACAAGGGGGGTTTTAGTGGTCCAAATGCACAATGCCATAGTAGATTTTAGGAACTCTTCTGCGACGGCGACATACAGGTGGCGCTGATCGCATTGTCCGGTGAATCTAATAGCAATTTATATCTGATATTTAATTAAGATTCATTGAATGTCATTCCTACACAATTGTAATGGTTGTTTTGGAAATAAATATTCCTTGTCTCTTTATCTCTTATGTCGATATTAGAGCCAATAACTTCAAGCGGTAAAATCCGTTTTTAATTATGTACTTTATAATTTTAAACAACGTTATATAATTATTTTATAATTGTATACATATTATTTCTGATTCGTATAGGAAATTGAAGTCTTCGTATCGTTATAAATCCGCGTATTGCTCTCACGGCTCTTTTTTGTAAAATAAATACCTCTTTAATATCAGTGGCATTTGCCCGCAATAGGATCCGATGTCCCAAGTGGGATTCGGCCGGAGAATGGTATGCACTCTCAATTTCCTTTTCGTCCAATATCTTTCTCGATCTGGATACCGCATAGCGGGCTTAACACAATTTTGGTTTGGGCTGGTCTATGTGGGTTTTCCGTGACATGTTTTCGTCGGTGTAACTTCCTGGAAATTTAGTGGACTTGGCAATCTCGATAGAGTAATTTAACTGTTTTTCTTTTTTATTTGAGAAGTTTATCAACACTGCTTTGCTTAAATTGGCGACATCGGGTTCACTCTAAACTAATCATTGACTTCAAAAAGTGTTTCGCTTGTTGGATCTTCCATTTTTGTTCTATAGTCACTTTCAAGAATGCACGTGGTGTCGTCTGCAAGTTGGACAGTCTTGGCACAAGTTATATTAGTTGCTAAATCGTTACAATAGAGTTTGAAGACGAGAGGTCCTAATGTTGAACCCTGAGGCACACCGATGTTTACTATTTCACAACTCGATTGCTCAGCCTTTTCCTCAATTCCATCAATTATTTTAATCTCCACCACTTGCTGCCTGTTTTGTGGGTACGATTTAATGAGTGAATTGGCCACTCCTCTAATTCCATAATGGTTTAGCTTGTCTACCAGGATATTGATGTTTATACAGTCGAATGCTTTGCTTAGATCGCAGAACTTTTATACACTTTTTTTATACACTGTTAGCTTAGATCGCAGAACTTTTTATACACTTTTTTTAAAATTTGAAATGTAATTTCATTTGTAGAAATACTATTTTTTGTAATTTCGTAATGTTATTATATATATAATAATTTTTTGTAATGTAATTTCTATACCCAGATCGGGTTTATGAAAATAAATTTTTCTTATTCTTCTTATTCTTATTCTATATATTTATGTTATATTGTATGAGCAAAGGCGATTTTATACTGATAAAAAATGGAGCCGTGTGAAAATCAATATTAATCCAGTAAATTTATAGTAATAGTCATCGAATCTCGAGATAAAGAAGCTAAATTGATAAGGTCGGCGGACCTAGAACGGGACGTGTGCATTCATTCGGCTTTGGTAACGTGCAAAGGACGGTGATCTGTGCATAATATGAATGAATGGATAAACCGAAAAAAATAAATGACTAAAGTATCCTCAAACGTTATTCTAATCTTTTCTACGGTCTTTATGAGCCTTGTAACACTGCGACCATTGCTGATCTATTGTGTTCGCCACCTACTATAGTTCTGCGCTAAGCCTCGTGTCATTTAAGAACTTCAACAGGCTTTTGGCGCCAGATTGTTTTACCTCCTCATATTTGAGGTAATGACCTCCCAAGTGGGTGTATCTTTTACGCATCAGCGGGCCACATTCGCACATGAGGTGCTGGGGAGTTTCCTATGTCCCTTGACAGAACCTGTACATTTTCGTGTCCCGGAGCTTGAGGTTGTACATGTGTTTGTTAAGGCCACAATGCCCCGGTGAACGCCCTCACCAGTATGCGTAGATTGTTCATATTTAGCGATAAGGCCTCACGGGCCGTCTTACGGTCGTAAGCCTTAATTAGCGCTTTGGAATGATTCAACCCTGGCGTGTTGTTCCAGTGGTTGACGGATTATTCTAAACACATTTGTTTGAGCATTAGGTTTGCAAGACTTTTTGGTACGCCACAGCAAGGTTCAGGGCCGTATAACATTCCCTTTGCTCCCTTCTTAGCAAGTTCGTCGGCTTTTTCACTTCTCTCGATTCCTGCATGGCCAGGAACCCATCTTAGAATTACCCTGTTCTTTTCGCCCAGGGAATTCAGTAAGGATACGCAGTTTTGCAACAGTTTTGAATTAATGGTATTCGAGGCTAGTGCCATAAGGGCTGCCTTGCTATGCGAGTGGATATAGATACGGTGGTTGGCTTAGTTCTTATTGAGGTTTATATCCGCACATTCAATAATGGGAATAAAGAGTTTATTATTAATATTAATATTTGGGAGTTTTAGTAGTAACATCCTTTATTTTAAAGTGGACACATTTATTTTTAATTGTCACAATACCTAAAAACTAAGTCCTTTGAATATGTGTGTGAAATTAGTCGAGAAATCTTCGGAACCAAAGAACTAACAAACCTACATATTATACAGTTCTATATAAATTACAGGATGCCCCGAAATAACGCTGACGAACATTTTACGATTACCTTTATAAAACTGGGATATATCTTACTTCCTCCCCGGGTTATATCCTTCCGTTCAATATCCCATAACTCCTCAGGGGATTTTGCCTCGTGTAAACGTATATGCCATGTAATGAGATAGTATGAGATAGAGAGGGGTACAAAGGCTATTTTTCCATCTTAAAGAATAAGAAATTACTACTAGTTTTTTCTGCGAATATATTTTAATTAACGTGAGCGTATCAGAAGTGCACTCGTATTTGTCTGAGTTATTACTCTGGGCTCGATTGCGTTTCCTCGTGAACTAAAATCGGAAATTAGTCCGTGTGAACGAGACAGGGCAATACGCTAGAGCGGAATGTGAAATGAACGGCTGTCACTTATTGACGTGACAACGTCTTATAAATCGATGGAGCCTGCTGCACGCACGAAAAAACATGACTCATGCGGCGTTACCTCGCTCTGAGGCGTTCCATTTATTATATTTATTATTCAATTTAAATGCTGCCATCTACCGGTTGCGACAAGAATTATTTACTAAGCTCAGTCTAAAATAGTACGAATGAAAATCACTAGATTGATTTAAATTCTTGACATAATTTTATATGTATTCTTGATATACGGAATGTTATTACTGAACGGACAATTTTCTTGTGGGTACAACGAAGTGCAACGAAGTAAGCAACTTTTATTTTTAAAAAAATAAAAAAGTATGAAAAGCTATCATTACGATGCGCTATCTAGCGGTTGGTAAAATGTCGCTGATATTGTTTATTTACGACGTATTACCTACCGCTAGATGGCGCAGCGTGCTCAAACCCTTCTCAAACCGGTATTTAACAGTTTGAGATTTATACTGCTATACAATAATACATTTACATGTTGTAGTCAAAACGGTGAGTATAAAAGCATATTATTATATTTTTGGGTGTTTGTAATAAGCAATATCAGAATCTTAAATGAAACTGCTTCAAATGCAACCATTCCATCAGTATTTTCTTATGACGTTGTCACGTTCAACTATCGTCAGTAAACCGACTTTACAGACAACCGATTTTTTTCGCATTAAAACTACCCAAAAAAGATAAAGCATCTGAATCTAACACCGCACGAAATGTGTTCAAATTTATTCAGACGAGTATAAGTTCGACAGGTAGTTTTTATCGACGATCATTCGTTTCATATTCCGCTCTAACGTATTGCTCTATCTCGTTCGCTTGAACTAATTTCAGTTTTAGTTCACAAAGAAACGCAATCCGGCCCTATATGTTTGTGTGATTGTGTATATAAATATGTATGTATATGTGATTGATAGTTTATCCATTTCTGACTATAATAAATTCTTTTCTAAATTTATAATATCCAACAGTAACATAATTTAATTTAATTTATACGACTGTCATTATCAAAATAACTTACTTATACAGGGTTTTCCAATAAGAGGTGTTATTTTGATATTCAAAGAAAAATGCCATTTTTTAATATAAATGATCGGATGTTTATTTCATTAGAAAGAGGAAGATATGCCGTTAATAGTGGAAAATAACATCAGGCAAATGACCACCATAACCACGCTTACAGGACCATATCCTTTTCATGAAATTTTCCATAACCAAATCGCAAAGTGGCTGCCCTATGTCCTCGATCTTCGATCGGTGGAAATGGGCCTCATCACTCAAGATGATTTTTCGATGGAATTCCGGATCATTTTCATGCATTTCAAGGACCCAATCAGCAAAGACACTACGTTGTTGATGATCGGCCGGCTTGAGTTCTTGTGTTAACTGAACTTTATAAGCCTTAAGACCCAAATCTTTATGCAAAATACGGTGTAATGACGTTTGTGGAATGCCTAATTCCAAAGAACGACGAGGAATGGACAAACCTGGGTTTTCTTCAACACTATTTCTTCGGCTACAGCAACAATATTCTCGGCTGTTCTCGAGCGACGTGCACGGGTTTTATTCTTCACATCACTAACGTGTCCCAACAGCTTGAATTTTCCACCAATTTCTGTATTGCGGTCCGACAAGATGCTTCACGACGACCAAAAAATGTTCGAGTTTTACGAACCGTCTCTGCCAAATTTTCACCATTTTTATAGTGAATTTTATTAATTTCATTGCGTTGTTGAAGCGTGTATTGTTCCATTTTTATTAATGGCGTAGTTTCTATTTGTCAAATGTAAAAAAATAACAGCTTCAAAAGTGACATCTACCGAAATAGCGGGCTATTCAAAATAACACCTCTTATTGGAAAACAATTTATATTTGCTTTGCTTAATTTATATTTAAAAAACTATTTTTATATGTTGAAAAACGCCAATTATAACCCCTCTAAATAGACAATCGGTCGAGGTTCATTTAAGTTTGTTGGACATGAAATTATTTTCCTACCATCAATAAGCCGGGCAATATTACAATAATTAAAACGAGGTTCGTATGTAGTGGACCGATTTCTACCATAACCTTTTCAACTCTTGTCATGACCAAACGATGCCTAAAGTACGCTTGACTAAATATCAAAAAACATTTTTATATATTAGTTTTAAATTGTTCAATGCTTTGCCGTCATCGACGAGAAGACTTGAGATGGCAGCATATAGAATCTGCTTGAAAAATCAGTTAGTCAAACATGCCCTTTACAAACTGGACGACTTTTATGATATTGCGTCCACAATTGCTTGATTATAAATAACCATATTATGACTATACTTTCGCTAAGTTTTCGACTAAGTTTTAGATTTTATTGACATTGTTTTTAATTACGCATGTTTCAGAATTTTTCTTTTTCATTGTATTGATTATTATTTATTGTTTGATTATTGATTATTTTGTAAATTTGACTATTTTTTTGTAATCACCTCTGATTACAATTATTATTTTTTTTTTCTTTAATTAATCAAAGCGGTTTTATCATCCGGTAAATTATGATTGTAAAATTTGACATGTTCCTCAGTATTGTGAAATGCTTTTATGGAATGAATAAATGATGATGATGATGCCTGCATGCTAAATTTCAGGTCAATCGGATTAAGCGTTTGGGTGCTATTGTGGAGGAATACACACAGACATACTTCCATCTGGAAATAGTCTAATCGTGTCAAAGATAGGGATATATTAGGTTTTGCTACCTCGCCTATTTAAAAAAAAAAGACAAAGATTACTAAAATCGATCATTTTAATGCTAAATTTGAAAAAACATCGAGTCGTTTCTTGTTTTTATTTTTCATATATTAAACTAGTTTTTATGATGGTTTAAAAAAACTAACCTCACCTACCGACAAATAGGTGTTTATGAATTGTTTAAAAAAAGTAACGACCCACCGAAATGTAAGGGTTTGACACTTTGTTAAAAGCCTATATCTCTCTTATTTATTGAGTCCGACAAAAGATAATTGTAGTTTCGGAATCAGCATGGTGAATATAGTCGGGTGATGTTAAAAAATAAAAAATGTAGAACTAGTAGCAATGCCTAATAAATAGCAAAAGATATTTGCGTCTTCGTCTAAAAAAAAAATAAAGTTTTTTTGGGCCACGATTATAAACAGTTTTGTATTTGACCCCACTCTGTCGCGAAATCAGTATATTAACTAACTGATTTCAAAATATTATTTAAACAACCGGTAATATTATCACCATTGACGCAAATATTTTTAAAAATTATGTTACGACAGTTGGCAGAATGTTTAATGTGTTTTCATATCTACAATTCTTGCGTTTCATATCTTTGGCATGTATGCAAATATACCATATCATTGGTATATGGGGCATTCCATGTATAAAAGAAATATGACATTAAAAAAAATATTAAAAACTGTCATGTTTGTCTGTGACACCCTTTTACTATATCCAGAATTACTAAGGACAAATGTTGGTTAGATTGGCAGCACCGTTTTCGGCTATTCTGTCAGTCGTAGAAGGTTGGCGGGTGTATTTGTCAGAGAACGAGGAAAAGACTACATTACTACACAAAAATAAAGTAACAAGATATGTCGGTTTTTGTGTTTTTCTTATCTGAACAGATGCATGTCCCAACAGTCACGCAAAAATATATAAAGATTGTTATCCCAACATCAAATATGACTATGAATTCAGTCTTTTGTAGAAGTAACAATAAACACGCGATGTACTATGTAAACATATTTTCATGGTTAAAAGCATCACATTATGGTCTGTGTCCCACAAGTAACAATTTAAAAAAGGTAGTGTCTACGAAGGTTAGTAATCTATTTTTGTGTGAACACGAAAGCATATAGTATATACTTTACAACACCGAATCAGCTGCCTTTAAAAATATTCGGTTTGGCTGAAATTCGTGTTTGAGTGCACAAAGGTAGAAGAGTAGGATTCTTCAGTGTCCCATCAGTCACATTCATTCAACGAGCCACAAAGAACTTAGAAACTGTACTTTTTGATAGGATTTTAATACATTAGTGATTTAGTTATGTTAAAAAATCACTACTGTATAAATTTCCATGACAAAGTTATAACTTATAGTTGGTCAGATTTTGGAGTCGAATATCCCACTAGTCACAATGGAATGACCCATATATAACTACATACTATAAAGGATATATTCTACTCAGGGTTGGCTTGATTTTCCCCAACCCAAAAAAACCCACTAGGTTAAATTAGTTAAAACCCACCTGAAAAACCCAAGGGTTTTTGACGAATGTGGGTTTTTGAAAAAATACTTGTTTATAATAATGAAATCAATGAACGGATATAGCATTTATATTATATTTTATCAAAAAGAAAAAAAAGGATGTATTTGTGACACACCCAGTCTGTTCCGTAATTTACTCCAGACCATTCCAAATGTTTTTCAATTGATCCAGAACTGGCCGGACAAGTGTAACCCCGACTACTTTTGGCATGATTTATAAGATAACTTATGGATAATATTGTTACGTGGATAGGCAGCAGTGCAAAAACACGGTAGAACACTCAACTTGATTTATTACAAAACTATTACAATACTCTTCAAGCGACAAAGACCCTTATACACACTTCAATATACATTATTTAGTTCTAAAATCGTTTGCACTACTACTCAATACTTTCGCGCCGAAACAGCGCCACTAGCGGTTGTTAGTGTTAACTCTTATCCTGTTGTGAAAATAAAGGGGATCTCCCCGACAACTGACAATAACGATTTTTAGAAGAATTCCCTTCATGGTAGTATTACAATTTGATTCAGTAGTAAATAGATTTGGATTGGGAGAAAAAATGCAATAAAATAAAATTAAATGTAAAATTAAAATATATTAATTTAAAATTCTCATTAACTACGAAAAAACCCAAAATTCCCCAAAAAAGCCCGAAAATCCCCGAAAAAACCCGAAATAACCCAGTGGGCAGATATTTTTTGATAAAACCCGGGTTTTTGCCAACCCTGATTCTACTAAAGTAAATTGACCGTGATGTCCAAATCATTATTATTTATACCATCACTAACGACCATTTTGTAATTTATCCGAGTATCCTAATTTAGTAATTATTGACTTACTGACAATCACTAATATATATAAATAATAAATAAATAAATACAAACGGAGCTGCCATGGAATTCACCGACCGGAGTCGGGCCCATCATAATACTATATTTTTTTTACACTTCTGGGGGGTGAGCAGTGGATTCCGGACTTACGAACCGGCTGTGGTAGGTTTAGGACAGCTGTCTTGCCACATGTGAGCGTTCACCTTACCACCCATTCACTCCCCCTTCGAAGCCATAGAATTTGAGATGCGCAAATCGCAGTTTTAGATAATTTTTCTAAGAAAGAGTTGATTATTTTTCTGGAAAGGCCAAGATCTTTAAAGAGGTGAAATAGAGATTTAGCTGGCAGGCCACGAGCGCCAACTTCCACCGCGTGAAGGTGAACAGTGAAGCCGTTCCGGGTTACGGCATTTGCAAGATCATGGTATTTATTTAATTTGTACTCGTGGTCTTTTGGGATATTTGATTCCCATGGAAGAGTTAATTCTACAATAAGAGCCACCTTCCGAGATAGAGAGTAAAGAGTTATATCTGGACGGAGGGCTGTGCATCCGAGACTTTCAGGGAATTTATACTGCTTAGAGACCGAATCAACCTCCAGAATCCAATCTGTAGCTTTCTCGATTATTGAGAAAGGTTTTGTAGTTACTGTAAATAGTTACGTAAAAATGATACCACTAACTTCTGGGACATTAAAAGATCTATTGAAATTGGTTTAGCTAATACAAGTCTTTAAACAAATAATTTAAATACATAGATTATTAACAAAACACATAATTAATAAAATGTAATAAAGCATTTTTTTAAATAATCGCACGTAAACTGTATCGATTTCCGTCAGACACTCTTTACATCCAGTCCGAGGTTTTGGATGTAAGACAGCTTTATGTTCGCATGGCCCTAATATATACTAAAAATAAAATGACACCTTATAATCAACGAGTTGGAAAGACGAGAGCAACAAGAACTGGTGATATGATGGTGCCAAGATCTTACACAACATTTGGCCAGCGCCATTTCACGTTCATTGGCCCTAGAATGTATAACAATCTTCCCGGCGCAATTAAAAGTAGTGAGAACACATCCACTTTTAAAAAATCTCTAACTGATTGGTTGTTGGAGGTGGGTAGGGACGGTTTAGGGAATATGTTGACTGTTGTATTTTGAATGATAGTATTTAGTACTTAGTATTTAGTTTTTCCATGATAATTTTAAATGTCTAGTATGTGAGCGTCATATCAATATGTAATTGATTTATATATGTATATTATTTTAGTTTTTTTTAAATTTATTTTGGTTTTATTATTATTTTCGTATAAATATATGTATGTGTATGTGTGCATATATGGATATATATTTTATCTATAGATGTATATAAGTATCTATCCATATTTGTATATGCGTAAATATTTGTAGTTTTATATTTGTCGATTTAAAAATAAGTACTAACTATAGATTAAGTTGACAGTGCACACTTAATATCATCATTAAAAGTCTGCCTTAGAACAGGCCTAGGCCTAGTTAGGCGACTGTGTCAATCATAAAAATAATGTCGCATCAATTTCTTGCTAACATCTTAATCAAATATGACTATAATTTTTTACTAGATGTGTTACTACTAAATAAATAAATAAATAAATAAATAAATTAGTATAATGATAAATTAAGGTAATTTACTAACTATGTGTCTACATTCAAAATCTGCTATTGTTAGTTTTTAAGTAGTCATTTGTCTTAACGTAGTTTTACTTACTATTCCGCACAAAATTTGGCTTTCAATAACCTAAAATAATAAAAAATATGCTTTGAAATATGTGTTTTTTATCATTTTTCCAAACCATTCATCTGCACGGCAAGGTGGCATTTTTGCATTTTTTTTAATATGCAGAATTATAGAAGAGGAGACAAGGATTAAGATAAAAAAAAGAAGTGTGGCACTCGGGGACTGCCGCGGTAAAGCTATTGCATAGCATTTTTAACAACTATAATTATTTATTTATTTATTTTATTTTATTTTTTCTGATATCAGATAACTGCGCTCTATCGGAAAACGTTGAAATTATTCCGTATCATTTGCGGCTGCGGAAGCAAATGATTCGGAATAATTTAAACGTCTTCCGATAGAGCGCCGCGCACGTTTTTTTTATTCGATAAAGCAAAAAAAACGGATTATTCGAAAAAAATCGTAGATAAAAAGATAGATAATTAAATTATCTTCAAAATGGTACAGGTTTTATAGGAATACGCCAGATAGTATTTGCGTAGTAGTCGTTTTTGTGTTCGGTTAGACCTAATTTCACAAATTAATTACACTATGTAATATAAACAAAATCTAAAATATTCAAAGCTAAGAATATTAGGAAAATGTTCTTGTTTAACATATATTTATTTCGAATCGTAAGCAGTACTCGTTTAGACGTAATTATCAGTTTAAAATCATTAATTTTCGTTAAGAAATTGCTTCATTCGGTCGCCGCGCTGGCCTCTAGGCCCGCGATAAAAGCTATGCAATAGCTTAAGAGCCCTATCACATATTTTTTCCAGAAAGGCAAGAAAAGTGGATTTTTGGCGTTCTAATTCCAAGAAATGAAGAGATTTCTACAAACTTTAATTACTGAATTACCTGGACCATTTCTTGATGTTGACCATAGCGGCCTTTAATTTTAGATATAACGAATATTATTTACTTATTCAGCCCATTTTCCGAAAGTCGTTATTCGTAAAACGCTCGGAAGGCAAACTTTGAGCTCCTTAATACAGTAATATCACTACAACGAAAACCGTATACTATTTTTTTTTATGTCCGTCATGTATTCTTGTTGACCATAGCGGCCTTATTTTTTCGTTTTTTGACCACATATCCAAGGTATACATTACTTACAATTACACAAAATTTAAAAAAAAACTTCCTGTATCATTCTAATTTTCTCAGAAATAAAATAAGATTCTTATATAATACTTATACTATATTAAAGTTCACTCTTTTAGCAATACGACATAATATAAATTATTGTCATTAGAAAGGAGAAAACACTGCAAAAAACAATTAGAAATTGTGTATATATTTGCTTGCGCAAGAGAAGAGCGCTCAGTGCCGCGGTTTTCTCCCAGGGTTGAATAGTTATTTATTTATTTTTTTATTTATTTATCCTATCTTTTATAGTTACATCCAAAAAAAAATGCGTTCATTTTTTAAACTCATTTTAAAAGAATACCTACGCTATTTTGTAATAGGCCTCTTAAAAAGGTTTCGAGGCGGGATATATCAGGACAAAGCAGACATTCACTTTATTTTTGATCCGTCCCATACAAAAAATCAGATAATATTTTTTTATTCCCAAAACATATAGTTTAGGAAAAACACACATAGGTCGACTATTGTTGAGAATAATAAGGTCTATCCATTGCCATAAAAAAAACAGTGAAAAAAAATATGTGTGGCACTCGGGGACTGCCGCGGTAAACCTATTGCATAGCATTTTTAACAACTTATGCAATTATAATTATTTATTTATTTTATTTATTTTATTTTTTCTGATATCAGATAACTGCGCTCTATCGAAAAACGTTGAAATTATTCCGAATCATTTGCGGCTGCGAAAGCAAATGATTCGGAATAATTTAAACGTCTTCCGATAGAGCGCCGCGCACGAATTTTTTATTCGATAAAGCAAAAAAACCGGATTATTCGAAAAAAATCGTAGATAAAAAGATAGATAATTAAATTATCTTCAAAATGGTGCAGGTTTCATAATAATACGCCAGATAGTATTTGCGTAGTAGTCGTTTTTGTGTTCGGTTAGACCTAATTTCACAAATTAATTACACTATGTAATATAAACAAAATCTAAAATATTCAAAGCTAAGAATATTAGGAAAATGTTCTTGTTTAACATATTTTTTTGTAGAATCGTAAGCAGTACTCGTTTAGACGTAATTATCAGTTTAAAATCATTAATTTTCGCTAAGAAATTTCTTCATTCAGTCGCCGCGCTGGCCTAGGCCCGCGATAAAAGCTATGCAATAGCTTAACAAAGTTGATTCCTAAGTCCGCCAAAGTGCCGTTTCGACCCACCGTGCCACGTTGCGTACGCAACATAGGACACGTACGCGGGGCAAGTGTGGCGCTGGCGTAATGGGTTTGGCACACTTGTCCTACGTACGCACGTACGCAACGCATTATTGACATCTGACCCTTGAATTTGCATGAAAGTGACAAGTCCCCAAGGCCTTTGAATTTGCATGATAAGTGTGTCTGCTCAGTGATATATAAGTTTAAATAAAAAACGAAGAATAACCGCCACTGGAGGGTGATTCTTGTAAACGTGCCCAATTCGTCTATGGTCCATTTGATTTACGGAGGCCACAGACAAATTTAGATTGCTACATTTTTCAAGAATAGGCCTCCGGGCGTAGTAACTAGTTCGCGTTCAAATTATTTTGATTAATACTATTGTGTTAGTTCGCGAATTAGTGCTTAGTTTACAGATTACCTATCCCGAGGATAATCCGCGAACTACTGAAATCACTACTAATGATAATCTGGATAGATTGACAAAAGCGCAGAAATTATTATTGAGAGTAATTCACAGGAAAAACCGGCGTCATCCATCTGCCTTGTTATTTTCCCAATCCCATGTGCTATCAGCTAAACAGTTATTCATTAAGAAGCGCTTCTTGCATTCTACAAATCTAGAGATGACCACGCCCGAACTCAAAACAATCTGAACACAATAATGTCCGCGAGTATCAATTATATAATTCCGTCAGTCAGGACAACATTTGCCCAGAGACATATATTCTACATAGCCCCAAAATTATATAATTCCCTTAGTGAAGACATGAAAAATTATCCTAACATAAAAATATTTAAAGCAAACCTTAATAGATGGCTACTTAACAAGGGATATGTAAAATCTGATCAACTTCTTTGCAACGCACGACAATTTATTTAGTATCACTTATCTATTTTTCTTAATTAAATTTTATTAAATTACAACTATAAATGTATATATTTATTACATAGCTATATTTTTTATAAAATTGGTATATTTATGTATATATACAGGTGGTGGGTCCAAATAATTTATTTTAAAAAAAACACTTCATTTCTTAAAATTGCATAAAAATATGCACATCTAGAGATGGGCCAAATTATCGCCTAGTTAGATGTGCTATTGGCAGTAAAGGTCATGTAAGATGTGTTAAACCTCCCTATATTAATTATCAAATAATTTATATAATTATTATAAGATTACATGACCAATGAATGAACTGTATACCTAATCCTATGTACCTAAATAAATAAATAAATAAATAAATAAAATAAATTAATAAGGATGTAGAAGTCTAAATGAGGAAACGTGTGCTCTCTAGAGTTTAGCTAAGGGCCGAAGCAAGCTTTTAGATCTGTGGTATCTCTTAATTTCTCAATCAAGATTCGTTTGATTCACATCTTAGGGGGTGCAAGCAGTGTGTTAAAACACCCGACAGGACCACTGACTTTGATGATATAACTGCTGGCGTTCCACAGGGGGGTAAAGTGTCCCTTACTCTCCAACTTCCTTAATTCAACTACTGCAACTCTTACTTCCTTCAATATCAGTCCAACCTTTTCTACTCCATTATCCGTCAGGGGTCTTGGAGACATTCAATCTAAGAAAAACTTATGAAGAACCCAATTTATACTATTAGGGACTTTGACAGTATTGAATTTTCTAATCTTTCATGATTATTTTTCTTACAATATATACAGGGTGAGTTTTAATTAAGAGGCATATTTCAAGGGGGTAAATCAGTACGAGCAACTAAGCAACTTTTAATTTAAAAAAATGGAATTTTTTAAAAAAATGTTTGTTTTTTTTTAAACTTTGAAGTACTTGACTGATAAATAAAAGTTTAACAAGCAACTTCAGCGCGCTGCGCCATCTATCAGCAGGTAAAATATTGCTAATAAGCAATATTGGCTACATTTTACCTACCGCTAGATGGCGCATCGTGCTCTGCGATTTTTATACTATTTTTCAGAAAAATAAAATTATCCAATTTTATCATTAGAAAAGGATTTTTTTTAAATTGATATTTCCACAATTTTGTATCAAAAGTTGCTTACCTGCTCGTACTGATTAAGCCCCTTCAAGGATGCGGGTTAATTAAAACTCACCCAATTCGCAATTTCATTTTTGTAATTTTACATTTGTTATATTTCTAATTTGACTATTTTATAACCCAATATTCGTTTTTTTTATATTTTGACTACCTGTATTTTGGATTTATACCTGCTTAAGTATTTTAGCAGCTGAAAACTTAAAACTAAATGCGTGACATGCCCTCACATCAATGAAAGAAAGCAGTAAGCTCTTTCCTATTAGTTAGAAAGTTTACCTTAATGTTCTCGCGTCTCCGCAATGCGATTGTGGACACGAAGATGCAGGCTGGACCATCTATTTTTTAACTGTCCCATCCTCAATAATTATCCGAGTTTTATCCCAGACCTTGTAAAGTATAACATCCAACTCCCTCTATATGTTCTCCACTTGTTATCCCTCAACTCTCCCAAAATTTATAAAGTAATATGTAAATTTATTTCCCTTAATAATATTTCGGTATAGTGTAATAGCTTATTTCACACCCTCTCCTTGTTTGTATCATCCCCAATAACCATGTTTTATGCTATATGTTCCTACATTTCTATAAATTAGTATCCCTTGTTTCAGTATTGTGCCGTCTTATACATGTACCTAACTGAGCATGTAACGAACTACCTTAGATGCCCTCCGAAAACGACTTGGCAGAAAACACACCGACTATCGGTGATTGCCATAAAGCAACAAGAAGAAGAAGAAGAAAGTTTACCTTTAACCTAAATGGATTATTTACAATGAAGCAAACATAAAATATGTAAAAATTAAATATTTTGAAATATTCGATAGTTTTGTGTATATATTCTTTCAGCTGAATATTATTGATCGCAGCTTCTTTATATCGCACCTTTAGAAAATAAAAAAACGAAATTCGAAATTTTAAATTCTTCCATCTGTCAAGTAGCTCATCTCGTCTTGTTATTTCCCTTGAAATAATAGGAAATGGAGTGATTTTACGTATAAAGAAGGATTGTTGCTTAGTTTTTGAGATAATTGGATGAAGGGTGAGCGTTACTAGTTGTAAAATGGACCCAACCAAACCTACTTCTCTTTCCGCAAGTGAGAGACATTCATCATTCTCGTTTACACCTAAAGCATTCCCATAAATTATGTATATTTATGTTAATTTATTGACATTTGGACTTGATATATGGACAGTTGAGGTACCCTATGACACTCGGGATGGCATAACCTAACAATACCACACACTTCTAAATTGGTTCAAGCGTTTAGAAGTTACGGTGGAATAAATAAACGGAAAACAAACATAGATGAACCCTGAACACATTACACTCCTTTTTTTTGGGCATTTTTTTGTCGTGTAAAAACATGAATAATAGTATCAAACTAATATAATTCAAAAAGAAAAAAAGTAGGAATATACTGAAATAAACTGGACTTATTCCACAAAAACCGTAATGCAAGCATGGGCTCAGGCTTGTCAGCTGAAACTGCTTGCCCGTTAAATATATGATAAAAATAATAATGGGCCATTTTGAAAACGTTTAGAAATCAATAAATAATACTAAATATTACTTTGTTTCTACAAACAAACAAAACATGTTTTCATCAAATGGTCTGTCTTAATTGCATCCAGTTCAAATCGACCACATTGTCATCGAGTATGCAAGGGTTGATCATGATACGAAACGTTGACTTATGATCAAATGGGATTCATCCAGTTCCGTTGCAAAGTGTTACGAAACAAAAGGACCTGGTCATAACAATAGTCAGCCATCTGAAGTGGGGTGAGCACACTACATAGATCGAGAAAAAAGCAAACTCAATATGTACCTCATCCGCAAGTCATTGAACTATATCACACCAGCCTTATTTGTGTCTCTATACAAAACCTACATCAGACCAATGCTAGAGTTTGGATTCCAGATATGGAATCCGTACTTAGGGAAAGATGAGGATCTCCTCGAGAAAGTCCAGCGCCGAGCGACCAAGACGCCAATGGGGTTCAAAAATCTGGAATATGCGGAACGACTCCGCAGATTGCAACTGCCCACACTCAAGCATCGTCTGTTCAAGTTGTTTAATTTCAAAAATTCTTACAGATTGTAGAAACATACTAAAATAACAGGTAATAATAATTGAAAGCATGAGAAATAACTTAAATTAAAAGAATAAGAAATAAAATTAGTGTTTAAACGATTAAAATTTAAATTAAAATATCATTTAAAAATATCAAATCACAATAATAATAATATTTAGTCGCATTCACTTAAAACAAATAAAATGTAAAAAATGTAAAATTTATAAAAGGAATTATAATTTATAATCATATCATTTAAAATCGTTACATTGTATGTTTCAAGTTTAGTTTATCGTCTTTAAAACTTATAAATAGTTATTTATACATATTTAATTTTCGATTTTACACAATACTTTCGTTAGCCGTTCTTGGTGAATTGTACGTATTCTTCAAAGGTGTAAAAAATATTTTCTAAACGAAACTTTTTTAAGGACTTTTTAAATATATTGTTATTTTTAATATCTTTAATATATGGAGGTAACATATTAAAAAAAAAATTAAAAAAAGGGTCAGGGGTGACCTCATTGAGACATATAAGATCCGCAACGGATGCTACAATTGCTCCGAATTGTCTTCTATCTTCAAGTGAAACTACAAGCATCATCTGCAAATACACAACTTTAAGCTGGATAAAGCACGATTCCACATGAATCCCAGGAAACATTTCCTAACCAACCGGATTGTGGACCAGTGGAGCAGTTTACCAGCTGAAATGGTTAAAGCGTGTCGTTTAAACATATTCAAAAATAGATTAAACGCACATCTGAAACAGAAATTGTAATTGTACTCAGTTTTATATTCAGACTGAAATCCTCACGTGGAGCTCTGTCTAGTGAAGGCAAGTGTCTTTCACACGACCCTTTTATCAGTCGTTTTAAAGCTGATTAATCAAAATATTTCATTAATACGATGATAATCACAGTGCACTGCGTTATCTAAATATTAAATAAAGCCAAGAGTGTAGTTAGAGATAAAACGAACAGATAAATAAAGTAAACAAAATCTAAACTAAATGCTGAAGTTTCAATTTCGACTTGATAATAATAAATACAGTCTAAACAGCCATGGAAATGATCAGGGTTGAGAAGTATCAGTTGCTACGGGCGAACCTGCCACACCAGGGAGTTATAACGACATCATGCCATTCCGTCCCCCATGGATTGAACGCAGAAACTTTATGGACGACAAAATCCACAGTTGTCCCGTAAAGAGTCTAACGACTTTCCACAAGGCACTGGGAAGTACCACCCTGCAGGTCATCCTCGCGCCCTTACTACCAGATTTGGACGAATTTCTTTGTCACAGATTCGAAGTCGCTTGCGCGACCTCTATCTAATGATAGAGGTAATTCAGTTTGAATATATCGCAGATCGTGGCGCCCACACGGGATCGGCTGGCTAACGGATCTTTTTAAAGATAGCTGACATCAGGTCAGAAACCATCCCCGCTGCTTAGGAAACGTACCAGACAGTTTCCAGACCCCCCTCCCCCGGTTATTCGCTGGAGTGCACAGTCGAATGGCAAACGCCGCACGGTGCTCTAACCGCCCAGAGGTGTTCGTGCGGATTGGAACAACCAATATCATCTGTACACATCTGGGCTTACAGCCGTGGCTGGGTTCCAGGTTAGTCCCTCTTCGAGGAGGCTACCAGATGGGAGTTTAACCGTGAGTTGAACCGACCCAAGATAACAAATAGGTCATCAGGTCCAAGCTTCTTGGAACCGTTAGATACCGAATGAACAGATGAGGTGATCAAATACAGATGAACAGTGAAGACATCACGACTAAACAGTTTAGTCATCGTAAATACATAGAATCTACACAATTTAACTAAGCAAGACAGTTTAGTCATTACAGCCGGCCATTGGTCCAGATTCCATATATTCTCCCCTTGTATTTATTTCTTCATATGTATTTACAAAGCTTGTAAACTAGGCTAATCTTATTGGAACTGTGTTATCTATCATTCCAAAGCTTATAGAGTGAGCGTAAAACCTAATTAAATTTAAACTAATGTTTGCCTAACAATAATATTGACTTTTACATATATATATATATTTGAAAAATGAAAAAAAATCGTGTCAAGATCGTATGTACGATAAAAATTGTTTATAAAAGCGTGTATTTTAAAATTTATTTACTTTTTAATCTCCCTCGCCCTGGTATGAAGCATAGAGCCTCAACAATACGTCTTCTGTCTCAGTTGATTCCACCCCAGGTTTTTCCCATCACCTCTTTTTTCCCGGATAAGATCAGAGTTTTTAGATCAGAGCATCTGGGGAAGTCGGGGCGGGTTTTTAGTATCGTCAGGAAAATTTGTAGCACGTGACGTTTTGGCGATGTTGCAACCGCCGTTGTTTAGGTTAGACTGCCCTGCAACCCTGGGCAGTTGCAACATCGCCGAAGCTTTGGGTAGGGAAGAACAGGCTGGTAAGCACACGGGTAGGCTGGCGCAACTCAAATATCTCACAATCTAGTATGTTGACAACAATGTACCTGGTCCGTTTCGCACCATTCAACGACACTCTATTGGTTAATAGCATGGTATGGATTGCGGCTGTGCTCCTACTAGCGTTGCCATAATAGTTAAGGTACTGACCGGGACACAAATAAAAACTCAAGTAAAGTAATGTTTAGAGTGCTCCACGCTGGGTGAGAATACTATCCGTAGTAGTTGGTAGGCACCTACCTAATAAGAAAATAGATAAATATAATGAAGTAATATTTTTATTGCCTATGTTTATTGAGCTGGAGGAACCACGTCAATATTCTTACAGCAAAAACCAGGAAACTCGGTTATGTTTTTCGCGAATTACGAACTGTACTGCCGATAAACCTACTGAAATCGGTTTACATGGCAATTTTTCAGAGCCTTTTGATACATGGAACGATTGCTTGGGGTGGATGCACCAAGCAAGTGATTGAACCTTTAATCAAAGCTCAGAAGTTGATCTTACGATGTATAAATAAAAAGCCCCCTAGATATCCCTCTTTACAGTTATTTCGAGAATATTGCTTGTTTGATGTACGCCAATTGTATGTGAAGCAAGTGCTATTGTTATTTCATAAATTCAAACGCTTACAGCCTATGGACCAACAAGTAAAAACTACTAGAAGTTCTGAGGCGGGGCAGTTTTTGGTACCGCGTGTGAGAACTTCATTCGCACAAAGATACTTTAAATACTTAGCTCCAAGGCTCTATAAAAATATAGAAATGACTATACAAAATTTAGTTAACATGGTAGCATTTGAAAAAGCAATAAAAAAGTGCTTGATTGTTAAAGGACCACTCTATGACAATAAGGAATTTAACAGAATTTTTGATTAGGTAAAATTAATAAATAAAAAGCAAATACCTTGATTTTTTTATATTTATAAATATAATAGACGTATTAGTGAGGTTTAAGACTAGAGGTGTTTCAATTTAATTTATTTGTGTACATTTTGTGTATATTAGTATTTTATATTAGTATGTATATTTATTTTAAATATGTATTTATGTATTTCTATATATTGGTGTTGGGTTTAATAATAATTTCTTACTACTATATTTTTTTTTTGTATGTTGGTATAACTCCTTGTGCTTGTGTATTTGTATTATGCAAGAATGAATGTTGCATTCGGTATATCCATGGCCTCAGAAAATTTGACCACATCACGGAGTACAGAGAGAAGCTTCACTGGCTGTCGACCCGGGAGAAAAGAGACATGCGAGTTCTCTGTATGGTTTTCAAGATCTTGGATGGCGTCGCTCCCAATTATCTTACCGGCAGATTTACTGCACTATCGGCTCATGGACGCCCTCTGAGATCGAAAGACAACCTGCTACTCTCTATCCCTAGTCACAGCAGTGACTTCTTCTCATTCTATTTCACCGTGCATGGAGCCTGTCTTTGGAATGCTTTGCCGAAAAATGTGAGAACTGCGCCAAGCATAACAACTTTAAAAAACAGACTCAGGGAGCAGAGGGAAACAGACTCTTTTTTGAAGCTCTGAAAATTATTGTGATTGAAGTTGAAGTTGTGATTATTCTAGTAGTATTGAATCTGATGGTGATTCTTCTTCACTTCGTAAGAAAAGAAAAGTCAATGAAAATGATAAAACGATTCACACCAGAAACTGCTGCATCAGCATCACCCTGAGTAACGTAACCCCGCATCATCTCTTCACAGAAGCTGAAGCAATATGGAGCATCGGAAGAATGCAGCAGAGAAGAATGTAGAGCAAGGAAATAGGTACCGATACCGAATTAATGTAGTTTAGCAAACTCTTCTACATTGAAGATGTTTTAATTTCACCACTATATTCATCGCGCTGATTCCGAATCTGCAAAAATATTTGCTATATCTATATAATGCAGGTTAGCTAACTCTGCCATATTAAAAAATAAACTAACTTTTAACCTACTACCAAACAGGTGTTTAGTAAATTGTTTAAAAAAAATAACTTAACCAACCGCCTTATTATATATGTTTGGCGCTTCTTTAAACGCCTATATCTCGTTTATTTATAGAGATAGAGCAAATATTTTTACAGATCCGGAATCAGTGTGATAAATATAGTGAGATGACATTAAAACATCTTTAATGTAGAAGAGTTTTCTAAACTGCACAAATACCATAAAATCTTCGCGTAACGCTATTCATTGCCGAACTAATTAATAAATCACATTCTGTTTGATAAAGCGATTGAATTACATCAGCAATTTACGTTTATATTGCGCCATGAAAATAGAACTTAAATAATAAAATATCATAAGTTTAAAAACAATTAGACGTCCCGCGAGTTTTACAAGAAAAACTGCTTTTAAAAACATTAAAAAAACTGCTAGAAATTAGATTTCAGAGAATTTTCCTGATTAATTGGAATGGTATATTTATCTCGTTTTTGACATAGTTTGTGAATATGGTACAAAAACAGGAATAATTCGTGAAAAACAACAAACTTACAGGTTTCCCTATATCCTTTGAGGTGTATCCTTATATAATTGAAGCACTATTACTCTTTATGGAAGCAACACGCGATAAAGCGCCATGAACCGCAGCGTTAACGATCACTCCGGCGCTTGTGATTTGTTAATTATCAATGAATTCAATCTAATATTATAAAACCTTTCACTGCGGATACTGATGGAAAACCGAACGAGAAACGCGCCCAGACCGCTTCAATCAAATTTGACACTGTTGTTGGATGCGTTCAGCCATGATCAGTTCGTAAGTAGCGGTAACGTTGATATTTTATTTTGAACGGGCGCTGAGCGGCCGCTCGCCGGAATTAAGAGTAATGAACGCAACCTTTTTGATGTTTGGCGGTTGGCGATGTAATATAGGTTCTCTAGACGATCAAGCATGCTTGTCAAGCATTGCGTGACGGGCTGGGCAGGGATCGTAAACCACAAGAAACATGCAATTTTTTTTTTTAATATTTACTAAAAATGCCTAATTTTGTAGTTTTATACCAGGGAGTAGCGTCATTTATCAATCAATTACGTCTAATTAACGTGACTCCCTGGTAAAAACTACAAAATTAGGCATTTTTGGTAAACATTTGAAAAAAATATTTGAATTATTCCTGCGGTTTACTATCCCCTCCCAGTCCGCGACGCGATGCTTGACAAGCATGCTTGATCGTCTAGAGAACCTTTATTACATCGCCAACTGCCTGAGGACTTCAAAGTGCTTATCTTCACGACCGGTCTTAACAATGCAGAAGATTCTCGTGTGCTTGAGAATCTGTTGACGAAGCTTGACGACATCGAATTAAGCCGCGCGGCAGCTGCAGACCCGAATACCATTCCTAAGCTCGATCTCAATGACGTCTGCAATGTGGCGAAGCGCTTATCAAGCTTGAAAATAGAGAAAGCCATGATTCAGCAACCGGAGGCAGCCATCAAGAGCGAGATCCTCCTCACACAGCAGCGCCCACAGCAGCGCCCGCAACAGCGTCTGCAACAGACAACCAGCGCTCAAAACTCTCGACAACCAAAGAAACAAGTTTCGCAGGCTCGTGACGACTTGGCAGTCCCATCAAATCCTTGTTACTTCTGCGGAGATCTTCACTGGCACCGAGACTGCCCCTACAGACAAACGGAATGCGCTACATGCAAGGTGAAAGGACACAAGGCAGGCTTTTGTGCATCAGCATTCGAGTTCCTCAGGAGATTCCGTCTGAGACCAAACCGCTTTAACCGCCGGGACGAGCGTCGTCAGAGTCTCGCGATCACATCAGCATCAATCGGTGCACGAAAGTTCGTCGAACCGGCCATCGGCAACATTAAGCTACGACTTCAACTCGATTCAGGTTCCGGCTGGACCATCATCTCCGAAGCAAACTGGAAGAAAATTGGCTCACGAAAGTTATCCGACTGCGAAGAACAAGCTTACAGCGCTTCGGGAGACCAGATTGAGATGCTCGGCAAGTTCTCAGCTAGCTTAAGACTTCACGATCGTGAAGACAAAGGTCCCTGCTACGTCGCAAGAGAACTCAACGTCCTCGGCAGCGACTGGATGGATGCACTTGATCTCTGGAACATTCCTATTGCCAGCATCTGCAATAACATCACAACGGAGACACCATCGCAGCTCGAGCAGGAAGTTCAACGAAATTTCCCAAGCCTTTTCAATAACACGCTAGGACTCTGCACTATCAAAGCATCACTTACTCTCATCCCAGATGCAAAGCCAATCTACCGCAAGAGCCGACCAGTTCCGTTCGCAGCAGCCGAGGTCATTGAAGTAGAGTTGAAGCGCTTACAACTCCTGGGTGTCATCAGTCCAGTCAAGAACTCTGCTTACGCCGCTCCAATCGTCGCCGTCAAGAAGGATGGACGTGTCCGTGTTTGCGCTGATTACTCCACCGGACTCAACGATTCCCTCGAACCTGAGCAATATCCGCTGCCAACGCCTGATGAAATCTTCGCTCAGCTGTCACCGTACAAGAAATTCAGCAAAATCGACCTCTCAGACGCATTCCTTCAGGTCGAGCTGGATGACGAATCAAAGAAGCTAATGACGATCAACACTCATTGCGGACTCTATCAGGTAAATCGCCTACAACCAGGAGTCAAGCCAGCACCGGCAATTTTCCAAAAACTTGTCAGCAACATGATGAGCGGAGCTAAGGGCATCTTCCCGTTCATCGACGACTTCATTGTGGGAGGAACTGATGAAGATGACCACCGCAAAAATCTCTTCGAGGCATTGACTCGCATTCAACAACACGGTTTCCACCTCAGACTCGAGAAGTGCTCTTTTGGCCAGCAGCAGCTCGAGTTCCTTGGACACATCATCAGCGCTGACGGCATCAAACCGAGTCCTGACAAACTTGCAACACTTCAGAACATCCCGGCTCCAACAAACGTCGCGCAACTTCAATCTTTTCTTGGCGCCGTAACTTGGTACAGCAAGTTCATCCCGCATATCAAAGGTCTCCGAGGCCCATTGGACGAACTGTTGCAAGATGACATCGACTTCAATTGGCAAGAAAAGCACCAGCAGGCATTCGAGCAGCTCAAGAAAATTCTTGCATCCGACTTGGCACTCACTCACTGCGATCCTACCAAGAAGCTCATTGTCGCAGCCGACGCTTCCAGCTACGGAATGGGAGCCGTCCTTCTCCACGAGATGCCAGATAAAAAGATGAAGCCGGTGATGCATGCAGCTCGTGCATTCTCAGCTGCCGAGAAGAACTACCCGCAGATACAACGTGAAGCCCTCGCACTCACATTTGCACTTCAAAAGTTCCACCGCTACGTATACGGACGCAAGTTTGAGCTCCAGACTGATCATCGGCCTCTGCTCGCAATCTTCGGAAGCAAGAAAGGCATTCCCGTGCATACAGCAAGTCGTCTCCAACGCTATGCCTTAACCCTTCTAATGATCCGCGCTCGTATACGAATTCGTCCGAAGTCGAACGGGCGGCGCGGCGTTGACGGCGGCGAAAATCCGACATTCCAGGAAAACAGTCGTAAATCCTAAACTACTAGGCCTATCATAAATCCAATGACAGTAGCGTAATCACATTGAAATTTGCAATATAAAACATGAAACATAATGTTATGAAACAATGACATAATTATGATAATAATTAGAGAAATTGAAAAAATGACGCTTTTTCAAACTAAACAATGTTTATTTCAAAAGTACGGAACCCTAATTAAAAATCTGAAGTAATCTTGTGATCTACATTAGATGTGTTATGAAAGCTTGTATGTCGTTTTATCAACTACCATACAAAAAAAATGATATTCTCAAGTATAAACTTACATAAATTTGTATGGTTTTTGAAAAAAAAAAAATTTTAATGTTTTTTTTTACGAGTACTTCCGACAGAATTTTATATGAAATTCTTACATAATAGGATAACCAATCTATCACTCTTCGTAAAAAATGACTATAGAACCTATTCTTTATTTCAATTATGTAGAAAAAAAATAATATTTGAAAAAAAAACTTATATAAATCAGTGCTGTCTTATAAAAACGAAATGATTACAAGGTTTTGAAATATATTGAGAGATTTGTATATGTTATATTGTCTATAGTTACGAACAAGTCTCAACAGAATTGCTTTTCATATAATAATATAAATCTACGAGCGATTGAATATGCCCATAAATTCCATACTAGCCGATGACGTCGATGATTGAACATAGGTATGATAACGCTCACTTTCAACGTCCGCGTTTTATCGCACCATACAACGAACAATCGCACGATGCGATTTTTGTGAAAAATGGATATTAGGGATTATGAAATGTTATTTTCAGTTTATATGTTGTATATTTTGAAAAATAAAATGTTTTTTACAAAAAAAATATACATAAAACGAACATATTTTTTTAATGATTTTACGACAAACATTTTTGACATAAAAAAATGACAGTGTTACCTAACTAGAGGCTTGTGACCTGTCCTAAGGTAAACAACATTTTTGTATGTAAATAATACAATAAAAAATCATAAAATTATAATTCAAAAATATTTTTCATCGTACATCACGGTACAAATTACATATAGTACATGTAGAAATCATAGTGTACAGAACGAAATAGTTGAAATTATACAAAACAATGTTTTTCATATTATAATATGGTATTTTCAGTTATACATATAATATATTTTGAAAGAAAATGTTTTTTACAAGATAATAACAAAATTAGCAATCAGTAAACAATAAAAAATGTAAAATTTACTTTCAAAAGGTACAAAATTAAAAAAAAAATCAGACAATAGTTTTGTAATAACATGTTTTGGTGGTGGCAAGAGGTACTCGATGTTTTGCTCGGAGGGGCGAGCAATGGCAGCAGCGACGTCAGCATAGACATACATAGGTACATACAAAGAATAGCCATACAGATTATTAAAAAGAACCAAAAAATGTCGTGAACGACCATCACATAGATAAACGAAAAAATGTAAATACAGTTTTTATGAACTGTCATTGAAATCATTGAATTGAATGGAAATAATGAAAAAAAAAACAATAATGGACATCTAGCACCGAGCACCACCCCCCCCCCCCCCCCTCCCCCCAATTCTACAGATCTATTCAATCAACAAACATATAACGTAGTGAAATAAGGAAACTATCGATATATTACGGTAAGCTATTATTACAAAAATCTCGACAAGACCGCTGAATAACTGTCAAAAATAGATCACAAACGGAGAAGAGAATTATGTGCAAAGTTCGAACTCTAAGGGACAGTATGATATTGCTTAAGGCATTCGATCACGCATAGTGGAACTTTGCACTGGTCGCACTGGTATATGGTCCGTCTCTTTCTATTGAAACGGGTACACCAGACGCAATACCTGCGCGGACTCGCACCGCCAACGGTTACCGGCTGCATTACTTCAGGAAAATGGTGACCGACGATCAACCGCTGGGGTAGAAGGCGCATGTCCTGAGCGATAACATTTCGTCCCGCTGCCTGAGGTACAAGAGCGGAATGCCGCTCCTTGATAATTTCGATCAGCTTTAGACGGAAATTCATGGAAGATTCTACATTTTGGGGAGAACACTTGTTGAAGAGAATGCGAGCGTTCAAAATCGACACATTGATAAGCCTCTGCAACATTTTCATCGACCATTTTAGGTTTTTTTTGCATTCCATCCTGAAAGGCTCCGGCATCTGGTCCTTTCTGTCAACCCCTCCCATGTTTTTGTTGTAGTCAGCAACAAGTGACGGTCGGTAAAACGCTGGACGTCCCGGTCTTCCATCCACAAAAACTGTGTCCGTAGAATGAAAAGTGGATGTTAAGAGAACCGGTTTCTTTTTTTGTTGGTAAAGCATTACCATCACGTCACCTGAATGCCGAGCAACGCATGTTCCTTCTTGAAGGGTTGCATGTTTCATAAGTGTCGGCACATTTTTTCGGAATTTCCGTAATGTACCCACACAATCGGTCTTGTTACGTTTCAGATACCTCGAGAGCACAGGCGAATTAAACCAATTATCCATATATAGAACGTGCCCTTTGTTTAGTAGAGGTTTCATGAGACGTACTACAATATCTGAGCTTTTTGGCATAAGAGATTGATTAGCGAGATCTTTGCCCGAGTAGATTTCGAACGACCACAGGTAACCAGAAGTCGATTCGCAAAGTTCATATGTTTTTATGCCGAATTTAGCGGCTTTAGTTTTAATATACTGGCGGAAGGCCAGGTTACCTTTCCATAGAGTCAACGATTCATCGATTGCTATCTCTTGCTCCAGTACATAAGCTTCTTGAAACTTTCGGTTCAAGTACTCAGGTATCGGGCCAAGAGAGAACAATTTTGATGAATCGGGTCTACGAGTTGATGAATCGACTAAATGGAGTGCTCTGTTTAGTTGCCAATAACGCTGATGCGTCATCAGCTGCCTAAAATAAGCCTGTTTCAACGAAGGACGGTTGGTGAAACACGAATCTATCGACGGCATCGGGATAATGCCGATATAAATATAAAATGAAAAAAGCATCATTATTTCATCTATGTTCGTATCATACCAATTTCTGGCAAACAATTCCGAGTCCCTCGACAATTCTAATGCATATCGATTCGTTTCCCGAACGATGTGTTCTAGAATATCGACGTCCCAGAATCTGCGAAAAGCGTCATATATGCTCTGAACCTGTACAGTGGGTCCAGACTGTACGAGATATTCCTCTTTCTGACCCCTGAACGTATTCATAGGTCTCCAGAGAAATACCGGCGCATCTCTATTCCCACCGAACAGATCCTGATCTACGACGTCAGCCGCACCTTCCTCGTCTACCTCGTTCGCATCGTCGTCATTTTCTTCCACATCCATGCCGACGTTCCGCTCTCTCACTCTCAATGCCCTAGCACGAAGTTCATGCAGTTTCCTGTCAGCTTCATACACTATATCTTTCAATCTGGCGGGAACGTCTTGATCCGTCTTACATACTTCAACAATCTGATCTCTCGGACACCACACATGCTCACCAATCACAGCAGAAGTGGCAGCGTGTCGACCTCTGCCAATCCCTCCCCTTCGTGGTGCTCCGCGTGCGCCGCGTGCCGCTGCCGCTGTCCCCCTGCCACCCCTGCCACCCCTGCCACCCCTGCCCCCACTGCCACCACCTGCAGTCCTTCTGCCCCTATCAGCCCCAGCCTCCCTCCGTGTCACGATCCTCGCTCCGCGCTCGGCAGCTGCTGCTATTCTTGCCTCTTGCCCCTCGTCCTCGTCGTACCAATCCGGCTCCGACGATCTGAGAAAAAACAATATTCTTATTTATAAAATTATTACTGGCAGTTGAAGCGAAAGTCTAACTAAAATAAATTAGTTTTACCGTCGATCGTCGATCATCCGCGACTGCGGCTGGAACGGCGAGGATGGGGGCGAAGAGGAAAGGCTGCGGGCGGTGCGGCGCAACGGTGATCGCTAAAAGTTACAATAATTCAATTACAATAAAATCTGTAACATTGTTTTGCGATATGTGTTCTAATAATTGTATACCTCACGGTAACTGGGGCCTGCGACTGGCTGCCAGGGCGTCTGGGGCTCGGGCTGCTCGGGCTCCTCGACCAGGACTACCGCGTCGTCTCCCCCGGCCTCGAAGTCGAAATCCATGCTGAAAAAAACGGAAATATTCATTTACAAATAAATAAATAAATAAATAAATGCGCACCATGAACCAATTGGTGACAGCAGCGGATGCCAGTATTCTTCTCGCCGCTGAGGAAGGTGCCACGGGCTCCGAAACGTTCGGCTAAGGTACTCAACTCTATCCCTTTTACTAACCAAAAACCCTAAAGTGTATATATATATATATATACACGCTGTCCCAAAATTCAACGATAAGCGGGCACCAGAGGGCGGACCTGCTCACGACTACTCGAGAAAAAAAAGAAAAAAAAATATATCTGAATCATTTTTGAAATTACAAAAAAAAAAAAAAAAATCTTCGAAAATCGACACTCCTAATGGTATTTTTAACTATCATGACCACAATTTTTCAAATATTTCTGTTTTTTTTTTTTGGATCGGCAACCTAAGTAGCACTGCTATCCATCACAACCCTTAAAGATACCAGAATACATGTAGCTTTTACACAGAAATTAATCAAAATCATTTTTTCCCCTAAAATTGTGAAAGATTTTTACTTTCATTCTACTTTTACTCATTGTGGTGTATAAAAATAGTACCGACACTACTATGGCAAGTTTTTTAAAAAGTTGACGCAGCTAACCAAGATTCTAAAATGGTATAATACTCTAGGAAAACTAGCTACAAAAAAATGCCAACTATTTCTTAAACAAGGACCGATTTTTTATTACATTATTAATATTACAGTAAATGTTCAAATTGTTGCCCACCGGCATTAATACAGGCACGACATCGCCTTAGAAATGATCGTTTTATTCGTCGTGCATATCTTCTACCATTGATATGATCCGCAGACTGTGTGATTTTTTGGCGAAGCTCGTCCAATGTTGCAATGGGTTTTGAGTAGACTCTGTCTTTCAGACAACCCCAGTAAAAGAAGTCCAGGGGGTTTAGGTCGGGCGAACGGGGTGGCCATAAGATAGGACCAAGTCGCCCGATCCAACGCTCTGGATACTCTTGGTTCAAGTATTCTCGCACAAGACGGGCATAGTGAGCTGGGCAACCATCATTTTGAAACCACATGTTTTGTAAATCACGTAAAGGCACGTCTTCTAATAATTCTGGCAAGTCGTTTTGTAAAAAGTTCAAATAACTATTGCCATCTAAGTTTCCTTGTAACTCAATGGGCCCAATTACTTTTCCATTTAATATGCCCGTCCATAAGTTAACCTTGAATTGATACTGGGATTTGTCTTGTCTCATCAGGTGCGGATTTTCATTGCTCCAACTATGTAAGTTGTGAAGATTTAAATAGCCATCTTTCTTGCAGGTTGATTCATCTGACCATAGAACTTTATTTAAGAATTGGGGATCTTCCCTGTGCTTTTGCAGCATCACACGGCAAAATGCGATCCGTAGTGGATAGTCCCGCGGTAATAACGTCTGCACACGCCTGTAGTGATATGGGTGAAGCCTGTAACGTTTTAGAATTCGATGTGCACAACTTTTTGGGATTCCCGTAGCTAGTTCTATGGCACGTACTGAGGTAGTTGAATCGTTTTCTATTTCATTGAGAACTTCTTCATCGCGTTCCAATCTAGGTCTTCCAGCGTTTCTCCTGTCAGATGGTAAACGTCCCTCTGCAAACGCTTGATGCACATGAATAAATACTCGATAATCCGGGTATCTTTGAGCATTTGGATACCTTTCTCGATACAATCTACTAGCAGCATTAGCATTGGTTCGGCATTCTCCATAAATTAAATGCATATTAGCGTATTCCAACGGTGTGTACGGTAGCGGCATGATAAACGCTAAACAGTCCAAAATACACCAAAACACCAATTCACAAAATACACAATCACAGTCCAAAATAATGCCAGGTCAGTTCAATTTGCAGATCACCAGTCCAAAAAAGCGAAGCCAAAAGTCGTTAGTACGAGAGCCACATCAATTGAATACTTAAGAGGTGCACAGTAAACAAAGGACCGGAGCGTACTGACTTGTATACCTGCCCTATTGTTATTTCAAAGAACATCATCTATCTCTCTCTAAAGTATAATCTTCGTACGCGAATGCGCGCCGTTGCGGGCCGTGTGTGCGTGAATCGTGTATGTGTGTGTAGCTAAAGAATGCAGCGACACAGTGTAACAAATGCCAATCACGATACAGGGTTGTGTTTTTAGAATAAAATCAAGGAATATCCATCACGCTCTAGGGTCGTGATCGGCGTACAGAGCAAAACTATGCGTCACGACCCAGGGTCGTGATTGGCTGTCAAAGTGTTTTAAAATTCTAAGAACTTGAAACAAAAACTCTTTTTTGGAACATAGTAAAGTGATTACTATCAAAAATAAAAAAAATCGGTTCATGTTTAAAAAAATTATTGGCATTTTTTTGTGGCTAGTTTTCGTAGAGTATTATACCATTTTAGAATCTAGGTTAGCTGCGTCAACTTTTTAAAAAACTTGCCATAGTAGTGTCGGTACTATTTTTATACACCACAATGAGTAAAAGTAGAATGAAAGTAAAAATCTTTCACAATTTTAGGGGAAAAAATGATTTTGATTAATTTCTGTGTAAAAGCTACATGTATTCTGGTATCTTTAAGGGTTGTGATGGATAGCAGTGCTACTTAGGTTGCCGATCCAAAAAAAAAAAACAGAAATATTTGAAAAATTGTGGTCATGATAGTTAAAAATACCATTAGGAGTGTCGATTTTCGAAGATGTTTTTTTTTTTTTTGTAATTTCAAAAATGATTCAGATATATTTTTTTTTCTTTTTTTTCTCGAGTAGTCGTGAGCAGGTCCGCCCTCTGGTGCCCGCTTATCGTTGAATTTTGGGACAGCGTGTATATATATATATATATATATATATATATATATATATATATATATATATATATATATATATATATATATATATATATATATATATATATATATATATATATATATATATATATATATATATATATATATATATATATATATATATATATATATATATATATATATATATATATATATATATATATATATATATAAAAATATATATATAAATAAATAAATATAAACATGTGTGTAATCATTTTTATTTTATTTTCTGATTCTGCAAATAAAGTGTTTTGCAAATAATTAAATAAATAAATAAATAAATGCGCACCGTGCGGCGAGAACCAATCGGTTGTTACCAATAAACCGTTGCTAAAGCAAATTTGCAAAAAAAAAATGAAAAAATAATATATGTATAATATAAATAAATATATAATATATACATTAATGTCTGATGTAAGTTACTAACATCGACATTTGCAATAAAAATAATATGCTCTATCAATAATATTTGCAATCAATACAATCGCATATTCGCGTACGATTATTTTAAAATATCGGAAACACAGCTCTAGACTCGCCGATGGCTGACGTCACTCAAGTGACGAATGTTCAAAAAACTTTCATTACGAAATACATCGATGTATAGGAATGCACCGTTGGCGCTAAATATGTATAAATCTGTCAATATTTTTACCGAAACATATAGCAGGACTAATTTTATAGTGATTTCTACTGATATTTCAGCGTATTTATGGAGTTTTAAGGTAGAAAAACAGTTTTGAAGACGACCAAAATCGAGAACATTCGTTGCGCTGTCGCAATATATGTACGATTTTCGGCGAGATGCACTAGTAATTGTTCGTAAAACCACTATTTCTGACTAAAAACAATGTTATGAACACGTCTACTTACTTTTTCTTGCGAAAATCGGTGATTCAAAACCACTTCAAAACTCTTTTGGGCGATTCAAAACTTCGCTTTCAGTTGCGGCCACGTTGCGGCATTATCTTTGGTTGCGGCGTCACACACAGCCAAGCGACGAGCCATGGCCGTTAATCTTCATACAAAAAAATCAACCAATAGAATTCCTATTTGTTGGTCCCGGATTTCTTGGTTTTGGTCGCTCGCCATGTTTTTGGTCGCTCTATGTTCTATGGAGGCCTTCATTCCACCAATAGAGGCCGATCAAAGGTACAAAAACCGTCATTTTAATAGCGTTTTTATTAAGGTCAACATAATTCTTTTATAATGTTTTGGTTAGTAAATAATCTTAGCATTAGTATTATTAGGAACTTATTAAAAACAAATTACCGGAACGAAAACGAAAAATACAATTGGTTACATAATAAATAACCTAGGTAATAAATTTTACTTGAGAAAAAAACCGGTCAATAGCGTTTTATATTTTGGCCCATGCTCTTGATATATGTATTTAAAAATGTACAAAATATTAAAATCCGCGGATTATTTCGCGTTACTAATTATGCTTTTGGAAGCCAATCATTTTCACAGACGAAAAAGGTAGATTTATGACAAAATCCCCATAAATTTTGATTTGACATTAAAAATCCATGACTTTCTCTGGAGATGTTGCTAGCCTGCCGCACAAAAGTAGCTAGGTATGACATTTTACGTACAAGAAAATTCGCTAAAAGTGGTTAGTGTTAAATTATAATAATAATACACATAATATTATAAATCCTTTTTTATTGCAATATTTTAGGTACAAACCTACCTAAACTCGTAAATGAAAAAAGAAATCTAAGCAACACCAGGGAAATCAAGTGTATCTAAATAAACAAATAGACAAACTATTGTGGCATATATTTTCTAATTTCCGCTCAACATTTAAGATATTCCCTTAATTTGTTTTGTTATTTTCAAAATGTATTGGATGTTTTTTCAAAATGTATTGTTGCAATAAATCGTTTTTTTTTTGCTGGATCCTGCTTCGCGAGCTAATAACATTGCTTTATCGTCTATAATGTTGCTTTGTCTAACCATGTTTATAAGGTGGCAGCCATTGTTGTGTTCATTTATTTTACTAGTTATTTTTTTAGTTTATTTATTTATTTTACATTCGTTCATTATATTTAATACTTAACCATGTTCAATTGATTTGACAAAGTAGGTATTATTCTGATGGTAGCTTTCAGAATTCGATTACGACGCTAACGTAATATATCCGTTTGAAGGGGAAGCAATTTAATCGTCTTCGAAGATTCTCGAAAACTCGGTAGAAAGGTCGCTAAAAAATAAAGTTTTCAGTTGCAATTTTTATATCGCTTATGTCTACAAAAGTAGCTAGAACCAGCGACAAAGTCGACAAGTTAGCACCACTGAAGGCAACATTCGCTTCCAACTTGGCAACACTCGACCAATTATACCCCCTCCTTGAGGATTTTTCTATTGCGCAAGTGCAATACATCGGTTAGAGCATCGTTTGCATCCGGCATCAGTGTACCGTCGGCCGCCGTTGTTATTTGTTGTTGCGATCAAGTGAAGTAGTGCTTGGTCGCGATATCTGGCTGGACACAAAGCTTTTTTGGAGCGAGCGTCCCACCCGATACGCGATTATAGCAGATTATTTCTGCGGGTCAGGTAACTTGATGTGGACTGTAATAGATATGTAAATTATTACCAGACCCCGTGTCCTTAGGGATGTTTGACCTCCGGTCCGAAGGTCGAATTGAGAGCGGGGCTCAGGCGATTCCTCGAAGCTCGCAGACGTGTACTGATTCCTTCACAGAGGAGCTTAAGCGGGCACGTGAAAAAAGTCACTTTTAATTGGCACGAAATTAATTTATTGAACTTTAAAGAAGTACATTAATTGTTCTTCGTTCGCCAACGCACTTATAATCAATTATAAAAAGGTAGATCACTATGACTATCGTAAGATTACCGCGCGAACGCTCAGTTATAAGTTAAACGTTTAAACGTGCGTGTCGCAGCTAATGCGTAAAGCTGGAGAGTGAGAAAATTAAGGAAACCGGTTAAACGCGCTATCGCGTCCACTGTAGCCGATCTCGTAAGCAACTGCCGCCACGATTTATCATCCCCCTGAGCCAGACGTCGCGACGCTCGCGCAGCTTATCTGATTGGTCGCCGCGTGGATAGCTCCCGCGCACCGACCAATCAGCGTATATCACCGACGCGAAATCCTCCCCTTTGCAGAGAGAGGGAGATGCCGTGCTACGTCCCGCACAGTCTTTCTATTTCCGACCTTCCGCCGAGCGATACAATGCAAGAGCGCGTGAAATCCGATATACCTAAAGGTGTTTTAACGACGGACCGCGACGATATTCTTGTTACAATTACAATGATAGATTTTAGGCGCTAACTTATCATCTAACTTATTATATATACATATATATGAAAATTAGGGATGTCAACTGTTTCATTAGCGGTCCACACACACTAGGCGGGCGAGCAAGCCGCTCAACCAATGCAATAAATAACAGTGAAGAATGGTTTCGGGAAAGGAACGTTTCTTTGTCTCCGTCGACAAAGGCCCTGGACTTCGAGTTAAATAATTCGTTGAAATTTATGAGCTGTTCCCCAGTCTATTGAAGTTAACTGCTATTGACTCTAACTAACATACGACGTCTAAATAACCTTCCACGAAGCTTATTCAGCCTATACAACGTTCTATTTTAAAATACTTCCCTTTCAGCCGATAATTTCGTCCAGTGCTTACTATCTCTGCATCAAGTGTTAACGCCTTTGGGTGCGCCGTGCACTAATTTAACGATAAACTTGTCTAGAGCATTGTTCTTGCAACTAGAACTTGCCCTTATATCTTGTAAGTTTCTAAATTAAAATACTTCAAAGTTTTTGAAATACCGTAAAAAAATCTTAGGCTATTTTTGCTAGTTATTCGAACGCCTAGATCAGTAATTACGTAAAAATAAACGATAATTCGAGCGATAGAAGAGGAATAAACACGATGTTTTGTGGTAGGAGTGATGTATGGCAGCTGGAGCAGCTGCGACCAAGGGGGATGGCGAAAAACGCCTAGAGCAGTTGACGATTACACAAAAAGAGGCACCACTGGGATGCGCGATGCGTTGCGACCCGGAATCTGTTTGATTTCACGAATGGTGGTGAGACCGGTATGCGTTCTACTATCTTATCTGTTCGAAATTGGTGCGTGAACTGTTAGTTTTATTACTTCGACTGTATATTTATTAAAAATGTAATTAAGTGCATGCCTTCTCACTGGGCGTCTTGCAAAAATCATGTACTGAACAAAAACAATATCAATTAAAATATCTTGCTATCGTTTTCTAGGTATTTGATTTTATAAAAAAATATCCAGTAATTTATTGAACACAACGTTCTCCTCTTATATTATACTATACTTAAATATAGCTACTAACTTTAGTAATTGTAAAAGCATCCTTTGTCTATTGTTTTGTTAATTATGGTTACATTTCCGCACATTTTGTGCACATGGATACAAAGTTATGAAATATATGATATAACGCTTGTAGTACGGTAATGCTTATAATTTTAGAGATTTAAAATATGACTTGTAAAACTGATATTTTTTTTATACAAGTAAAATTGCTTAATTTTTCTATTTTTGATGTCACTAGTTGGTTTCTGTTTATAATGTCACATGTATAAATATCCATTATCAAGACATATCTCTACTCACAAAATTAGGTGCTTACATATTTATTATTATATTTAAGTTAAAACTTTGGAATATATTGATTCATTATTCATTTTAGTTCTTCGCCAGCGTCAAGCGTGGAATTCGGTTATAACGATATTTTTATTTAGCACTTAAATGTCACTTGGGTCTTTCCCTGAAATCATCATTAAAATTTTCCCTGGTAATATGACTAGATTCTGTTATTAGTACAATATTTGATTGGTATTGACCTAATTTTTAACCCTTATTTTTAAAAATTCATACAGGAAACATCATTTGATCTCATGAATACATGTAACTTCAATTTTGGTATTTTATATAACATAGCAGCGCTGAAAGCAAATTAAATGTCAAAATGAAATTGGTTTCATTGCCCATAAAGTTACATCCGCAGAAATCTAAATATCTCTGTTTTGATTCCGATAAAGTTAAAGTAATTTTGGTCGGCCTCTAATTTCGCAGCTGTCAAAATGTTTCAAAGTGCGACGCATCGCCGCCGTTGGTTTTTGTTGTTTATTTTTAGCTTACCGGTATTTTGAGCTTTTATACTCTCATATTCAACAGTTATAGTCCTTTTGCGTGGTTTTTATCTGTTAAAATATATAAAACTTGTGTTGGTTGTGTTAGCAGACAAGTTACGCCGCATAGATAGATTAATGCTTCGCAACCGATGTTTCAAACGCTTTCAGTGTTTTAATAGTGACCAAACTCGACGCTTGAGCTCGGAACAGCTTTCCAAATTATATATGTGCCAAATAAATATCGAAAAACGGTTAATTTCAGAAAAGAAGTTGCGGTTTCACTGCATCCCATTTTAGGCTGTAGTCAAAATTTCAGTAGGATTATCTGCAATCGTCTATGCTGGTAAGTCAACTCGAGTACCTATTAACCCTTCAGGCCTCGGACCTCAGCCGATTGACAAGTTGATGGATGTCCCAAAAAATTTAGTAAAAATTAGTAAAATAAATGAATTATGACATTGTCTCGCCAAAACATTAATTACTGCCGAACCACTGTACCCATAATTAAAATAAAACATATCAACATAATAAAACATAATAAAATAAAACAAATTAAATTAAAATAAAATTAAAACGGGGCCGTCACGCTGAATCGTGTTGTGGCCGATATCGGCCAATTGGGGCTCAAGGGGTTAAATATAATTTGAAATGCTTTAATGAACGGCCAGCAGTGCTTACAGTAACATATTGTGGATGAGGTAGCGTGCACGATTTGTCTGATTGTCGCTCAATTACTTTTTATTTCCAAATTATCTGTATTTAAACAACTTTCGACATCGGGAGTTTAATGTTACACATTTGAAGAACCCAGTATACCATCTAATGTTATGAAAGCTCAGCATCTTACGACCTATTTTTCACTAAGCGGCTAGTCCTATTTATTCAGATAAGAAATAAGTGTGATTCCTATTTATTAAAATAATTCATATATACCATACCCATTGACGTGGTCGCGACTCATATATAAATACACCTGCGACTAGCCGCTTAGCGAAAAATAAGTCTTAACTGCTGACTTAATACTTTTATAACTTCCTTCCGTCCTTCAGCATTAATAATATACTTATTTTTACAGATTTCATCATTACACCTATCTACACTCTTAATTGTACGTCTATATCTGTCATCGATTTATCATAGTACCAGAATTACTTGGAGTTCAGTGGTATGGAATGGATTGGAATTAGGACATGGAATGTTCATAAACATTATAACGCCACTAGTTTATTTTATATGGTGATAATCAACGTGGTTTCTTATTTTTTAAGGCAGCTGTTTTTTTCGGATATATGCAATATCATGACTTTGTTAACAATAATTTGATTTGGTATGTAAGAAGTTAGAGGAGACTTTTTATAAACTTCAACAAACGTTTGCATATGCAACAGCAACAATAAAAAGAGGTGTGTTACCTGCTCAAAACTGTAAGTATTAAAATTATCGGGGGGCGCCAGTTTTGCATGCGGCAAACTTGCACAAATGTCACTTTTGACAGCTCCGAATTTGTTGAGGGCAGATTTGCAGGAGGCAACCTTGCAGGCGGCAACCTTGCAGGCGGCAACCTTCAGACAGTTTTTAAGTTTTTCTGAGGTTAGGTTAGGTTTTTCTTTCCCTAAAATCGAAGTGACATTAATTACCGGCATCTCTTGTAGTGGATGACTTTTATACATCAAACTAAACATTAAAAAAAATGTTTTAAGTTTTTCTGTTAGGTTAGTTTAGGTCAGTTTGACATTTGCAAAACTGCCTTCTGCAAGATTGCATTCTGCAAAACTGCCGCCTGCAAGCCGTCTGCAAGATTGCCGTCTGCAAATTTGCCTTCTGCAAGTTTGATGGGACCCAAATTATCATCAAAAAATCTTAGAATATAGTGAATTTTTAATAATTACTAATTTTGAATTTTAGGTCAGTGTGCTGGTAGAAGATTAGACAGTGACGAATCCATTGTTCCTTTTTTTTTGAAGATCTCACCAACATGTGGAAATTTTTAAGAAAAAAGTTTAACAGAAGGTCTGGACGACGTGGTGGCTTCGTCAACGCATTATGCCTCGGAAGGTGGCTATTGAACATTTGTGAAGGCTCAAATATTTCAAATTAAATAATTTTTAAAAATACATTGGTTTTCGTAACGTTAATTGGGTATGGAGAGAAGCCTGCGTACGCGCTGCCTTACGTACTGGTAAATTTAAAAAAAAAACGAGATGTCAAACAAGAATCTGTCATCTATCATTTATAATGTTGCCATATTAAAAAAAGTATAAGGACCTCGGCCGATGTACTAAGGATTATCGTCTGACTAGTCCCTAATAACTAGTCCCTAATAAGTCTGTGCGACGAGCAGAATGGCGATATTAAATTATTTTTGTAGGTGGCGTTGTGGGTATCATTGTCGTATCCGATAGAAAATCTTCTGTCGTTGTCATTCGTATTGATTTATGAGTGAGACAGTGCTCTACAGTAAAAATATCACAGTTCGGCGCAAGAGGTTATATTTATATCGAGCGTGACACTAGTCATTCAACGGTAAACTGAAGTTGAGACACTATAGTGTCTTAGCACTGATCATATAAATAAGATGCGGAACTCAGTACATTTGAATCGAAATTCACTTTTGTTAGTACCGGCGACTATAATATAGCCAACAGCACAAAAACCGCATTGCAGCCAACCGTCGCAATTTCTTGTAGAATGTGTGTCACACTCTTTTTCAACACTCTGGTTTTAGCAGAATGGCAACCCTCTGGTCTTGCGAAATGGCAACATCTGACCAATGCAATAGTTATCATTAACCAGCCTATTTATCGATATCGATAAAAACGCCACAAGCCAGCGCAGCCCACCTATCGATATCGATAAAAACGCCACAAGCCAGTGTAGCCCACCCTTACCGGATACATAAATCGATAGAAATAAAAACAAAATTACGAATCAAGCATACGGTTTATTGATGTCTCGTATTAGAATAAATATTAATACTATGAAAAAATGTGCCATTAAAAATACTGCCATAAAAGACACTCACACCCTCAGGTTCTCCTCTCTTGCGCCTAATTAGTCCGCAAACTATGAACACATTTCTTATACATCGCCACTTCCCGAGAGGCGGCACAAAACTCGAAAAACCCAAAATGAAGCCGGTAAGACGTAAAACACAAGTGACGCAGCAAACGGTAAGCAAACAACGCACATAAGACGCACCATTGATCACACGCACAACTGACAGCAGAGCGGAAGCGGTGTGCGGACGCTATGCGTGCGCACTGATCATATAAATAAGATGCGGAACTCAGTACATTTGAATCGAAATTCACTTTTGTTAGTACCGGCGACTATAATATAGCCAACAGCACAAAAACCGCATTGCAGCCAACCGTCGCAATTTCTTGTAGAATGTGTGTCACACTCTTTTTCAACACTCTGGTTTTAGCAGAATGGCAACCCTCTGGTCTTGCGAAATGGCAACATCTGACCAATGCAATAGTTATCATTAACCAGCCTATTTATCGATATCGATAAAAACGCCACAAGCCAGCGCAGCCCACCTATCGATATCGATAAAAACACCACAAGCCAGTGTAGCCCACCCTTACCGGATACATAAATCGATAGAAATAAAAACAAAATTACGAATCAAGCATACGGTTTATTGATGTCTCGTATTAGAATAAATATTAATACTATGAAAAAATGTGCGATTAAAAATACTGCCATAAAAGACACTCACACCCTCAGGTTCTCCTCTCTTGCGTCTAATTAGTCCGCAAACTACAAATTTCTTATACATCGTCACTTTCCGAGAGGCGGCACAAAACTCGAAAAACCCAAAATGAAGCCGGTAAGACGTAAAACACAAGTGACGCAGCAAACGGTAAGCAAACAACGCACTTAAGACGCACCATTGATCACACGCACGACTGACAGCAGAGCGGAAGCGGTGTGCGGACGCTATGCGTGCGTATGCGCAGCAAAATGCCCAGTATGTGTGATGGTCAGACAGAGCAAAGACAATAAATACAGCTCGCGGAAAAGTGGGCAGACGCGTCTCGCAGGCTGACAACCGCATCTCGTGTTATTGTGGCATATTTAAGTTGCCACCTTGATAGCCCCCGGCTCCATACAAATTTTCTTTCTATGGAAGTGGCCGCCCACTGTGCGTGCGTATGCGCAGTAGTGATGGGTGTGATCACGAATAGCAATAACAATAACGTGTGATATTTGCAATCACGAAGAACGCGTTACGAGAACTTGAAAGAACATGCTATTTGAATCACGGCTACGAACAGCACCGCGTTGCCATCACTCGGCGCGCGCCGCTACGACGCGACCGATCACTGATCACATTACTGATCAGTGATTGGCCGTTCTCACTGATCGCCGTTGAACGACCGCGCGGCGCGCCACTGAACGATGATCGGTGAGCGCCTAATTGAACTGTTCACTTGGTTTCGTTCATTCGAATTCGATCACTAGTGATCGGCGATCAGTGGATCAGTGATATGATCAGTGGATCACTGATCCGCCGTTCGTTCTGGCGAATAGTGGCGAACGCCCGCGCCGGCTGGACGATGACTGATGAGTGGCGCGTTCATTTCGTACGTAATGTGAATTTGGACACTGTTATCGCATGAAATTGGACACTGTTATCGCATGAATTTGGACACTGTTATGGCATGAATTTGGACACTATTATCGCTCGCGTCGTAATCGTTCATGTAAATGAGTTTGCTCATGATTCGTTAGCAATAAAATAACTTTTGGGGACAAGTGGCTTACATTATTTCAGAAAGACGAACTCGGCTTAGCACCAAAAGAGCGAGAGAGTTAATCTTTCTGAACGCTAATTCTTCTAACTACTAATAAATATTACGCAAATATAATGCGCGTTTCTGTTATCAGTTATCACATTGACGAAACTTTGTTACTTAACGTTTCACAGTACATTTCAGTACAATCACGAAAATCACGAGTACCAGTTATTATCACGCGTGATAAATTACAAGTAACGTGATCGTTGCGTGATTTAAAATTGAGAATCACGCCCATCACTAATGCGCAGCAAAATGCGCAGTATGTGTGATTGTCAGACAGAGCAAAGACAATATACAGTTCGCGGAAAAGTGGGCAGACGCGTCTCGCAGGCTGACAACCGCATTTCGTGTTATTGTGGCATAGTTAAGTTGCCACCTTGATAGCCTCCGGCTCCATACAAATTTTCTTTCTATGGAAGTGGCCGCCCACTGGTGTCTTAGCTCATTTTAGGGGTAAAAATTTAAAATATTATATTATTTTGATATTAGTATCTACTCTTGTGAATAAGTTGCCCATCATTACGTAACGTCAAATGACAAACGTCAAAAATAAAAATTGAGGTTATATTTATATTTTTAATCAATCGAGATGTTGCCGCGTCGGTTAATCGTTTTAAATTCAGAGTTAATAACACGTTTTGTTTGTAGAAATATAACAACAGCGACGGAACGCAGCGATTCCCACTCACAATTCGTATCAGAGTTTGAAAACAACCGAATCCAAATAAATGGTTTCCAAAAAGCATTACTTTCGATCGGCGCGGCCGCCGTGGCTCTGGCGAATCCCTACAGAGGCGACATGATAGCTTGTTTAGGCGAGACGACGGGCGAGGCGGCCTTGATAGAGATGCGACACAAAATGCTCGACTCGAAAGAGGGCGAGGAGATCTTGAGGATCAGGCCGAGAATCAACACGAGGACTGTCGACTTTGGAAAGCTAGGAAAGATGCCCGAAAATCTGCTGGGACGGGTGTATCATGATTTTATGGCGGAGAATAACATCACGGCGGATTCGCGACTGCCCGTGCACTTTATAGAGAACGTCGAATTGGGCTATGTAATGCAGCGGTACAGAGAAGTGCACGATTTGGTGCATACAGTTTTGCAAATGAAGACCAATATGCTTGGAGAAGTAAGTTGCTGGGGCCATCTTAAGACCTCTCGTTGGAGGCCTTGCCACTTTTAATTTAACCCCACTTCCCTATGACATTATATTCAATAAATAAAATACAAACGGAGCTGCCATGGAAATCACCGACCAAAAATCGGGCCCATCATATATAATTATTACACTTCTGGGAGATGAACGGTGGATTCCGGACTAACGGCCGGCTGTGGTAGGTTTAGGACAGCTGTCTTGCCACATGTGAGCGTTCAACTTACTACCCATTCACTCCCCCTTCGAAGCCATATAATTTGAGATGCAGAAATCGCGGTTTTAGATATTTTTTCTAGAAAGGAGTTGATTATTTTCCTGGAGAGACCAAGATCTTTAAAAAGGTGAAACAAAGATTTAGCTGGCAGGCCACGAGCGCCTACTTCCACCGCGTGAAGGTGAACAGTGAAGCCGTTCTGGGTGACGGCATTTGCGAGGTCATGGTATTTATTTAATTTGTACTCGTGGTCTTTTGGGATATTTGATTCCCATGGAACAGTTAATTCTACGATAAGGACCATTTTCCGAGATAGAGAGTAAAGAGTTATATCTGGACGCAGGGCTGTGCATCCGAGACTTTCAGGGAATTTATACTGCTTAGAGACCGAATCGACCTCCATAATCCAATCTGAAGCTTTCTCGATTATTGAGAAAGGTTTTGCAGTGATAAAGGTTTTGATTTTATTTGTATAATAATATATTGGACGTATTACTTACGTTCGTATAGGTAGAGGGGTTAAAGAGATGAAACAGAGATTTGGCTGGCAGGCCACGATCGCTAACTTCCACGCGTGAAGGTGAACAGTGACGCTGTTCCTGGTGACGGCATTTGCAAGATCATGTTATTTATTTAGAGAATACTGTATAATAATATCTACCCAAATTATCATTGATAATTATACAAATTGACCACTGCCAAACAGATGACACTATAGCCACAGATAATGCTAGGGGGGATGTCATTAGTAGTAAACGTTTACTAAGGAGGCATTTTTTTAGATCTTTTTATAGATTTTTGAAAGTTTTGAATATTTTTTTTTCTCAAATTTTCTTGTGTTTACTCCAGCGAAAATCTCAAGCTGTATCCCGACTCCCCCGGCTATATGTCGTTATGCACAGTCGATTGGCTAACGCCGCACGGTGTGCAAACCGTCCAGGAGCGCCGAACTACGATTCCCAGGGAAGCTGGTCTGCAGGTATAGAGTCCTACCCGGGCTCGCATTTTTGCTTGGAGGCTGCCGGATGAGTTAAAAATGAGAGGACCTTAAAACCGAGTTAAAAATGTTTCTACAGTGTAAACGCAAACATAAAATTTTATCGCTTGTGGATAAAAACAAGATTTTGAAGCAACTTGAAAAAGGCGGAAGTTAAGTAATCTCGCTAAAGAATATGGAGTTGGTCATGGTACAATTCAAGACAATAAATAATGAGGAGGAGTGATTAGTGATCCGTAATCCAGTAATCCGGCGCTTTCAGTAATCCGTCAGAGTTCTGGTCCGATATCTGCTGTATTACTGCGAGAGCACTGTATTTAGAAAAGGGATCGTCTATTAATCACTTGTTGCTCGAAATAAATCACTTAATGCCGAGGATAGTTCATGTCCCCTTTGTAGCAACACCCCTTGCACAGCTAGACATATTCTAGCTGGCTGCAAGGTGGCCTTGGATCAAGGACGGTACACTTACCGCCACGACAAAGTCCTTGCTGTTATTCGCGAGGTACTTAGCCTCTCAGTGGCTCGTGCCAACAAGGGTTCCACAGTATCCTCCAAACCCCCAATACAGTTTGTGCGGGTTGGCTCTAAAGGCAAAAAACATCTCACTGCAAAACCTTTCTCAATAATCGAGAAAGCTTCAGATTGGATTATGGAGGTCGATTCGGTCTCTAAGCAGTATAAATTCCCTGAAAGTCTCGGATGCACAGCCCTGCGTCCAGATATAACTCTTTACTCTCTATCTCGGAAGATGGTCCTTATCGTAGAATTAACTGTTCCATGGGAATCAAATATCCCAAAAGACCACGAGTACAAATTAAATAAATACCATGACCTCGTAAATGCCGTCACCCGGAACAGCTTCACTGTTCACCTTCACGCGGTGGAAGTAGGCGCTCGTGGCCTGCCAGCTATGACCCAGAAAGACCTCGGCATCACTATCTCCTGGGACCTCAAATGGGAACCCACATAATCGAAATAGTTAAGAGAGCAAACTCACTTCTATATTTAATAAGAAAAGCTTTTCCACTATCACCAGTGAACTTTTCCTCAAGCTCTATAAAACCTACATTCACCCGCTCCTCGAATACTCCTACCAGGTATGAAATCAACAACAAAGGTGGTGCTATCGCTGAGGAATAAACCATACGAAGCACGACTGAAAGAACTTCGCCTGACAAGACTAGAGGAACGTAGGCAGCGAGGAGACCTAATAGAAAGCTACAAAATGCTTCACGGTTATTACATATAATAATATGTATGGATGTTTGCCAATCTGTATCTGACTTGTATACCAGTATACTACTAATAAAATGAATATGAATATAAATATGAAATACAGTGTGCCCAACCTCGAGAGCATGTATACCCTGAACACCAATAAGCAACTGCGTGACACTCGTTGAAGCTAAATAAGACAATTGCAGCATCGAACCCCAGGAAATATTTTTTGACAAATCGTGTAGTGGATGCTTGGAATGCGTTGCCAGAGGAAGTGATCATTGCTATCTCTGTCAAAGCTTTAAAAACAAACTGGACATTTTTTTAGTGCAAAACAGTCACAAGTTTAAAAACAAGTGCATGTGATATACACGCATCAGCCTTAAGCTGCTAGTGTATAATATAATAATAATAATAATATCACAAAGGGGGAGGGGGGGGGGGTGTAGAGAGATATCGCGTGTATTTATGTGTATTTATTTTGTTGTCGAACTCGCGATTTATAAACGAAAACTTGACTTACCGTTGCCAGGCAACGATTTACCCGCTCGACAGCGCGTGCGGCGCAGCGATAATTGCTCGGCTATAAAGTCTGTATTTAAAGATAATATTCTGAAAATTTGTGACATACTGTATAATACACGTGATTTTGGGATGGGGGGGGGGGGAGGGGGTAGTCTAAAACCTGGCCACGAATCACCAGGGGGAAGGCGATGTTAAAAAGTTGCTAAAAAACGGAAAAAAAAACCAGTTTTTTTATTACATATTCTAATAATGCGAACACCTCTACAGGGTCCGCCATGTAACGTTTTTTTTTTCAACTAGTGCTTATTTCGTGTATGGCAACACTTACCTCATGTCTGATTTGACAGTTTTATCCTTCCGCTGAACGAATATGGTTGTGTATACGCTTGAACAACGCTGGGAAATCTTGCGACATTACTTTGAAAATCATGGTGATGTTGCAGAATGTGTGCGAAAATTGCGTACGGATTTTGGAAGAAGAGAAGCACCGTCAGCTCCGTATGTTCGTTACCTTGTGAAAAAAGTGAAAGAAACTGGCATCCTCATCGATAAACCAACGCGTGAAAAGCCAAAAACAGTGCGTACGCCCGAGAATATTGCTGCTGTGGCCGAAAGTGTGCGTGAATCGCCATCAACATCAGTTCACCGTCGTTCTCAACAATTGGACATTTCGCAGACATCATTGAGACGAATTTTGCGTAAAGACCTTGGTATGACGCCGTACAAAGTCCAATTGGTTCAGGAGTTGAAGCCAACTGACCATCCAATGCGTTTTCGCTTCGCTAAGTGGGCCTGCGATCGACTTGCAGAAGATGCGGATTTTGCCAAAAAAATCATCTTTTCAGATGAAGCTCATTTCCATCTTGGCGGGTATGTAAACAAGCAGAATTGTCGCATTTGGGGCACAGAAAACCCGCACGCATTCATTGAAAAGCCGGTGCACCCAAAACGAGTCACTGTTTGGTGCGGATTTTGGTCCAGAGGCATAATTGGGCCATTTTTCTTCGAAAATGAGCAAGGAGTGGCCGTTACCGTCAATGGCGATCGTTATCGGGCCATGTTGAACGAATTTTTGTTCACAGAAATTGAAGAGGAGGATATTGGCAACCTTTTGGTTTCAACAGGACGGCGCTACGTGCCACACAGCCAACGCTACACTTGATGTTTTGCGCCCTGTTTTTGAAAATCGCATTATCAGCCGCAGAGCTGATGTCGTTTGGCCACCTCGGAGCTGCGATTTGACACCGTTGGACTACTTTTTGTGGGGTGCCGTCAAAGATAAGTGTTACGCTGGCAAACCAGAGACAATTGACGCTTTAAAGGACAATATTCGTGAAGCCATTGGTGAAATACAGCTGCACACAATCGATAATGTACTTAAAAATTGGACCCATCGTGTGGGCTACTGCATGGCCAGCCGAGGCAGCCATTTGAATGAAATTATTTTCCATCATTAACCGGAGGGATTGTACTTTCAAATAAAAAAAGAAATTTGAAAAAATATTCAGTAGTTTTTTTTTATAGCATTTTCAAAAAAAAAAGTTATTTGGCGGACCCTTTATAACTGTTCTTGATTATTTTTTGATGAAATTAATTTGATTTTTTTTTTATTGTAGGTAACAGTAAAATGGGTGGAAGGTATCCAAACGGGTCTACCGATGTGCATTGGCGGTGGTATAATGGGCGCAACAAGACTCGGACCTAAACATAGAATTCTCTATAAAGAACACTACTTGCCATGGGCCTTAAGCACAGGACAACAAGCAAACTTTTTGCAAGGTATTGAACGTTTAAAAAAATATAAGTAAAGATAACACAGTAGATATTCTTATTCTAGTTGGGGAGCTAGTAAATTTTTTCGTTACTGATTTTCCTAGTCACCAAATATTGATAGCATTATTCAATGACTAGTTCTAAGTAGCGGACATGTATTTTGTAGGGGGTTTTTCCTGTGGGTTGAGCTAGAAATTGCTTTGAAATATACAAATGTACTGCACTTTTTTAACACGCTTTTATTAGGTCGACCTGTATGTAAATAACTATGTAATGGAATCTAAGGTAACTAATTTAACCATCTTCCAAGGATCGTAGCGTCATGAAAATTGGCAGCTGTATGTAGTTCTGATGACAATACAATAATATGGTACTGCCGAACTGATCCGATGATGGAGTCGGAAGATATGAACTGGAACTTCATGATGGAACATCGTATCATAGCTGTGTTTGGTCTTGTTAGAAAAGTCTTGGAATGAAGTTTGACCACGATTAGGTTCCAAGGTCTGATGATGAAGCCGGAAGATAGGCACTGGCATTCCATGATGGAATATCGTATCATAGCCGCGTTTGGACTTGTTAGAAAGGTCTTGTAATGAACTTTGACCACGATTAAGTTTCAAGGTCTGATGATGAAGCCGAAAGACGAATTGGCATTCCATGATGGAATATCGCATCATAGTCGTGTTTGCACTTGTGAGAAAGGTCACGTAATGGACTTTGAACACGATCAGGTTTCAAGGGTCTATTTCTGTACATGGAGAGTGGAAATAGAATATTTTTTTTTGGTTTTTGCGTGCATTTATAAAAGCGTGTTTTTAGTGTTTTTTTTAAACTATTAATTTATTTATCACTAATGAAAATCGTTTTACTGTCAAGTCGAATGCAACATTGATTATTAAAAAAAACTGGCTGATCTATAGGCATGGCAATGGCGTCTGGCTCCCGAAAACCTAACAAAAGTGGTGGCCCTATTTATCCAGACCTGAAAATTGGTCACAGGTGGGAGATTAATAAAAATATATTAATTGGAGGATGTTAGACATACGGCAATCTAAACACTTCAATAATATTCGGGTTGTTGTAGGTACAACTTAATTGTTAGAAGTCGCATGGAAATGAATGCAGCTATTTAGAATCCGCGTGAAGATACCCAAACTATCATGCTGGAAAACGTACCGAACATTTGTATCTGATTACATTTATCACAGACATGGATGGCTATAATTCTCTCTAATTGAAACGACCATTCTATATTTGAAACGACCATTCGGCCACCCGATTCTGGGTGAAGAGCCGGGCAGAGGATGCCTTGGTCCGCGATAAATTTGGCAGACACCGTTTCACCGGTACGTAAGGGAGAGGACCGCGCAAGCAACCTCGATCCTGTAACCAGTCAGGAGGTAGGAGGTATCCTGAAGGTTAATTCCAGACGAAGATATCCTTCCAAACTGGTAGTCAGGGGGCGAGGCTGCCCGTTGGTTAACTTTCCCGGTGCCTCGCCGTAAGGCATTGGCCTCTGACGGGCAGGTGGCGGAGCTTGACGGTGGACTGTTTTGTCCTGAGTCTTCTGCGCTCATCTCACGGGAGACAGAACGATAAGTTTCGTTAAAACTTTCTGAGGTGACGGGTGCGCCTGTTGTAGTTGACAGCTCTAGTTGCTGTCTAGACCTCTAGCGGGTAGTGGAGATTTGATGATAACAGTTGCTATGTGGATTTTGACTGATTTTATATGGAATTTAAGTATTGTTTTTAACACACTTTTATTAGGTCGACCTGTATGTAACTAACTATGTAATGGAATCTAAGGTAACTAATTTAACCATCTTCCAAGGATCGTAGCGTCATGAAAATTGGCAGCTGTATATAGTTCTGATGACAATGCAATAATATGGTACTGTCGAACTGATCTGATGATGGAGTCGGAAGATATGAACTGGAACTTCATGATGGAACATCGTATCATAGCTGTGTTTGGACTTGTTAGAAAAGTCTTGGAATGAACTTTGACCACGATTAGGTTTCAAGGTCTGATGAGGAAGCCGGAAGAGAGGCACTGGCATTCCATGATGGAATATCGTATCATAGCCGTGTGTATGTGAATATCGTATCATAGCCCAAAAGCGTGTTTTTAGTGTTTTTTTTTTAAACTATTAATTTATTTCACTTGCCTTTAGGTGTATGATCATGAGATTTTTACCAACAGTAAGGTGGGGTTCGCTCCTTATTGTGATATAGGTATGTCCCAAAATGTTTACTGATTATCGCCACAAAAAGTAGTTTCGCGGAACAACGTAAAATTGCCATGACTTGCGCGATACCGAGAATGATTACAATTCCAAACTATTATTTTGTTTGCATAAGTTATTTTTTCAATGTTAGTTATTTGTTATAATGAGAATGACTTTTTTTACTTTACTGTGTAGTTTATCCCTTTTATGAATGGACTGGACCAGCCCTGCCGTGATCTAGGGTTTATTTTTTTTATTCTTATGTGGGATTTGATTGGTTGTTGTACAGTCTCTAATGTTTGTTTGGAGGGTAGCTACAAATTTGGCAGTTGCTTGGTATATATTAAATTCGCACACACGCACACACACACACACACACACATGCGTACATAAATACATACATACATATTATCTATGTGATCAGGAGAAAGATGGGTAGGGGAAGTTGATAAAGGAGATGACTTGTGACGTCGACTATCAGTTGTCTATCCGACAGTAACAGTTTTCTTGACGTTGACAGTATTCTTGACGTGACAGTGAAAGTATTCTTGACGTTAATACATTATTGTTTTATTTTAGTTTTTCTTCTACAGCGCATTACCTAAACGATTTTTTTTATTCTTCTAGGGATATATTTTGAAAAACGCTGGGAGCAGCCGCTGGACGAATTCCACAAGGAGATGAACATAAAACCATTTGTTTTACCTCAAAAATGAAACTTTACTGAGATTTAGTAGTTTTATTGCGGTTTTGCGAAGAAGATGATGATAAGCGGGGGGTGGCCAGTCATCTGACCACCCGCAATTCATTAACCCCTCGCGGCCCGCGGTTTGAATTTTAATGTGTGCCTTACGGCCCGTAAGAAATTTGCGAGTCTCAAAAAAAAGATGGCGTTTCAGAAAAAAAACGATTACTCCGAAACTGTCACACCGATCGTCTAAAAAAGACCTGTTTTATGTTCCTATTGAAATTTGCTATTAGATATTTGTAACATCGTTATGTAAAGCAATAAAGATTATTCATAATTATTAGTCAAAGTTGTACTAACATAATTAGCGGTCGGCCTCGCCTGGCCATTTCGGGCCGTCTGGGGTTCGACGGTAAATATCAATTCTGGACGTTTCGGGCCGTCTGGTACGCGAGGGGTTAAGGACCATTTTAGCTTACCCCCATAAACAGTCAGTACACCTAACCTACAGTTTCTGCAACCAGTCTACATTAGAAACCAGTTGCAGAGCACACGATGCACAGTGCCGCGAGCTGTACGGAGAGGGAACTTAATTTATGTGCTTTCATAACCTAATTTCTATGCTTTATAAAGATATATGTATTTTGTTTGCAATATATAAATGTTTTCAACGTCTATTATTTCTTAGTTTCTGTAACCTAATTAACATTCGTTTATTATTAGTACAAGAGTTTCTCCCTCAGATGCAACTAGGGTTGTCAACTACAGCGGGCGAGCCCGTCACCTCAGGAAGTTTTAACGATTAGTCGTTCTATCTCCCTGGAGTGAGGGCAGAAGACTTGATGACAAAACAGTCCACCATCTAGCTACGCCACAAGCCCGTAAGAGGCCAACGCCTTAACCGCGAGATAGCCAGGAGTGTTACCCGGCGGGCCTACACTCACCCCCTTATTTCCAATTGTGACCAGATTACTCCAGTCTCTCGATTGGCTACGAGTTCGAGGTCGCTTGCGCGGTCCTCTCCCTTACGAAGCGGTGAAACGGTGTTTACCGAATCTATCGCGGACCACAGTGTCCTTTGCCCGGCTGTTCACCCAGGATCGGGTAGCCGATGGTCGTTTCAAGAGCAGTCGCCGTAAGGTCCGCAACCACCCCCGCTCTATAGGAAACAGTACTGCTTCCAGACTCCCCCGGCTGTTAAGTCAGAGTGCACAGTCTGAGGCGAGTGGCGTAACTGTTTCGTCCCAAGTCTTCTTCGCTCACCACACGGGAGACAGAATGATCTAATATAGTTATAGCTTACTGAGGTGACGGGTTCGCCCTTTTTAGTTGACAGCTGCAGTAGCGCAGTAGTCTGTCGCGGGCTTTAAACCGGTCTTAACGCAGACGATTTTTTTTTGCTAAACCCAGTTAAACGCGGGTATCTTTCCTAAACAAGGTTAGTGCAAGTCGCCCCAAATCTTTCACAAATGATAAAACTCATAAAGACACTCTCCTGCGAGAGAGCGTTTCATTTATTTTCCATACGTTTACTAAAATGTTTTTACGGCACCGTCTTGAGAAACAGGCAACTTGCGGTGTCAACTACAACGGGCGAGCCCGTCACCACAGGACGTTTTAACGATTTTTTCGTTCTGTCGCCCTGCAGTGAACGTAGAAGACTTTGGACAGAACAATCCAACGTCCAGCTACGTCACACCCCGCAAGAAGCCAACGCCTTTACCGCGAGATAGCCAGTAATGTTACCTGGCGGGCCGACACTCGCGCCCTTTCTTCCAATTGTGACCAGATTTCTCCGGTCTCTCGATTGGTTCCGAGTTCGAGGTCGCTTGCGCGGTCCTCTCCCTTACGAAGCGGTGAAACGGTGTACGCCGAATCTATCGCGGACCAAGGCGTCCTTTGCCCGACTCTGAACCGGGATCGGATGGCCAATGGTCATTTCAAGAGCAGTCGCCGTAAGGTACGCAACCACCCCCGCTCTATAGGAAACAATACAGTTCCCAGACTCCCCCGACTGTTAGTCGGAGAGCACAGTCGATTGGCTTGGAGTCGACAAACGCCGCTCGGTGCGCAGACCGTCCAGGAGCGCCAGAGGTTTGATTCCCAGGGGAGACTGGTTGACCCAGTGTCCTACCCAGGTTCGCACCCCATGCGTGGAGGCCATCGGATGGGTGTTGACCCGTGAGTGTGACCGACCCTGAACACATGGGTCATCGTGGCCACCTCATCATGGGCCCATTAGCTCCCTGAGAAACAGGCAGGAATTCCCTCGTATCCGTAGTTCGTTTAATCCTCGGGGAGGTGTGGACGGAGCACGTGCCATTATCCCTCCCCCCCACCCCCCCACCCCGCCCCTTCCATTTCTGGATTCGCGCCGGCATTCAATAATAGTTGACTGTAATTTTCCTAAATAAAATCACTCAGGAGGCGTGTTACTTCTGCGTAACTGTTCTCTACATGCGTAACATTTAGAATGTTTTCGCTAGTAATAGTAGCAAAAACCGATTGCGATCAACAAAAGCGATTGGAACAAGTTATGCTGAACAGTGGCGTAACTAGAAATATATTATTAGTTTAAAAAAAACACTAAAAACACGCTTTTAAATTAATAGTTTCCATAATCATTACGCTGAAATTATTTCTAGTTCTGATAGTTCGACACCAGAGCAACGACACCAGAGCAACAAATTATGGTGTCTATCGGACATTTTCTTACCGCATATTAATAACTCAATACGCGTTTATGTAAAATTAAACTGAACAGACCTTGAAACCTAATCGTGGTCAAAGTTCATTCCAAGACTTTTCTAACAAGTCCAAACACAGCTATGATACGATGTTCCATCATGAAGTTCCAGTTCATATCTTCCGACTCCATCATCAGATCAGTTTGACAGTACCATATTATTATATTGTCATCAGAACTACATACAGCTGCCAATTTTCATGACGCTACGATCCTTGGAAGATGGTTAAATTAGTTACCTTAGATTCCATTACATAGTTAGTTACATACAGGTCGACCTAATAAAAGCGTGTTAAAAAGGGACCCCGATGCAAAAATTAACAAAAGGCCCCTCCTCTAGTTACTTACATTCATCATGGTATGTACTATAAATGATGTAATTACTGCTTACCTAGCTACTTTATGTATTTATATTACAGCTATATAAAAAATTGGCGGATTCATTTGGGGGCATTGCCTCTCACATGTTACAGAAGAAGTTCCCAAGAACATCAGCGGGACACGAGGGATCACAAACATTGTTGCGGGAGAATGTTCGGAACGTTTGTTTCATTTTTGAATTATATTTCTTCGCCTTTGAATCTTACAAAACAATAAAATACAATACACTACTCCAGTAGATAGGCATTCCTACACTTGGATGCGTCACAAAATTAAATGCTTAAAATTTATTTATTAAAAACATTACTATCATGATAGTTGTCATGGCTGTAATATTATATTCAATATTACCTACTAACAAATAATCAAAATATACTAATGTCATTAAATAGTAAGAGGGAATAATATATTAAAATAGAAATGCAAATTCTACGTAGAATAATCAACGTAAAATGATTTATTTTCAATCCAGCAATATGCCTTCGTATTTTTAAAACATAAATAGATGTAGGTATACTAAATTATATGAGAATTAGAATGTCAGCTATACCGTTATGTTTAAAAATTTACAAATTTTACTAATATCAACATGGAAAATAAAATCGGAATTTTCAAACCATAAATTGGGTTTCTTACCAAATTATTTATAATTATCTTTTTAAATTGGTCCTCTCCAAAGTTTTTCATTTGCCGTGGAATCTTATTATAGAAGGACAAATTTTGGTGAATAAAACTGAATCGCACTTTGCTAAGTCGCTGTCGGTTTATGTGGAGATTGGATTTATTCCTCGTATCGTGATGTCGAAAATCACTATTCACCGGAACTTCTGCTAGATGTCTACGAGCGAACATAATATTTTGGTAGATGTAGGAAGAAAATAGAGTCATGATTCCTGATTCTACGAACAGCGGCTTACAAGAACTTCTTTTAGAGACTCTATATAAACTGTGTACCGCTCTTTTCTGGAGATTTTTTTTTTGAGTTTGGTGCCGTGCCATTCCCCAATACAGAAGGCCATACTTTGGACTGTACAGTAATATTTTGGACCCAAGACTGTTGTACATTAAGATAGCCTTGATACACGCAAAATTCAAAATGCCACTTATTAACGCACGAGTGAGACTCACCAGAGCTGCAAAGAATGACGATATGATAGTGCCAAGAACTCGTACGACTTTCGGACAGAGACATTTTAACTTCATAGCACCGAGAATGTACAACTACCTGCCTGATGTCGTTAAACGCATTGAAACCAAAAACAAATTGAAAAAATCGGTTTCTAGGTGGCTTATTACAGAAGGCAGAGAAAACATCAATGGAATGTTGAATATTGTATGTTAATTTTTTGTATATTAAATTTTCGCATTATTCTTCAATTTTAGACAAATATTTTTACTTTCAACCATATTTTTACTTTTACTCTACGCGTTAATAATTATTATCAAGGTAATAGAATTTCTACAAATTTTAATTGTTTTAATTTTAATTAAAAAAAAAATAATATATAATAATTATTTAGTAATTTGATTAGATACATCTAAACAATATTTTATAAAGTCTGCCTTGGAGCAGGCCCTGGCCTAGTTAGGCGACTTTTATTCATTACTCTATCTCCTCGAGAATCAGTTTTTTGCTAACGTCTCATATATATATATATATATATATATATATATATATATATATATATATATATATATATATATATATATATATATATATATATATATATATATATATATATATATATATATATATATATATATATATATATATATATATATATATATATATATATATATATATATATATATATATATATATATATATATATATATATATTTGATAGTTTTGTGTATATATTCTTTTTAGAATTGATCAATAAGATGATTATATGATAAGATGATTATATGATATTATGATAATAAATTTACTTTATAATCATCTTATATATATATATATATATATATATATATATATATATATATATATATATATATATATATATATATATATATATATATATATATATATATATATATATATATATATATATATATATATATATATATATATATATGTATATATATATATATATATATATATATATATATATATATATATACATATATATATATATATATATATATATATAATATATATATATATATATATATATATATATATATATATATATATATATATATATATATATATATATATATATATATATATATATATATATATATATATATATATATATATATATATATATATATATATATATATATATATATATATATATATATATATATATATATATATATATATATATATATATATATATATATATATATATATATATATATATATATGTATATATATATATATGTATATATATATATATATATATATATATATATACCTATATATATATACAACATGATATGGTAAACTGTACAAACGAACTTGTGTAATACTATAAATAAATAAATAAATAAAAATACATTATTAGGGAGTGGAAATATGCAAAATAAACAGATTTAGCGGCTTTAAAACCGCATAAATTTCTTATCTTTCTAATGGCGAATATGGCACTGCACATTTTTTTACTGAGATCATCCATTGTAAGTTTTGATCAATTTCTAATCCGAGAAATTTAGTGAACATTTTCTAGTTTGTCAGACCCAAAGATACGCCCATTTCATTGGAATCAGACAACCGCAAAGAGAAGCAATCTTAGTTAGAAATAAAACAATAGTATCAGTTTTTATTACTTTATTTTAAGTAGAAGTCTAATTTTGAGTAGTAAGAAAAAAAAAACAAATTACATATGTACCAATTTTACCAATTGAATTATATATTACTAGCTGCGCCCAGCGGTTTCACCCGCGTGGTGATGGAAAATTGTGATAATGATGATAGAAAACCATATATCTTTATAAATTATAGCCTATGTGTTATTCTGATGTGTAAGCTATATTATTGTAAAGTTTCATCAAAGTCCATTCAGTAGTTTGTGCGTGAAAGAGTAACAAACATCCATACATACATACAAACTTTCGCGTTTATAATATTAGTAGGATACATATTTGAATTAACTACTAAATGTATTGAAATACATTGATACAAATACATTCGTAGAACGGATTTCGTTTTGATTTGTACTGTGCAAAATCATCGATCAGTTTTGAGACATCCATCTTTTCGCCTTCCTTTTTAGCAGAGTTGGATGGAAATTCGACCACAGATAGAATTTCCGTTTTAGGCCCTTGAATTACCGTGGGTCCCTGTGCGCTGCACCGGCTTAGTTACGCCACTAATGCTGAACAACCCGTTACTCATAATTATAATAACATAAATAAATGTATAACTTAAGTAAACAACAATATAGTTTGATTATTTATTGTAAACACTAAGAAATAAGCAATATATTAAAGTTTGACAATATTAACAACTGTATAGGAAACGCAAGTTGCACCTAATAATATGGCCAGGGACTGTAAATAAAATTAGGTCCGGGTGCGTGTTACTTCTGCCATGCGTAACTGCTGATTTAGAATGTTTTTTGGTAGTAATAGTAGCAAAAAACAACAGATAGTTTTAACAGCCAAACAGTCGTTTCTTGATAATTTCGAGTACAAAAAGCAGACACGCGACGCCCGAACCCAGAGACATGAGAATGAAGCAACCGAGGCAGTTGTGAAGCGTCAGCCTTTTGGGGCTACGTTCGTAGGTGGACTTGACGATGGCCTTCAAGAAGTCCTTGCTGGAGTACTGCGTGATGTAGTGATCGACGATTCCCGATTCGAAGATGTTGGTAATGATGGAGTTGATCGGATCGGCGAAGGGAGAGAACTTCCTGAGGTAGATCGTGGCGGGGCAGTTGGCCACTTTCTCCTTGAGGATGTGCAGCCAGCGGATGCCGTTGTTGTGCTGCAGGTATTCAAGAGCGCTCTCCTTCTGCGCCACCATCAGGAAGTCGACTTTTCGCTCTGCTATTTTGTCCAGAGTGATGTAAAATTCGCTCGGGGCTATCTCTACGTATTGCTCAAAGAGATCCGGCGTCTCTGTGAAGAAGCGCCTCAAGCTGTGTCCTCCTCCGAACGTATAGCCGGCCTCCAAAGCCTCTTGTAAAGTATCGAAAGCGTCTTCGTACGTATCCTCGTTCAAAAAGCCTACCAAACTGGTCTGATAGCCGTTTCTAATGTAGAAGGTCAAGAGAATCCAGTTGAAGACCATGAAACGAACGAAGTTCTTTAACGGAAGTCTGTTTAAGGTTTGTCCGGTGAAGATCAGCCAAGATAGAAAGATTAGATCGTTCGGTTTTGTTCTTCCCATGTTGAGGTCCTTACGCCAGAATCCAGAAATACACTCAAATTTAAAGGACAATATTACGATCATTACTATGACTAATATAATCAAAATGGATATCCATGCGAAGGTTTTGAAAGGGTATGTCAGCTTCTTCCAGGTCGGTGCGATATCAGCAGGAGGCGCAGTATACACCAGGTCGAAGGAGTAATAAGTTAAGGTCATCTGGAGCGCTTCATAGCGTTCGATCATCGGAACTGCCGCGCATATAGATATATTTGCATCTCCGTTAACCACTTGTCCCAAAGATCCCGTCCATTGGGTCCCGTTCTGGAAACCCCAAGCGTGACCATCCGTTGGATAAAGAGTTATCAGATCGAAGTTCATCTTTTTTGAGAATAGCTTGATGAGCGATCCTTCGATCCCTTCCGAAATTGCGTCGTTTTTCAAATACATGAACGGCGGCTGGTGTAAAGTGGATACTTTCACTGGACAATTGTGCAGGTTTTTCAGCTTTTCGGGGAACAGTGTCACGTCGTTGGTTTCGAAGCCGTACCCTCTTATCCAGACGTTGAAGAGTAGAGGATGTATCTCTTCGCACCACTTCGACGTGAAAGGATAGAAACCGTGCACCTCGACGACTCCCTTCTCAAAACTCTCCAGCAGAACGGAGTTCACTATGTAAGCTCCCCAGAGCATTTCGAAGGTCGCCTTGAGGTCGCACTCCTCGGTGCAGACCACGATGCACAGCCCCGTGTTATCGTAGACAGTTTGGTCCAAGCTCCTCAGCACATCTTCCAACTCTTCGGCATTTCTCACGTACACGACGAAGTACTTGACTATGACCGCGTTGTCTTTCGCGGCGAACTTGCCTGTCCGCAGCGTCACGAGTCCTCCGTAATTCTTGAGGAAGTACCTCAGGCGCAGGCTGGTCTCGGTCGCTTCAGTGCTATTCGCAATCACGAGCGCCTGTCTCTTAGCCTCGTAATAAGTCTTAGCTATTTCCACTGCGCAGGCTGCTAAATCTTTCCCCTTTTCCAAGTCCTCTTCTAGTAGGTCTTCAGAAAACGAATTGGCTAAAACGAACGCAGTGATGAGAATGCAGGCGATTCGGATGATATAGCCCATGGTTAATGGCTTGACATCGACTAAAAGCCTCATTCGCCTCATTTTACACATAGCTACATATATTTTTAACGAAATTTTAATGGTTTCCATTCATGAAAATGACTCCATTAAGATTATTCACCGATACCAACAAATTACATGTTAATCTGATACATTTTGCAAACCTGTCGTTTGTTGCTTGCAAGGTTTTTGAACCCTTCCGATCCTGCCTGGGCCAAGGCATCTGCTTCTTCATTTCCTTATATATTATATAATTGATTATATAGTGTACTAACTGACCCGTGCCCACTTCGTTAGGCGGTAAACATTTTTACTTGTGATGAAATTATGAGTGTGGTTCGGTTAGTACTAAGTACTATGATTTATTTCCTGACTGCTAAAAGGAGGGTTATATTTTTACTGCATATGTATGTATGCATTTGCATGCCAATTTGGCTATATTACCGTGTTTCAAATGAGTGAATGAAATGATTATGATTGAATAAATTATATTTATTTTAATTGTTCAAAACTTCTCTGTATACTATATTAGATGTAATTATTTGGTACCAAAATATATTGTCTTTCAGGAGTTCCAACCCGAGATACGGTCGCGGTCCCATACCCATGTCGTATTATCTCTAACCATTTAAGCGGTAAAAAGGAAATTATATGCAGGGACTTGAGAAAATAAATTTACTTATTTTGATAAGAATTCATAATTGTTACTAATATGATCAATAAAAATGAACCTAACGATTTAAATTATTTTTTTAATATAAAAAACTACTTTTTGTGACCTAAATATAAACGTTATACATATGCTGTCGCTGACTTTTTTGTAGGCATTATCAATCTCTACAACTTTTCTCTAGAACGTTCGTAAGAAACATTTTCATTCGACCGTTTTTTCTCCGACTTACTTTGCAAATCCGACTACCACGAAAAAGTCTTTTAATTTTTTATGACACACAACTAACGTGGCTTTCTATTGGTAAAAGAATTTTCAAAATAGGTTTAGTAGATCCAGAGATTACTCCCTACAACCTCACAAACTTTACCTCTTTATAATATTATAGTATAGATTTGATTGCTCATTGCAAAACTGCTGCAACATGTAGATGGCACTCACAATAATTGATTAATATTCTCTTATTTTTGGAATGGCGGCGTTCGTGGTATAACAATGTGGCGGCACACTTTAGATCAGCGGTCCGCAACCTTTTTGATGTTGCGACCCCAAAATTAAAAAAAGAGTTTTCAGCGACCCCAGAAAAAACACTAAATTTACAAATGCAAAGGTTGGTTCAGGTAACGAGATCAAGGTAAACTTCAATTTTCCTCCATGTTCTAGCTGTTTTTATTTCGTAAATTATATCGGAAAGTTTATTTATTTTGGAAAATAATATTAGAGCAAACGAGAAAATATGCCTTTAACATATTTATGAAGGCATTAAATGAGACAAGCAATTATTTTAACATTTTATTCACTAAGAAAATTAGGTAAGTAAGTTTAAACATTAATTTAAACCTTGTGCTTGCACTCATTCAGTCAGTATATTAATTCTTGGTGATATATTATCAGAAATAGATACCCTCAAATCAGGTTCTACATTGTCTGGAGTGATATTTTGTTTTTATAGTGGTCAATGTGGAGAAAGCTGTCTCACACAGGTATGTAGATGCGAATGGCAGCAATTTCAGCAGAGATATTTTGTATAACAGTGGATATTCCTTTTCCGTCATTATCCAGAACTTGGATAGATCCATGGTTTTGAAAATAGCTCGAAGGCTTTCATCGGACATTAAATCGACCAGCTGCTCCTTTTCTTTTAAGTTAATCGAATCTCTCCGTTTTAAAGAAATTGTAATCAAAATGTGTATCCAGGAGAGGTTATATTTTACGCATAAACTTTAATAAAAATCGATAAGTACAGGACCTTGTTAACTTTTTTGACGTCCCCATAATTATATTTCGCGACCCCGTGCGGGGTCGCGACCCCAGGGTTGCGGAAGGCTGCTTTAGATGACGTTCTTGACACGCCTACACAGTATCCTATCTCGAAATAAAATAATAATATATTGTTGTAACAATAAACGAATTTTGAAATCACCATTCAATTATTTTAATATTATTTCCATTGTCAATTTTTAATTTGGTATACAGGTTTCAATACGTAATAATTACGCACTTTGATGTTCAAATAATAATGTCAGACTAATCTTTAGCATTCTATCTCTCCGTATTATTTCTGTGATATAATCGTCCTATATAAGAAATGCGATAGATGGCACAAATAATTGAACGTTATTTTTGTTATCATTAGTTAAATTGGTGGGTTTGTACATATCAATCATTGCATAATCACATATATCATTGTATATGTATATTGGGAGCTAAGGGGCCCTTGCTGAGTTGGCCACGAAGACCCATTCTGCTCAGGGTTGGTCACACTCACGGGTCAACACCCATTCGACGGCCTCCACGCATGAAGTGAGCCTGGGTAGGACTCTGGCCTTAGGGTTAGTTTCCCCTGGGAATCAACCTTCTGGCGCTCCTGGACGGTCTGCGCACCGTGCGCCATAAGCCAATCGATTGCGCACTCTAACATCCTGCGGTGTCAACTACAACCGGCGAGCCCGTCACCACAGGACGTTTTAACGATTTTTCGTTCTGTCGCCCTGCAGTGAGCGTAGAAGACTTTGGACAATACACTCCAACATCTAGCTACGTCACAACCCGCAAGAGACCAACGCCTTTGCCGCGAGATAGCCAGTAATGTTACCTGGCGGGCCGACACTCGCGCCCTTGCTTCCAATTGTGACCAGATTTCTCCGGTCTCTCGATTGGTTCCGAGTTCGAGGTCGCTTGCGCGGTCCTCTCCCTTACGAAGCGGTGAAACGGTGTACACCGAATCTATCGCGGACCAAGGCGTCCTTTGCCCGACTCTGAACCGGGATCGGATGGCCAATGGTCATTTCAAGAGCAGTCGCCGTAAGGTAGGCAACCACCCCCGCTCTATAGGAAACAATACAGTTCCCAGACTCCCCCGACTGTTAGTCGGAGAGCACAATCGATTGGCTTGCGCCGCTCGGTGCGCAGACCGTCCAGGAGCGCCAGAGGTTTGATTCCCAGGGGAGACTGGTTGACCCAGTGTCCTACCCAGGTTCGCACCCCATGCGTGTAGGCCATCGGATGGGTGTTGACCCGTGAGTGTGACCGACCCTGAACACATGGGTCATCGTGGCCACCTCATCATGGGCCCGTTAGCTCCCACTCTGACTAACAGTCGGGGGAGTCTGGAAGCAGTACTGTTTCCTATAGAGCGGGGGTGGTTGCGGACCTTACGGCGACTGCTCTTAAAACGACCATCGGCTACCCGAT